>JNEV01001680.1:0-101602 GCA_000697495.1 Saksenaea oblongispora B3353
CGAGGGATCCATACACGTCTTCTTTTGTTCAAGGAATAGTATTTTGGAATTTCCTCGTAAAAGTAGTTGTGAGCATTGGTATCAGAACGATTAAGCTCGAACCATGCTGTTAATGTTGTGTGTCGCTGCTGTTGAAGGATGTCATCAATTTCGGCATCTTCACGAAATGTAACAGGTTGTGCACCTGGCAAATGCACGGCAAGTCGATAGATGCTTGGGCTCTGCCGATTTATGCGGTAAGAAAAGGTGCGCCAACAACATTCAATAGCTGAGATGTAGCGAGCATCCTGCCATTGATTGATTTCATCGATAACCTCAGGCCGGCCATCTTCTGCAACACCATTATCAAGACGGACATTTGCTCGGTCATGTCCTTTGTACACATATTTGTATACATATTTGACAGATCCGACGTTGCCACATATCTCCACGTTGATGTGTGCGTCATACTTTGCGGTAAGATATGGATTGTGGGGGACGATCCACCGGCTATCAATCGGGATGCGGGAACGGCCACTGGGGGCAAGAGCTCGTCCATCGTCACGTCGTCTGTACAAAACATATGAGTTTTCTCCAACAATAGTCTCCTCTCGAAAGGGTTTTGGATAGCCCTTGGTACATCGACCATCCGTAATGCATGGTGCATTTGAATCATGGAGTGGCTGGGTACCGCAAGGTCTGTGCACCAAGGAGCGTGTCACGGTATTGTACAGCAGAGGTGTTGCTGAGCTATCTGGGATCTCTGCAGAGACGATTGCATCACATTGTTCTGGAGATACTGGCTTGTCATCAGGGTGAAGTATAAGCAGAATGTGAGCATGAGGAAGCCCACGCTTCTGAAACTCAACGACATAGACAGATCCTATGACTCGGCCGAAGATGTGCTTCTTTGTAAGATCATCCATCAATTCACGGAGCTTTTGATGAAAGACCCGACAGATCAAATCTACACGGTCTGATGGTGTCTGCCGACCTGACAACGCGTTTACAATCTCTGGCCAACTGGGGTTACAGGTGAAGGTGATGAACAGGTCCGGCTTCCCCAAGGCACGGACAATTGCCATAGCATCCTGAAACCGCTGATGCATGTAGCGGGGACCGGCAGTAAAAGAAGATGGCAAAATGATGCGGGTGCCGAGTGTACGCGCGTTGATATTAGCACCGTCCGCCGCTAGAACTGCATCAGCACATCCCTGGTACAGATCTGCTCGCAGCGTAGCCTGGTTTTGTCGTATGTATTTTAATTGCTGTGTTTCGATATTCGCATACATATCAACGATATACTCATGGAAAAGTCTCCCATAGTGATGCAAGTACGATCCACTGCGGATTTGCAGCATATATGCGTAGTACTCGCGAGTTGTTACGATCTTCCTGCTTCTTGACTGCGGTACATCAGCGTCATCTGCATCCGGTTGCAGTTCGTTAGCATCATCTATGTCGCGCTCACCATCACCATTTCCTGCAGATTCTGTAGAAGTAGAATACGGGATATTCACTGTCCATCCCAGTTCACCTCGGGGGAATAGGAGAACATAGTGAAGAGGATCGTAGTATGAGTGTGTCTCATTGATTTGCATGAGCACACCGTGCTTAGACAGGTAAATCACGTCCCTCAGTGGCACATGTTGATCCTCAGTGTAGTTGGGAATAATCACTGCAACCTCTGCGGTTGTTGGAGAGGAATATTGGCGCCCTTCCCGAGCCACGTTTCCAGATATTCGAACACTGAGATCAACATTTGGCTGATTGCAAAGTCGTTCAGAAACAGACTGAAGCGTCATTGCAAATGGACTAACAGCCAACATCATCCGTTGGATAGAATCCATGATGACTGGATCTAAATGCTCATAATATGACCTGCGATAGTTTGATTGCGAAACAGAATCATAGATGTATAGTTGAGCGAAAGCAGGAGAATAACCCTCTCCTGGAATCAGTGGCCCAACTTGGTGAAAAACTCTGCCATGAATACGAAACGTATATGATCCACCAATGGCATTTGCTAACGTCCGATCAAGTTGGACACCCAAGGAAGAAAAAGCAAAGCTATTGTTATACGCTCTGATATTAAGATGAAAGTACTTCCCAGCCTCAGTGTCTGCAAACAGGAGATCACAGAGAGGTTCTGGTGGCGGTTGCAAGTGTGGAAGACTGATCTTTCCCTGACGACAGCAGAGATTGAAAGCAGGGCTCCTTTTACTGGAAGAGGAAACTATTTCCCACAACCACATAAGGGCAGCACAAAAAGTGCAGGTTGCCTGATCATTGGGCAAAACATGTCTACTGCTCACAAAAATGGCTCTGACGGGCAACTAAAAAGAAGGTATCCGTTTCAGTATCCGACTGACGATGCTGAACAGAATGAACAATATCAGCATCAGCGTCAGTACTATTAGAGATGATGTTGTATTGGAGATGATATTGAATTGAATATAGTAAAGCTTTTCAAGGAAAGGTATTTTGTTACCTGCTGGGTTTTGGAAGCAATTGTACAGGTTGAGGCGGGAACACTGTTTGTGGTGGAGGCAGCGGTTGCAATGGTCGCAATGGTTGCAATGGTTGCAGTGGCTGAGGATGAATGCTAATGTATATATGCAACAATTTCTCAAGTCAGAACACCTTCTAGTAAAAGATATACATCCAGAAAAAAAAAAAAGGAAAAAATAGATTACCTGATGACGGGCCTTGGAAGAATGTTCGCAAGTGGTCGAGATTGTGGCCGATGTAGCTGTTAATTCCTCGGATTCAAAGGGCATAAATGATTGGAACTTCGAAGATGATCTGTTCGATTGCAAGAAGGACAGCAAGGGGGCATATTGTTGGTATATATCTATCGTCGCAAAAGACAGCACTGAGGAGGAGGGGGGGGGAAGCGAAGCATAAAGAAATGTGAAAGTCATGTGACTTATGGTAGCCAATCAAAAGACAGATATTTCTTCAGGGCGGACCAATCAAAGGCCCTAATTTTTCAAACTCAAATCGACATTTCTTTATATAATAGAGAACGACTTTGCAATCAGCCAAATGTTGATCTCAGTGTTCGAATATCTGGAAACGTGGCTCGGGAAGGGCGCCAATATTCCTCTCCAACAACCGCAGAGGTTGCAGTGATTATTCCCAACTACACTGAGGATCAACATGTGCCACTGAGGGACGTGATTTACCTGTCTAAGCACGGTGTGCTCATGCAAATCAATGAGACACACTCATACTACGATCCTCTTCACTATGTTCCCCATGCTCAAAAAAAAAAAAAAAAGAAAAGACTATACAACTGCTTCATACCCATCGCCTCTTTTTTTCAAATATACACAGAGACAAATGTTGGGGGGTCCACTGGGGTCTCCCCCGTGCTTAAAAAAAAAAAAAGAAAGAAAGAAAAAGACTATACAATCACTTCATGTCCATCGTCTTTTTTCTTATAAAATCCATGTAGAGAGTACTGTGTGGGGGGTCCACGGGGGTCTCCCCCGTGCTCAAAAAAAAAAAAAAGAGAAAAGACTATACAACTGCTCCATGCCCATCGCCTCTTTTCAAATATACACAGAGACAAATGTGGGGGGGTCTACGGGGGGAAACCCCCCCGTGAAACAGAGGAAGCGTTTTCTTCTTGCAATAAAATCCTCAGTTTTTCTTCTTGCAATAAGATTCTCAGCTCTTCTTCTTGCAGTAAAATCTTCAGCTTTTCTTCTTGCAATAAAATTCTCAGCTCTTCTTCTTGCAGTAAAATCTTCAGCTTTTCTTCTTGCAATAAAATTCTCAGCTCTTCTTCTTGCAGTAAAATCTTCAGCTTTTTCTTCTTGCAATAGAATCTTCAGCTTCCCAATGCGCTTTCTTCTTTCAATCGAATTTTCTTTTATACAAATTCTCTTTTTCCTATAGAAAAGCTGTGTTGTGAAGCGAAGCGAACACCACCGCTGGTTTCTTTATATAATAGATAGTGCAATTTAGCATCCACAAGCCAATAAAAAATAAGTACTGTATAGTTTAGCCAATGAAACCTGAGAATAATCCGACTCTGACTTTAAAAGACACGTTTAAAGCTCTGCTTTTGGTAATGAAAGCAATTGTTGCTTTTCCTTCTACTACTTTCCTGCTTAGTTGAATATCACGAATATTTAAAAAGAAAGGTAACGAAGAGGGCGACCTTCCGGACAGAAAAGCAGCCCCAACCATCGTGCAGGGCGTCCATAAAAAAGCGAGAGGTAGCATTGGCGGGGGCAAACAAGGCTCTCATTTTCACGATCCATTAGAAGCATTGGGGAAGAAGCACAAGTGCTGTCTGGCGATGGTCCATACTCAAATGAAAACATTGGTAATATGCTTCCTGGAACCAATGCTCGACCTACATAGGTAATCTTCGAGTTTGTTATTCGTACCTGAGAACTAACTTTGATGCTTAGATTCAAAGCGATGATGAATTAAGAACAGAAGAAACGTATAATCTAGGAAATTTGATATCAGAGATTGAACAAGATGTTGCCGAAGATAATGTTAGTAACAGCGACTTTACCGTCTGAGAGCCCCCTGCGGTCGACACAGCCATGTTTCATCGGTTGATTACATTGCCAAGGCATTTTATTCCATGATGATTGCACATATCTAATTTTGTAAGAGTCTAACAGAAATAGATGCCTGAATGGCATTCGAATAATATGTTTACCACAATTTAGCATTTACATGGAGTAGCTGAATGCGAGGAAGCTGATGATTAGTAATTTTATCCTAGTGGGATATACTGCTATTGTATGATTTGAAGAGACTGCCAGAATGGTCGTGTAGGACCACGACAAATTCGATTGCTTTCTTGTTTGAGTACTACGTGTATAAGTCTTTACAAAGAGCATCGTCTTCCTCTTTACAACGTTTTCGCGATCTTAAAATATTTTTGATGATTTACAGATTGTATGAAGTTTTCGTACCAAACGCTATAGCAGGTAGACTAAGTAGATCACTGTCCCTTATATGTAGCAGCTGAAGTGGACGTAATACTCTAATACTCTGATGATCGATAATTTTGGCATCGGCGCATCCGTTTGAATTGTAATGGCATATGGCCTGCCGGACAAAATAACGTATTTAGTTAGGGCACCAACAACAAGAGTAGTAAGCAAATAAAACTGCTGCGTGCGTTGCTTACCCCACTGCAAGGGTCCTGCACGCTTAGCTCATTCGTAAAAAAGGTAATATATTTCTGACCCAGTAAAAGTGGTTGTATCCTGATTGCGTGGTTCGGCACCATGTTTCTTGTTATGGTAATAAGTATATCTATTCCCCATCAATCATCATTCAGGATTAAGCGCATAATCTTAAGGCATTAGCGTTCCTGTATCGGAAAGCCCTTGAAGTCTCTGCAGATCGAAATGCTGTACCTAGCCCTAGCATTCTTAAGGGGTAGTTTCCATCTTTCTTCACAAAGGCGAAGGCTTGAATATATTATGAGGCAAGATAGATTCTGTCTTTTTTCGGGCAAATATCAACATATTGTGCAGTTACTACAGTAGAGCATTTTACTTTTCGCTAAATCATTTTATATGTATGATATGGATCAATGTCATGTCTGAACATACTAGTCGTATACAGTGAAAATCTTGGATTATCGATGCAGAGTTTTACTCTGAATCAATGCAAAATACGATGTGAGATCCAGTAATATTCCGCCAGAGCAGTTAATTATGTAACAGTTTCGAGGAAATTTTCCTTCTTTTACCATTACTGTTCCATTTTCTATACTTACCATATCTAAAAAAAATGCACTTGATCAATTGACTGATCGAAATGGCAAGTTAATACTTAGAATATCTACCACCTTTGAAGAAAGTGACGTAGTGTATCTCTGCCTCATTGGTAGAATCCTCCATAGTTTTTTTTATAGCATTGTGTGGAAAGATCAAATGGTCTGACAGCTAATCCTTATCGAAAAAATTCTTAATTGTTTTCCCCTGAAGTAGTTACGTGAGTAAAAAGAGAATAGTACTATATTTTAGACTACAACTATCTTAGTTTTACTTTATTTATTAGTTTTCTTATTTAAATTATTTTGTCACAATAGAGGTAAAGATATTCATTTAGCAAGGTGAAGATCTTTTTTTTTAAGGATACCCTGGGGGCCGGAGCCAAAAAATCAAACCCGCGTTAGGAAGCGGAGGTTGAACGCGTGACGGTCTATGTAATAAAAAATTTTTTTGAAGAAGAGAGTATAAATGGGAGCCACTGACTCGTTCGGGGTGAACTTTTTTAACTGTAGATTTGTATAAGGCAAGTATTTTTTTCATTTATTTATATGGACGAGATGTTATGATGAAAACAACAGACCTGTTCTGCCATTTACTATGGAGACAAACATGTATTGCCTATTTTTTCCTGAACGCTCGTCATATATCTATGATTTTGTTATTTGTGAAAACTGTGATTCTAACGCGTTTTTACTGATTATAGGTACGTCCTCCTATTGCTATTCCGGAAACCGTTACATTGATTACCCAAATAAATAAAAAAAGAATTTTTACTATCAATGCTCAGCAGCTATATTGCGTAACTTGGTTGTGTGAAATGATGTTGTACAAAGTAGCAACCTGACGGTCCATGGAAATCGCTGAGCAATCGGGGACTCTTCTTTATTTCTATAAATCGAGTTCCTGTTTTCATCTTTTGTCTTCCAGACATAATGGATTTAGTAAAAGGACAAACGGCATCTGTAAGCAACTTTCATATGAGGTGTATAGCTTCTAATGATGAGCAGCAAGTTTCTGTCTCAGATCCTCCTCCCTACAATGTAGGATGTAGCCCTTCGTACGTGCGGTTACATTTCACTACGTCAAGGGGTAATTCCGATCAACGAATGATGGTATACGCACACAATGACACATGGCAGACATTTTTGGAGCGCCTCCGCAATAAGATTAGTGACAACAAAGTGCGCAGCATCAAGTATCTCGATGAAAGTGGAAACTACGTTAGCATAAGTGATCAAGAGGATTTCGACATTGCAATGCTTTGCACGGGCGACAGAGTAAATGATCCTCGACAAGGTCTGAGCGTATGGGTTACAGCTCCTGAGTGTTATGAATAAAACTTTATCGAGACAATCTCAACATTTGTGCACCCACTGCATGGATGGCGCGATTTTTTTTTTTTTTTTTTTTTTTTTTTGGTTGTTTCAACGAGGGTGACTGCCTTAAGACCCCTACACTTCTTTCATAAACCACCCTGTATCATGAACTCACCTAAAGCAATTCTTAAAGGATGGTAGATGTCAAACAATAACTGGAAGTCAAACCGAAACTATACTGACATGCTTATATAGGACAGCGCTAGCTGGCTGTATGTACTTTCTTTGACATGACGTAAACAGCTCATTCCACTGCATAGGCACCGTTGTTGGTTACCTGATCAGTAAGAGGTATACTGACAATCGTATACGCGATTACACCGAAGGCACCGGCTCCATTACGTCCAGTCAGCTCTATCACACGGAAACTGCCACGAAATCAGGCGAAGTAGATGAAAATGGCAACAAGATCTTGCGTAGATCGGTACAACGATCACTATAAGAATCAGGACAGAAAAAAAAAAAAATTAAAATTCATTCGTTCCAAGCAAATTATCTGACACCGAGTCAAAGTTTTGTTGAGCATAGATAGGAGTAGCTGCACTAAGAGGTTGGATTCTCACATGCGAATGTCGAAACGTTTCGAAGGATTGTAAAAAATAGAAGCTCAAACACTGCGAGCTGTTCGCATTCGGATTGAGGGCTGGAAGTTTTGGCAGATCTACCACTTTTTCGGAAGTAGCCATACTGCATTCTTATTCATGGAAGCAATATTGACATACTCAGTCATTATGCACTCGAATCAAGAATATAATTTAGAAACTATATTCACAGAGCAAGAGTCTTGATGTTGCCTGCTACGATAGATACTTTCTTGGTACCCCCCTTTTTTGGTATGATTAAAGTAGCGGCAGTATCAGGTGCGCGCACGTCATTATCATATTTTACCTTCCTTTCCAGTACTTTAAAATAAACTGTCAGTAATAACCTTTCATAATTCTTTACAAGGCCGTGAATATACTTTGGCTTTGCGGGATAATCTATAGAGAATCCCTTCAAACACGTTGCTATGTTGATATCTTGATTTCGCAAATAGGCGAGTATTTGTCTTATGGTTTGTATCGATGGTTTGTTCTTTGTCACAATGCGATACAAATATCTGAGGAATGATTCGACTCCATTTGTTGTACGCGTTTCACAATCGATTGCGAAGGAAAGATCATTGTCGTAATCTTCGGATTAGTCCATCATGCGATCCACCGTTTGGTATTCGGAAAGCCTTCCTAGATCGTAGCAATGACACCGTCGAAGATATGTTCACTAGATGTCATACTCATTATAGTAGCATATTCTCGAAATTTTTTGTCGCGGCCAATGGTACAATTGCATGATTGCTTGCAGGTCTCTGCACAGATTGCTGAAAGTAATAATAACGATCTTTCAGGCGTTTTTCCGTACCACCTTCTTGAACTAATTCCTTATAAGCTTCACAAAAGCATTTTATTTTAGCGTCTGAAAAGTCGACAAACAAATACTTTCCTTCATATTTTCCAGAGATAAGCGAGCTATGGGTGTATTATTATACGATGCAAGCAAACTGGATTACTGATCCGTCTGTCACGTCTAGAAGACAAAAGAAGGGGCTTTACGCCCTTTGTTTGAGTACGAGTTGCGCTCCAAAACAAGTATACTGAGAAATTCAGGAAAAATATTGCATGATCTGGTTCTTATGCCACGCTAGTATAGTTTCGCATTATGTACTCAAAAATGCTTTTTTTTTTGGCAACCCAGCGTCAAAACTAGCACTGGCTAAAAGACTTTAAAAACCATATTTCCAGTTTTGTCATACCTATTGTGGCTGAATAACAATTCGCAAAGATGGAGAACATGATGAAGTCGGCATATTTTAGAGCGAGAAAGTTCGGAGCAGCTGGCGTTATGATTTTAGCTGTTCTACAGCTCATGAACAGTGTCATCGTGTCATCTTGTATGGTACTATCAAGCAAAATGCCTATGTTAATTGTCTCTCAAGCCAAATCTTGACTTACTATCAAGAACTTTTTGTGGCTATCAGTGTACCATATCTACTCTAAGAAGATAGATCAAACTGCCAAACGACATGTGGGAGAACCGATGACGGCTGCAGGCATGAGGTAGACTACCCAAAGACTAGATTTGAACTCATCAAGCATATATGGCACGTTCTAGAAAGCTGCCCTTAAAGAAGAATATTCCAAAAGAAACAGAAGACTGGTGAGCAATATGCCACGCAGAATACATGCTGCCATTAACACTGGTGATGATAATACTCGGTTTGAGTCTCCTCTTTCTCTTCTTTTTTTCCTCTGAAATTTAGACGATCTCAGTTTTGCGCTGTATATAGTATTTATATGTGTAAAGTTAGATTATTTCTCCAATGGAAAAAATAGAGTTTGGCTAGTGTCCTTCGGTGGGCTAGTACACAGTTGGCATCTCAGTGACAAAAAAAGTCCTGATCTTATTCGACGTGTATAGCCTAATGCAACAGTAACAAGATGCTCTTAATACCTACTTGAAAGAGAGGATAAGCGTTTAGATCAGAGAATTTCGATCAGGCTCAGCACATGCGGGAGGGTATTTCTCAGTTGTGTATTACCGTTACAGTTACTTATCTATCGACCAGGCTGCTGTCGTACAAAACGGTTTATTTAAAACTGAATGGTCTCTTGAAAATGCTATGTCTACTTTCTTGGAGTTACGGTAACTCATGAACGAGTCAGCGTGACAAATAAATGTAATCAAGTTGATAACCATAACTAAAAATCATAGTCGATTCCGCTGCATGTTGCTTCTTGGCGTTGGACTCCCGGGATTCCTTATATTGTATAGTAGATAAAGATAATGCTTTAAACGCAGTTAGTGTCTTTCCTACTCCAAAATTTCATTCTGGCGGTTTACAAAGATAACCCTAGACAATGGGATAATTATAAGGATGTCACTGGTCAGGCAGCTTTGAACAACAACTTGATTTTGTGTCCATTGCTCAAAGGGCTGCGGTATTAATTTGATTCGTTTGTGACACGTTCTTTGGATCCTGTACCTCCGTGAAACCTGATAGTAAAAGGCTGTTTATAAAGCTTTACCATTTTTAACAAACAACAATTCAATATATGTACTATACGAACGCATATCTCCCAATGTGATGAACTCAGCGTTAATACTCTGTACAAACGTAGAGATTGCGATGAATTTTTCTCTGACCGTAGGAGAATGCCATGGTTATCGAACAAAGGAGAAAAAGGAGAATCTACTATATACTAGAATATCTGAAAGTGTTCTCCGACAAATTGGCTCTTTTGCTTGACGAGCTAACTTTGATACTCACGTTGGACGTACCACTACAAGCATTGGGTCTGAGAGTCTCTTCAATAATATATGTATGTTTATATCATAATGATCTGCTATTGTTAGAAACAAGTGGCAATGAGTAGCATCTACTGTGGAACATTTCCAAGGATGCTGTACTCATATGTCACACACATACGTTTTGTTGGATCGTAAATCGATACGCTTACTAAAATCGAGTTAATCCTCAAGTTTGTCGATAAAGGTTTCCTATGGTGTTTTGTACCTTTTACTATTTGTTGATAAAGATGGCCTATGTTGGTGACTTCAAGTAAAGCCTCTATAAGTAGGATCTGTTGTTCCTTTTTCTTTGTTTTGCTCTCTTTCTTCCCTACATGGGCAGAGCAAAAAAGCGCAAAAATGTATGAAAAAAGATGCCTATTGTTATTACATACAAACTCTTCTCAACATAGTTATAATGACACTATCGTCAGAAGTGCAGAAGGCAACTCAAACATACGATTTTCGCCAAAACACACCGTGGCGATCAAGCACAAAAAATTCGTTCCCGGCGATGTATTTCAGGTGCGAAAAAATGGCGGCTCTTCCTGCATTCCGGAGACAGCCTCCAAATCCCACGAGTGCTGCTTGATGTAAGCCGGCAGTACCCCTTAACGAGAGGTCTTGGGTACAGGTTTTCTTGTTAACACTGATACTGATAAAGGTTAAACGGCAGACAAAGACAAAAATCTTATTTTGTGCGATAAGTTAATAAAGTATTCTCAGAGCTAGGTGTTCATGTGGTGGTCCTAGTACAAGCTACTTACGGGTGCACAGTCCATTGGTTTATCGAAGGAAAATCGGCAACGTCGACCATTGATTGATGTCATGGTAGTTTATGGATACAAACACATAATCAACCTACCCAATTGAGATGATTTTAAAGCACGAGTTCTCTTCTTTTCTTTTCTCGAAAAAAAAAAAAAAAAAAGAGGGATAACCTGACGTTGAAGTCAAAGTACGCCTTTTTCGAAAACTTTTGATGTATCACATTGTTCCTTGGTGTGGGTGGGTGCGTAGGTTGGGTGAGGTGAGGTTTGAGAGGTAAAGGGAAGGGTTCCTTTCTTTTCCCGCTGTCGCAAGGGAAGAGGTGTGATTTTCCGATCAGTCCGAGTATTACATTCCGGTCACAATTTGGCGGGTGAACGCTCATATACTGATACATTCTGCGCCAACATTTTTTGAAACACTGTATAAAAGTGCTTTTATTTGGTTTCTTCTCCCCCCTTTTCCTTAATTGGCAATATAACGTTGGACATTCTACTGCGAACGTAGATAGGGCAAGGTTGTAAACTCAGAGGTTGATGTGTTGTGATCCAAAAAGTGACTCACTTTTGTTATGTCAATGCAGGACATATGTGTTTTAAGACAGTACACAGTAAGGCACTTTAACATGTGAAGATATCAGGCACCCGCATACAAAGCATGAAGTAGTATCAAACAAAACTTGTTTACTTACTTATCCGTGAAGTGTTATGATCACCAACAACAGTATAGCATTACGATCTCACCAATATCCATATATAAAAAATAACTTCACTTATTTTACAAACATAAAAAGACATCTCGGGACGTCGATAAGGACGTCTAGCGGACTTAACAGCGTATATTACTAACCGAAACAACTAAGCGCATGACAAGTGTCACAATGGGGTGATGGTAGTACTACTCCGTTATACCAGCGAAGCGCATAAAAAGGTATTCATGGTGCATTCACTTTTCTACACTCGTATAAACATGTCTCATCCTTCGCATATCGCTCAATCGGTGTCAACTTCTTTCAATTGATCCCGTGCTGTTGCTCTACTGGCTCTTCTGATGGTTTCTATGCTCGTCCTTCTACCTCGAGCAAACCCATTGACGATCGTACTGCTTCCTATCCGCCAAATACCGATCTTAGCGGTGCTACTTTTGACGCTGGAGCAATAATAGAGAACGCCATAATCAATAGCACCAAGGATTACGAAACTCTTCTCCGAGCTCTTTTAAACAAACAACAAATTCAAAAGCTGAGCACTAGAGCCATGTATGAACTAAAGCAAGAGTAGTTCATCGTAAGTAACGGCCCCAGATAGCAATCAGGGGTCGTTTATTTAAGAACTTCTGCAACGAACAACAGTATGCTGATGGCTACGTGGTAACCGAGGCCAAGCTCATCTGCTATCTGGAAGAAGTAGTAGCCATGAGAGACAACAGGAAGCCCAAAGACCATGATGGTCAACATGCTCAGCTTGGGTACCGGGCTTGGGAGTCCTATGTGAATGCGCTCTCGGATCTCTACTTCACTGAGAAAGCACTGATGCGAAACCTTTATCCATCTCCTCGTGGAGAGGTGTTGAGGTACTGAATGAAGTAGAAGGAGCACTCCAACAACTAACGAAAGCGCACCAACTACCTTGACCGTGGCATTGCTGGCGCCTTTGAAGACGCGTGTAACAAAAATCCCCTGGATATTGCCATATTCCTATCATCCATCAGCATACATACAGCCAGCAGTCTGTCAGTGGCCCAACCAAAAGATCAGTATAAAGGTTGAGGTCCAACTGAAGGAAATATTTGATTTGGGTGCGTGATATTCGTTCTAGAGAGATTGACCAAACATACGAGAGTACGGCGAGAGCCATCTTTGCACTAATGAAGAATTGAAATTTGCGGTCATCACTACGTGGATTGGCAGCAATATCATATTTTACTTACATCAAGTTGGGCCCCCATAGACGTAAAATTTATTTGAACAGCATAAAAGGACATTTATGGTTAGCAAATGGAATAAGAGATGGATGTCACTTTACTTACCCGCAAGGATAATTCTGCCTTGCAGGCAGCGGCCGGACCCACACCTGGGACTGGTGGGGCCGACGTGGAGGAGAAATTGCTGGCATCTCAGGCCAGTGTTCAAAGTAGCACTGCAGAGGACTTGGAGCGATGCAACGTCTGGCGATCTGTTGCCAAATATGAAGTCACTCAGTGTGATGGCATTTACTTGCGCGTACGGCACAATAGGATCGGGACAGAGGTCATGCAGGTTATACAACAGCCAAAAAGACATGCGTAATCGTGCGTATGGATAGATCGACATCCTTACCGGGATGCTTTTTGTAAACAGAGCCAAAGAAGAAAAAAAAAAGAACGGTCTTCCTTTCTAAATAGGTCTCTTTTTTTGGGTGGAACATTTCCTGATCTGAAAACATAATGAATCAAACCATTGCGCAAATCCATATTATCCAGGCCCATCGTGTAAACTCGGGCAATCCGAGCTTACTTTTAATCCTGCGCAGAAATGATATGTATCTCCCACAAAATGTTTTAGCCAACCACGCAAAGACATTAATGGCTACCCGTAAATAAATAGGAAAAACACGATTTTATTTTTGGACCATGTGACATTAGTGTTGGACATGGAGTTTTTTTGCACAACATCAAATTCTAAAATAGCGGCTTTGCTTTTTGAACTGACTGATGTTTACATGTAAATGAATGCGATAAAGAGCAGAGATTTCTACTTTTATCAAGCAAACCATAGATATATATACCATGTGACATGTGATCATAATCGTGTCCTTAGACATATGACCACAAACTGGCACTAACTTTCCATAAAAAGAACACTAATAGATGGAAGCGTTTGTACGAATCACGGGCCACGCTAATGTTTTAGTATGGAACCATTCCTCTCGAGACCCTGACATTCCCTCTTTGGTAAATAGATCCCCGTACTTTCTGAGCATGAATATCCAGCAATGCCATGAGGTTCTAAAAAAAAGGAATAAAGAAATCAAAATGTATCACATATTAGACATATTGCCACTATGGGAAAAATGGCAGAGAAAGGGCGGAAAGCGCACAAATCGATATTACTATGTCATATTTTCCCATAGTCATATAGTTGCCTCAATTGAGCAACCCCAGTAATATATAGATGATGTTAGCGATTAGTATCTTGGGAAGTTAGATCAATAAGTGGATACTTTACAAGTGCTTCAAAGTGATAGTCAAAGCTGAACTTTAGCAATATTTCTATAGCCCATTTCTTCATAGCCATTTATTGAATGTCAACTATAAGGATACTAATCATCTGACATTGTATATTTCCCAAAATTTTCATCGTGCGTTGCGACCACCACCCCTTTCAAATACTAGTATAAACTAGGATCAAGGCATAGTCTTCTGGACAGCATTTGTTATGTGAAGAGATAGCAGAGAAATACCAATTAGATGCATTTTATTTCTATTTTATTTCTGCATTCCGGCAACAGGATGGCAGAGAAATGCAGAATGCAGAGAAAATGAATTAGACCGGCATTTATCTATCATATTTTCCATAGTGTTTATTGTTTTTTTTATTGCAAAGTTAGATATTGCCACTGCAGGTTCATATTGCGGTGATTAACCTTTGTTAAGGGCTCACCTTTTTTATTTTTGTGGCAACTGATTTTAGTGTCACCTAATGTGCTCTGGGTGTTGCGGAAGCGTTCCATTGTAACTGGATATTCTATCGTGTCCCTCTAACCGATCAAGTGGTATCATTAAAAAAACCAAACTGCGCACACCAGGCGTATGAAATCGGCGAGATGTTTAAGAAATCGAGTACATTACAAATGGAAGGAAGGATCCAAGATTTTGACATGGTTTATTCCATTTATTGATTGCAACCGCTTGTCCAATCATTCTCAGTATGGAAAAAGTCTGGATAAGTTCAAGATATTGTTAAACAAAGTACAAGTGCGTTCACGCGCACCAAATACTCATGTGTACGACCAGTACACAGTTCTACTGCACCGTGCGAAATTGGTCACCCTGTCAAGGTACGAATCACGCAAAGCAAAAACTATATAACACCAAAATCTTTGCAATGAATGCTACTCTTTTACCCCATTTTTATGATAGATTCCGAAGTGAAAGAGAAAAAAACTGAAACAGATACCTATTCATATCATGGCAAGGATGAGCAGGTTGTGATGCAGGATGGAGAGTTTTCTCCTCCAGCAGTTGAAGAGTACCAGTTTACATGGCGCGCATCAATTGTTGGATCATTGTTAGGATGCCTTGTGGGTAAGTCTTCAACCCCTTAACGATTGATGCAAAACAAAAGCGAAAATACTCAACGACGCATAGCTGCATCAAACATGTACCTCGGCCTAAAAATTGGATGGGGCTTTGGAGCTTCATTGTTTGGAGCTATTTTTTCGTTTGCCATTATCAAGCCTCTTTCAAGAATCCTACCACCCTTCCTAGGCGGTGGGCATTTTGGTGCAAAGGAAAACTGCACAGCCCAGGCGGCAGCGACTACAGCAGGTGGCCTCTCCGTTGGCTTTGTATCGGGTATCCCAGCCATGTACAAGCTCGGTCTTATGTCAACGCCGGCAAATGATGCAGCAGCGCTAGTCTTATTCTCGTTCTCTGCCGCATTTTATGGTCTTTTCTTTGCCGTCCCTCTTCGCAAACATTTTGTTGTCAAGCAGGATTTGACCTTTCCTACGCCTCGAGCGGCTGCAAACACAATCATTGCTCTCCATGAATCTATTGAAGGTGAACGGGAAGCAATGAAAAAAGCAAAATGGATGGGGATCTGGTTTGTTTCCGCCTTCTTCGTCAACACGATTGCTTATTTCGCACCTTTTTTCGAAAACCGTAAGTTCTGTTCTACCGGATCACGCAGACCCTAAAGATCATGACTACAGTGCACATTCTTTACTACATTGGCAAAAGAGCAGCTTACGGACCTCTCATGAGTGCTGATTCGGACTGGCTATGGTACTTCTCCTTCGACTTCCCATTTTTCGGTGCTGGGTTAATGACTCCAGGAAATACGGTCCTCACTTTCTTCTTTACAACTGTCCTTGTTTACGGCATTATCGGGCCGTGCTTAGTGTCCAACGGTACATTTGCCCAACCATTGGGCTTTATCGAAGTCGGTGACACAACAAATAAGTTTTTCCTATGGCCTGGTATTGCTCTCATGGTACTCACGTCCTTTACCGAGCTCTTCATTCACTACAAAGTCCTGTGGCGTGGCATAAAAGGTGGCGTTGTGGAACTCGTAGATCTTGGCCGCAAAGGGCTGTTTTACGTACGAAAGTACTTGTTCCGTGCGCATATAGATGCGGCTGAGGCTGAGCGTATGTTTGAGAAAGATGAAGACGACAGATATACACAAATTGAACTTGTCCCCGACTGGTGGTGGATTTCAGGAACTATGGTCTCTATTATCTTTACTTGCGCTATTATGGGAAAATACTTTGGTATGCCTGTCTATCAAACGTTGATCTCAGTTTTTCTCGGTTTCATTCTCTCCTTCATTGGTATCCAGGCCTCCGGCGAGACAGATATCAATCCCATAGGAAGTATTGGCAAGATGAGTCAACTGGTGTTTGCCAGAATGCCTGCAGACGATCTACGGCACCTGCAAAAAAATAATTTGATGGCTGGTAATATTTCGGCTTCAGCTGCTGGTCAGTCAGTGGATATGGTAGGCGATTTAAAAACCGGTCAGCTCGTTGGCGCTTCCCCTCGTTCCCAATTTTGGGCACAAGTGGTCGCCTCTTTCCCAGCAGTTGCTATTGCTGTCGGGCTCTTTATCCTATTCTGCGATGCATACCCTTGTATTATCGATCCAGATATGAACGCGCCTTGCCAGTTCGGTCTTGTTTCTGTGAAGGCGTGGTATTCAGTGACGAAGATTCTAACAGGTGATGGACCCCCGCTTTCCAGACCTTGTATTATTGTTACAATTGTCTGTGCCATTATCGGCGTTGCAGGCCCTGTTTGTCGCCAGACGCTTGTACCAAAGAAGTACCACTCCTACTTCCCATCTATCAGTGCTATGGGGATTGCTATGATCAACTATCAACCTGAGGTTCCGCTTTCCATGTTTCTTGCCTGGGTTTGCGGTAATATCTGGAAACGGTACTGGCCCAAGCCCCATGAGGATTTCATGTACAGCGTTGCCGGTGGCCTGATTGCTGGTCAGGGGATTTCTTCTCTTTTGCGGGCTGTTTTTACTATTTGCCGTGTCCCAGGGGATCTTGTAACTGCTACATGCTTACCTGGTAACAACTGTCCTTAGTCCGTCTACCTCTCTCCCCATTTTCCCCCTATTCTTTCACCAGCGCTTTGCCTGTACTCCTAGTTAATTACTATTGATGCTATAACGTATTATTAAAAGTGGGTCGTTTCACGTCATACTACTTTGGACATCAGGTCTTGATTGATATAAAGCGGGGGATCTGTCATACAAATTAGTTTCAAGGAATCGCAAGCTAAAAGCATAACAGCGGTGTACACGTCATTGAAAAAAAATAAAATAAATGCCTGCCAGATAAACGGCAAGCAGATATTTAGACATCTGCATTCTACGCTTGCGGTATACATAAACACTATCGCCCAAGTCAGAGTAAGATAGGCAGGAGGTACAGCCAACTACTACATTTGTACCGCTCAATCCTCAGTTTCCCCTGTGTTGCATCACCCAATAGTCAACACAGGTTTATTGCTCACAGTAACTCAAGAACAGAAGAAAAACATAACAAAGCGCTGAATTTAACCAAAGTAAGTTTTGTAGAAGCTATACAGAACGTATCATTGATATCTATTGTAGTTTCAATGTTGGTTCCAAGGTCAATCAGTGGAAGATCAAAATACAGTAGGTGGTGGCATCGGCGATCTCAACATGTTATTATTGCTGTACATAAAAAAGAAAAAAACTTAAACTTGTGATTGTATGACAACTCATGCATTTCTTCCTCTGCCGCCACGGCTCTGGCCGCGTGCAGAGCCACCCCGACCACGTCCTCCATAGCCATTCTCTCGTCCACCTCGTCCACCCCGTCCACGTCCGCCCATCTGACGCTGCCGTAACTCTTCATCCTTGACCATATCAACAATTTCCTCGGGAACGTTCAGATATTTGATAGTGCTTCCTTTGATGTAGCATTCTGGAAGTCTCCAGAATCGGTCGCCATCTGGTGAGGTTTGGATCACTTCGCGCAATGTCAAGTTCATCCAGTTGTCGCAGTTAACCAAATGACCGTTGAAAGTCTCTCCATTTTTTAATTCTACAAGCATTGGATGGCCGGCGGCGGTATGCAAAAGCGAAAGAGGAAGCATCGTTGACGCGTGTTCTGGATAGAATTGTTCCATTAGTTTTGGATCAACTCATGATGGCCTCTTCTCAACTGTTATTCCCAACTTACATATTATAATGCTTCTTCTAAAATAATTGTCGAGTGATTGAGTGGGATGATTTTTCCCCTTGTAATTTGGTAACCAGATTGTGTTAGAAAATCGGGTATCATGCTCTCTCTGACCATCCAAAACTCAAATCAAACGTCACACCATGACGTATTCCGGCCATAAACGTTTCTGAGCTTTCGCATCTTTTTGAAGCGATCTACCCATAGCCAGCATCCAGCATGAACGCACCTGATCGATTTGAATTATTTGTGATTCCTGAGGGCAGCAAAAAGTAAGAGCATGAGCTTTAGACGCGTCTTTATCCAATACGCTTGTCAGGGTCGAGATGGAGCTGGACACAAAGCTCCCGAATGCAGCGACCTTTAAAATCGAACGAGAAGATCACACACTAGCCAACATGTTACGGGCGTAAGTGTTTCTGAGATGAAAAAAATGTTCCAGATCCTAACGGCATTCCCGTCGGTTGAGGAACTAGACAGCTGCTGAAAGATCCTCGTGTTTTGTTCGCTGGTTATAAAGTGCCTCACCCACTTGAGCATAACTTTTTGATCAAGGTGCAAACAGTTCCAGGAACCTCACCAGGAAAAGCACTCAAGGATGCTACATCTGAACTGATTTCAGAACTGAACTCGCTCAAAAACAAATTCGATATGGATGTCATTCGCCATCGAACGTTCGAGGACGCCAAAGCATCACAGCAGTCGGGCGCAGGTGGTTACGACGCTGATCCCATGAGTGGTGTTATGGGTTCCCATCATGCCTATGAAGCCGATTTTTAGATTAATTCTTTTATAATGTCTGTAGTCTATAGAGAGAGAAAAGGAAGGAGGGGGAGAAGGCAAGAGCAGGAAAGGATGTAAACGAGCATCGTTGCGTTGCACTACCGTCCTTTGCAGCTAAATAACCCAAAAGGATTCGGTTGCGGACATCGCTTGTAAATGTTTTTTGTTTTCTTTACATCCCACAATGAAACACATGTTGCCATCTGTCATCTCTTTATAAGGAAAACTAGTCGCTTCTTGGCCAATTTCTGCTGTATGCAGAAGAGATGATCGACTCGCACGTTCTAAGCCGAGAGAGAACGGGCAGTACGTTCGTTTCAGGTAGAAAGTCATGTATTACTCTTCAACGCTGGGTGCGTGAACAGGCAATAGCATTTCCCTTATTGCACCAGACCAGGAAATATTATTTCGATTTAGACTGTCTAACCCAAAGGGAGGCGGGGGTTTCTTTAGCGTCTACTGTTTTTGGCCTGTGTGTACTGTTTACAAGACTCTTGTACGATCGCTGTGAACAAATGAGGTTAAAAATACTACAGTCATTGCTATAAACTATCATCTGTTGAGCACCATCGCTTGTGTTTAACATGTCGATAAGCAATGCATAAAGAATGTATGTACGGGGCACGCGGATAATCGATCAAACGATAAACGATACTAATTCGCCCAGCTATCTTGTGATTTCTAGGCCCAATCTGTGCGAGTAACGTTCTCCCGAAACTGGTGATCTATGGGAACTGAGGTGTATCGCTACAGAAAGCCGAGTTTAACGTTAATTTGTGTTTCTCGGAGCATGATTAGCACATTTTAAGACCAATTGTAGAGCGCAGTAAGGTTATGACGTGTCGACAGGAAGATGAATCGCAAAAGTGGTTACAGCTGATTAATCTCGCGCAGTTGATCGGGATCTGGCCATTAGCACTCCTGATATTAAGCGAAAGAGAGATAATGAGCAATTTTCTACCAATTCACTTCGCTCACGTGCAATCGTTTCGGAAACTCTAAATGAGCTGATTTTAAGAACGACATCGGCCATTCAAAAAGAAACGGACGTGCGCTGGCAATTGAAGCTATCGGTAATTAGCTCAACGAGTACAATCATGCTTTAAATTCTATCTGAAGATGCATGCAAGGGAGCGTGTTACCGATAAAAAAAAAGAGTGTACTACAATTGCAGGTCAACTGTACAAATTGTTTGCGTTTTACGTTGGTATTGTGCGGTAAAACCATGCTAAGAAAAGCACTTGATTTGAGCGATCGGATTGGATGGCTGCGTTATGCCATGACGCGTTCAGCATTCTTGCTACGGACAAATGCGCACTAAGCTTTATTTTCATTGTGATCGAAAGCTGGAATGTATAAATACATAACCTACATCCACGATGGGGACATAATTAAATTACACACTACGTTACTACTTTTTGTGGTTACAACATGCCTGTGTAGCTATTGTGAGAGTCACACGACTGCGCAAAAAAAAAAAAAATTACTATAAAAATCCAAGGATTTCTTCCTTTTGTTTCCTCGCTTTGTCTACCAACACCGGCGTTTGTGTGAAGCAAACAGCAATTCTATTTTAGCTTTATCTTTTGATGACCGCCATTGCACACTCACTAAAGAATGTTTTTATCAATCTAATCAAAACACCTACACTATCAGACGATCAAGAAGACGAAGAAGAAGCTGCTCGGAGAGACAATAAAAAGCGCCATACTTTGCATCATGCCTTACCTTTACCAAAGGATCTATCTGAATCATCAACCTATGCCGATGACACTCCATATACCTTCGTAACTAACGCTGTTAAGACGGAAAGCATTCCTGCTTATATTCGTCAGAATATCGTAGCCCCAAGATCTCGGTTGGTCTGGGGAGCATCCGAGGGATGGCAATATGAGCTAGACGTACCCCAGATTGTCAGTTTGGGTACGCTACCATGGACGATTAGCGTCCGTGTCCGATGGGGAAAACGTGCAACAGCACATCTTGGAAGTTGCAGAATCAAACACTGTCTCGTTAAAAATGGGTACGTTCAATGAAACAAACCGGGTTCTTTTTACTCACACATGAAACTAGATGCCAAATGCCCGATTGGGCATCCATGTTTGACTCCCACGCATTTGCTGCGCCCTCCTTGTCTTGGATCTCTCCTGTCAAATTACCAATCCGTGTATGCAATTTGCATTCGTCTTCAGCAACCTACCGGTTGTATTTGAACCTCGAACTGTGTTCTCCTCATGGTGACGTGACATACATCAAGCGTGATTTCCCGATCCTTCTGACGAATACCCATCATTTGGAGTGATGATGTTTCGTAAAGAAATGACACAAACTTAAAGTTTTAAACAAAATCAGATCAGTCTATTTTCTGATATGGACTTACTGATTCCTTGAGCGGACATCTTTTTATTTTGTTTTCGAGACAATATACAATTTTTCTTTTATCTGTGAGCAATAACTGGTATGATACTAAGGAAAGGAGAGTCAAAATGCATGATAGTGTTCGTGAGATAGACCTAGCCATTTTCACAAGTAGTACGAGGATTCATATCCTCCATAATTGCATCGTTTATCCGTTGAAACGTTATTCACCCGGAACTTAACGATGTGATACTGTTGGACGCGAAAAGAGCGGTCAAAAGAAACAAAAGACATGTGATGCTACACATCGAATCAGATTGTGGGCTTGTGAGGACGAGGCGCTTTGCCAACCACCATTGTGTAACTTTTAAAACGCAGTAGACCTTCTTCTTTGAAACATCAGATAAAATCTAATCCTTCGTAGTACCAGCAGCTAGGTATGCATGTGAGTGTTAGAAAGGTCTGTCACAACAAATGTCAGTTTTTGAATGTATCATCCCTCGGCCTGTCAGCCATTGAAATATGCACTCATAATGTAACAAAAAAATTGGTTAGACATTGCTATCATTGGTAAAACAAAATATTTCATTCCAATCTGTCCTTGTTTCATACCATCACAATTCAGAAATAGATGCCAAGTCCGACACAACTGGTCCGATCTCCTGAAACCTCACTTCAGTTGTTCCCGATAAGCAATCATTGATTATGAGAAAAAAGGGAGTACGCGATGGTACATATAGAGTCCGTTTCGTGACTCCCTACAGCAAAGAGAAAATAGAGTGTGTACTGGATCCGTTAGAGAGATAAAATGCGTAGTTCTCTGGGGATCAGCAATGCTAGGAAAGATTGGCAACTCACAAAGGTCAACATTCATTATCCATAAATCATGACGTCGATAAGGAGGAAGAGTAAGGGGTATTATCATGAAGACTAATTTACATCTTATCATTCACCAGGTGCTTGCACTTTAAGTTGTTTTTTCCAGCCAGGAATCTCAGATGTACCACTGATATCGGAGGAAGAGAAAAGCGATCGTAAAGACAGTCCGCTATTGGCTAACTTAAACCACCGATAGGCTTTGGCGGCAAAACCGTTCTTACAAAGCTAATGCGATTTTGGATCTGAGGATAGTTTCATGAGCATGTTTAGAAGCTTGTATCTTCCAAGATTTATATAGTTGAAACATACTTCTCCTACTTAGGAAAGAGACGAAAGGAACGTGTGGACATAGTCGGTCCATGTAGTGAAGGTGAGGTTTATGCAAACCTTAAATGTTCCGGGAAATCCGATCATTCTTCTAAGATGCGGTCCATGACAGCCTCTTATTATCATCTTTAAACAAACATAAGCTTTTTAAAAAACAAAGATTCTTAGTCGTAAAAAGCATATACCAATTGTATATAGTCCCTATCTAATGCTTAAAGTCAGCAACAGCAGAGCTACTTCAATTGGCACGTGCGCTACGGATACCAACTGGTTCCGGGAACGTGCAGGGCACCTATAGAAAAAATAAAATAAAATAAAAAGATTAACCTAGGATGTTAAGAATGAGATCGAGAATCCAGCGAGAGAAAGAAGACGGCACAATCGGATAACTGAGCCCATCAGGGTTGCACCAATTCGAAATGAGATTGAAAGATCCATGTCACCGAAGAGGATATCTACCGTCACCGTTGTACATGGAGGCACTTTTTGACAGATCACTACTGGGCTGCTGCTGCCAACAAAAGAGATCATAATGTTCATACGAGGTCACAACGACCAATTCACTGCTAGTCCGGGAGGTTGCCTAAGGCGGCGGATATTGAAATGATTTGACGAGCACATCATGTTTATCAGTGTGGGACAGCTGGCCAATGGTTCCAAGGGGATTCAGTTTTTTCGCCATTTTCGGAACCCAGTAATGCAAAAGATGAGATTGAACGTCACATCGTGCCCAATAGGTGGAGACTAATCGCACTGTCGCGAGCCGTCTCTCTTTGTTCCCCTCTTGCTCTTTCTCCTGGCTATTTCCATTTTAACATGAAAGTGATTGATAAAATCAAAAAGGCAGAACAAGAAAACCGTTTATTCTGGTCTTTTGAATATTTCCCGCCCAAAACTCCTCAGGTAACCCGGTAAACTATAGTTTTACAGTCCAAGGTGGGTTCTTATGGCTCAAGTTAGGGTGTACAAAACCTCTATGATCGTATTGAACGTATGCAACGATATGGACCGGAATTCATTGATGTGACGTGGGGTGCTGGTGGTACTTCTGCTGATCTAACGATGGAGATTGTGGCCACTGCGCAATCAGTCTATGGGTTGGAAACTATGATGCATTTAACTTGCACCAACATGCCCGTGGAGAAGATTGACATTGCTCTCAAGGTAAAAGTAGCGGTTAACAGAATAAAGGAAGCTAACATATGAACGGATTGGGCTATTCATATGAAGGCTGCTAAAGAGTGCGGTTGTCAAAATATCCTTGCTCTTCGTGGTGACCCGCCTAGAGGCCAATCAACTTGGGAATCATGTGAGAATGGATTCGAACATGCAGTGGACTTGGTTAAGTACATACGAAAGCATTATGGCGATTATTTCTGCATTGCTGTCGCAGGTACAGGAGCATTTCTTTTTTATCATGAGGCTTTTCCATTAACTTTTTTTTTCTCATGTCTACAGGTCATCCTGAGGGACATATGGATAATCCAGACAAGGAGGATGACCTGCTGCAGCTAAAGAAAAAGGTCGATGCAGGAGCAGATCTCGTTGTCACCCAGCTGTTCTTTGATGTCGACGTGTTTCTGAGATTTGTCGAGCGATGCAGAGCAATTGGTATCACCTGTCCTATCATCCCCGGTGTTTTCCCGATTCAGAATTACAGCGGACTTAAGCGGGTAATTGCTTTCAATGACAATCATGTGCCACAGAAAATTTGGGACGATCTGGAGCCTGTTAAGGACGACGATGCCGCTGTCAAAGAATATGGTATCGACCTCACGGTTGAGTTTGTACGTCGCTTCTGGGAAGCTGGCATACGAGGCTTTCACATTTATACCTTCAATCTGGAACGATCGTCGCGCCTTATTCTGGAACGCCTGAACCTGGTGCCATCTTTGGAGCAGATCAAGCCGTTGCCTTGGAACCCATCTTTAAGCAGCAAACGTGCCAAGGAGAATGTTCGTCCTATTTTCTGGAAAAACCGAGCAAAAAGCTACATTCAACGTACTGAGAGTTGGGATGAGTTTCCTAACGGCAGATGGGGTGACTCGCGTTCCCCGGCCTTTGGTGAACTCGATGGTTACGGTGTATCCTTGAAATATCCTACTAAGGAATGCCTTGAGATGTGGGGTCATCCAGAAACATTGGATGACATTGCTTATCTCTTTGCCAAATACTGTAAGGGCCACCTTCCAGGCCTGCCGTGGAGTGCGCAACAACTAGAACCGGAAACAGACGTTATTCGTCAACGTCTGGCCGCCATTAATCTACTAGGCTATTTAACTATTAATTCACAGCCAGCTGTCAATGGTGCCAAGAGTTCTCATCCCATCTATGGATGGGGTCCTAAGGACGGCTATGTCTTCCAAAAAGCTTACCTCGAATTCTTCGTGTCTCCAGAGAAACTGGACGAGTTAACGACCAAGATCAGTCAAAACTCGCAGGTGACATATTATGCAGTCAATAAGCAGGTAAGAAAATGTTATTTACTGCAAAAAAAAGGGCGCGACTAATCGTAAAGGTATTGGCTAGGGTGACCTAAGGACAAATACACAGAGTGACCAACCCAACGCAGTGACATGGGGTGTGTTTCCTGGCAAAGAAGTTGTCCAACCAACTATTGTCGAATCAGCAGCTTTCATGGCTTGGAAAGATGAAGCATTCGAGCTGTGGGCTGAATGGGCTCGTATCTACGAGCGTCAGAGTCCATCTGCCAATTTGATATTGGATATTTGCGATAACTGGTACCTAATTAACATTGTACACAACGATTTCCAGGATGATAATGGAATTTGGCGACTCTTTGATCTCGAAATTGACGGGGAAATCTCTAGAAAGCTGAGAAAGTCTTCTGTTCCTACTACTTGTTAGAATGTACTTTCTACAATGCCATTCCCTACTTGTATTCAACTACTGTTTCATTTTCCCCTTTATTGTATAAAAGTTCATTTTATTTTTTCAACAAACCAAAAAGAAAAATATACTAAAACCTGCTCACTTTCCATCCAGGAATAGGGAGCAGAAACTATATGGTAATTACAGTCAACCTATAGCAAGAAGGGGAAGATCGTTTGACGTGTCATGCAACAGCTATTCTGAGTAGTGTATCATGAGATGGTATCGATTGCTTTGTTTATCCTGCTGCCTGACGCGCATGGAGCTGTCTGCACGCTCATAGTGGTTGAGGCGGAGTAGATTTTCTGATGATCTACATTCATGGGTCAGCCTATGCAAAGCACCGCAGCAAATATATTTTATAGAAAACACATGATGGTCTTTTTACATTGGCCTCAAACGTAATTTTACTGCTGTTTCACATGAGCCTTGGCAGTCGATCAACTGCGGCTTTTTGTAAAAATAGTTCTCTACCATTATAATTACGGCATAGCCGTATGGGTGTGATTCGAGGCCTGCGTGTAGTACTGTTTTTTAGTTTGTTCGTGTTGTGATCTGCGTCTTCGAACGTCGTGTCTGAGTGTCATTTGAAACGCAGAAACATCCAACGTTCGGTTCGTAACTCCGCATTTCGACTGAGAAAACAAGGACGTGTTCCGAGCAGGCTTCTACTAACATGTGGTATACTATAGGGCAACATAGTCTTATTTTATTGAGGCGAGGGGGGAAGTGCGGATAACAACATAGTAGATTTGGGGAAAAGGGAATGGTGTAGTACAAAAGAGAGAGGTTAAGTATAGATGGAGGGATATGTCTTAGTATGGAACGTTGGCCATCAACAAACAAAGCATGGCAATTGATTCACCAAAGTAGGTCTGTTCTGCATGATTCATTTGTGGCAGCAATTGTTGCAGTTGCCCTTGCCAACCAAGAACCCAGAACAAGAAGCTAACGGGAGCCATAAAGGCCATGTCTGTGTAATCAACGAAGCTGTGACCGTTCAGGTGGTATCCAGCCTTAATCTCGCCATGCTGAAGTTGCTCTGCA
Source organism: Saksenaea oblongispora B3353 (assembly GCA_000697495.1). Taxonomy (NCBI): domain Eukaryota; kingdom Fungi; phylum Mucoromycota; class Mucoromycetes; order Mucorales; family Saksenaeaceae; genus Saksenaea; species Saksenaea oblongispora. Next base: position 26,917 of record JNEV01001680.1, read on the forward strand.
AAGAAATGCGCCTCAGCCTCTAGTACGAGACGAATGCGTTGGTCACGCGTCAACATATAATAATGGCCTAAGCGCCAGGGGACGCGACATGAATTCCAGTTGTAGTCTCCGTCGTGTTTGCTCTCGAGAACTTCACCGTGGACGGGTTGGTATTGGCCATTGTGGTGTTGCAAGAAATCGGCGATCAACCCTCTCTGACTGAACTGCATTTGATGCTGACAGGTCTGCAAAATTGCATTAATTGTTTGGGCCCATTGTTGCTGACGCTCCTTATCCTCCATGTAGAACAGGTGGAAACCGGTCAGAATAAAATCACTTGGTCGAGTCAGACCGTGTTCTTTGCTTCCGACATCTGTCCAGTCTCCGATCAAAGGCATGTGGGTTTGGGGATGAATGCAGTGACGATGGATAGCGGCACAAAGATCAACAGCTGTTGCGCGATAATTGATCTCTCCTTGCTGACCACCGTGGCCCCACACCTTAGCAGCCAAAAACAATGCCGTACAAATATCCACGTCTCCGTCTGTCGCACAGTTCCGGCCACCTTCATCACCAGGAACAAACTCACCCGAGTGTGTTCGTTTCTGCTGCCACCTTTTTTTTTTTTTTTTTTATAAAGTCAGAAGTCTTGGCATTTTTTTATCTTTCTTTTTCAGATACTTTACTGCATCAAGCCATACTGATTGCGCCAGCGGATAAAGTAGCGGTATAATCCATCGAAATCAGCTTGGTTACGCTTCAACACCGAAATCAACATTCCATAACCTAAAGAGCACAAGCATCCACGAGTTCAATTACTAAGTTCCTATGATGCTTTTGGTGTCTTTACCGTGTGCTTCGGAGCATGTCATAGCATCATCGCCTTCCTTCGGATCCTTGTAATACACGTAAAGTCCATCCTGATAGGATCGCACATATCTTGTTTTCTTTAATACCTTGGTTATTAAATGAACATGAGAATTTACCTGTTACGCCATTGAACGTATTGTTGTTCAACACTTGGGTCGTGCATGGTAATTTTCCTGTTTTAAAAAAAGAATGAGGAAAAAGAAAGTTGAGGTACCGCAACCCTGAGCCTTTTATAAACTTCACTTTTCCCGCTCAGAACTTTTTGGTCCAACGTCACAACAAATTTAAATCATTCATTTGACAAGGTCGAGAGGTAGAAGAACAGACGATCTTGTCAAATGATAGCCTTCTGAGAGAGTTTCCGTACAAGTACGTATCCAATCGGAGATACTGTACATCTATAAGTACCCCAAAACTTCTCATTTGTACTTCCTATTATAGAACGCTACGGACTATGTCCTTATTTTTTGTTAGCCAAGTGCCAGGTAACCGTGTCTTGGCCCAATAATAACATCGAAATAAACACTTGGTAAAGTTTGAAATGCCGACTATTTCGCGGGCAACTGAGATGTTTGCAAATGCTCCAAAATTAGCAAGATGGGGATTCTTGACCCGAGTCGGATTTTTTTTTCCGGTAGCCATCCGTTGGCCATGTGGCTGTCAACCTCCCCTTTCGCTTTTTCTAAAGATAAAGGTAAAGCAACGCGGACATCCGGTATTTTTCTTTTCATTATCAGCAGTGCGAATAGTACGACACATGGATGGATGACTGATTCGGTGCACGGACATTTTTGTTTTTTTTAGTAAAACGCACAGATGGCTAAGTCGAAGAACCACACCAACCACAACCAAAGTAAAATCAGGAGATCAACATGGTGATATTCACACGATGGAATTAGACAAAAAGGCCCATCGTAATGGCATCAGAAGACCATTGAAGCACAAGTACCCTTCGCTCAAGGGTGTACGTTTTTACATGCGATGTCACGATTCACAACGTATTCACCACCTGCCATTTTTAGGTTGATGCTAAGTTCCTCCGCAACCAGCGTTTTGCTAAAAAGGGCACAGAGAAGGCTTTGGCTGCAGCTAAGAAGAACTGATTGTTCATACGGAAATAAAATGTGACAAACATCCCGCCAAATCATAGAAAAAATCTATTCAGCGCGTGGATGTTCCATTCAGACAGATTACGTACTTATTCGACTTATGATCCATGCTTATCCATGCTTATCCATTAGTCAGTGAAAACCAACAATAACGACGACAACAGCAAAAAATAGGGGGATGACATTAAAGCATGGACATCTTGCATAATTGTTGAGCGACTGGCGCTTTTATGATGAGAGTCAAAAAAAAAAAAAGAAAAAAGAAGAATTAAACAAAACGAGAAACTTAGTAAGGGATGTTCTACAGAGAAGATCCATCGTTAGTACGGTTAAGAAAACTAAAACGTGTGGGGACTCACATTAGCCTCACAATGTGCTCGAATATTTTCAAACACTTTGAGCATTTTGCGCCTGGCACCCAAAGCGGCTACACCCTTAGCCTCAAGTTCTGTATCTGTTAGGCGGATGATGTCTTGCCATTTCATAGGCTCAAAAATATTATTGTACTTGTGCAAACGAAGACTCCTGAACCAGGCAGGGATATCTAGATAACACAATAAGCTGGTACCATTGCCCTCGAACACCTACAACAATTACCTTTCAACAACTCCATGTCAACTACGTCCAGCGCCTTTTTATCCTTGGCCGTCCTTGGCGTTGTTCCCGTACTAGTGGATGTTCGGGGACGCAATCGGCCATTCGAAGCCTCACTGTGGTCACTCAAATATTCATGGTCATCATATGCATCGGCTGGGTTGAGAAATTGGCCAAACATTTTTTCCATGCCTGGCGGGGCCAAGTGCTTGCGTGAGGCGGAGGAAGTCGACGGGATCGGCGAGGGTGTGTCGTACAAATGCGACTTTCGTTCATCGGCTTCCGGCACCGTGCCTGGTATATTGCGCATGCGTCGACGGTAGTTGCTTTCTTGCCAGTAGTTGAAATCAATGTCCGAGTCCAGCTGGTTAATGGACGGAATGCCCCATGGCGATTGAAAAGCGTCCATCGAGGACGGCCACGCAGCAATATCTGCTGATTTTGGACGTTCACCAATATTACCCACCGGTCTAGGTTGGGAGGATGGCGTAAAGAACAAACCCGCATCGCCTTCAATCACAGATCGAGGCCGCGAAAACGAACCAGCGGATGAACGTTGCACATTACGATCAAGTAAGTTACTGCCAGTATGGGAAAAAAAGTCTGATCGTCCAAACATCCGTGTGAGTTCTTCCGTATCACCCATTGCAAACGAATGCCGATCCACTGCTCGATTATTTTGACTGTTGCTAGTGTTGTTACGTGGCGGACGGCTGATCGGTTGACCCGATTTGTAAGCCAGATCGGTAGCCTTTGGTAGCTGAGACGACATGTCCCCTGCAGAAAAATAGTCAAACGATTATGCATTGCATAGGAAATACTGCTTTTCTTACCTTGGTCGGCATTTGCAGGTGTCAGAATAGAATGCAACGGATCCCGCTTAACTAATTGCTGCAAGATGTTCATGAAGAAGCGAATCTGTACTTGGGATGAATGCTGGAGCAACGTATATATGGTGGCTGTTCTCTCGGCATCTGAAAGATATCGAAACCACTGATCGACATGCTGCAACTCTTCTTTGAAATTCTACATCTAGGGTCAGACAGAAGGCCTTGCACAGATTATTCTTCTTACTTGATCCAACTTGGCTGATGCCATCTCCTCCAGATTTCTTTCATAACTTTGCAGGTTTTCAAACCAACTATTGAGTTTATCGGCTGTATTGACACAAAGTTAATACTCTACAATGCCATGTCATCTGTCTTACAGTCTACGGATGCATAGTTGGCCCTTCCAAGTATCTCAGAGGTGGGTCGAGACCCACGTGGCGCAAAATCAGAAGGTAACATGGACAGGATGGGGGCGAAGGAAAAAGAGCACGATTTGCTGCTTTTGCTTCGGACACCCAAGAAACAGTCCTCTCGAGCACCAAATGCACGTGATCTTTTTTTTGTGAGTGCCACTTTTTTGAAGGTTACCCCACAACAGGAAATACAGGAGGCACGTACGAGATACTGATTAAAAATACATACTCGGTTGTTTTCTTTATATAAAATGAAAATTGCTAGCTTTTTTATTGAAACTTTCGTATGAATAGAAGTAGCGTTGCTTTGGCATTCTTCTCACCGCAGATATTTAAAAGAAGATGCTAGAGGTACCCCTAAAAAGGAAGGCACCCATCCACGGGAGGTACTCCAAAAACAGCGACTGAAATATGTTTCTTCGGTATCGTTTGCTGCGTACTTTTGTATATGGTCCACATCATATATTGGACCAATCATCCAAATTCGATTGCTATATCTAAGAAGATTTACCACTTTAACCATACGAGTTTCTTATTATCTCTGAATAAAAAGCACTTCCTGTAATGATCGTGCGGCTGCACATCCTATCATTGTATCTTATGCTTTTGCCAATGCTTTGTTCTTTAATGGTCTTTCTGTACAACCATTGATCAGAGTTTTCTTTTTACAACAGAATCTTCAGCTTTTAAGCATATCTTCTTTTTGCCAGGCTATCTTTTTTCTTATAGCCCTTCTTCTTTTACACATATTCTTTTTTTTCCCGTGGAAAAGCTTAGATGCGTAGCGAAGCGAGCAGCACTGCTGATCCTGTCATTGTATCTTTAATCATCATCTTCAGAGAATATTTACCTCTCTTGATCATAGCCTCTTCTTCAGCTACCTGATTTCTTTCAACAAACTAGCACTCTATTGTTCCCTGAAACGGGACTATCGAAACCACCGATATTTCACACGAAGCTATTTCTTCTTTTTCTTGATCAATTCTTTTGTTACACACAACAACCTGTAGGCATTTCCTGTGGGAGTCTAAAGCGCAAATAATTTTCAAGTAACTAAAAACACGCGCGCGACTGCTTTAGAACCAAGATACATTGCGCACATATCTCTATCATGGCGTGATGGGTGCAGTTCCCTGGGCGGTAATAACACAAATGCTGTGGGACACCGTATCATTCTACCCTCATAGTTTATTAGCAATCCACGGCGCAGGCGTCAACTTTATCAAGTCGCAATGAGCATTGTTCGTCGATTAGGGAAGCCTGATCTTTTTATCACCTACACTACAATCAAAGCTGGATAGAAATGCAGGATGAGCTTCTTGAATTGCAGACTGTAGCAGATAGGCCTGACCTTTGGGCCTGCATGTTCAATATTAAGAATAAAGGCGCTATGAAAGAGATAACAAAGGATTTCGTGCTGGGAAAGTAGTTGCCCATGTGTATACATAGCAGTTTCAGAAACGAGTACTGCCACATGCACATATACTCCCATCCTCGCTCTTGAAGACCAACCCACTGGAGCTGAGAGTTATGATCGTTTTACTGAATATAGATTTACCTTATATTATTGATGTGTCCATTAGTGAAAGATATGGTGTGGTGATGTAACTACTTTAGTTTGTGTCATAGTAAATGATCATGGCAAATACGAAATTGATGCAGTCTCTGTGCATCAAAGCTGTCATCCGGGTTGTTTTTTCTTCCTTTCTCTTCTCAGAATTGCCTATGTAAATGATCGCTTGGGACTAAAAGATGCCAACCTACTTTTATGCCAATGCTCGTGCAACAATTCACGCACTCGATTCTATCCAGTCATTAATAGCACAATTCAGGCCCTCTCGAACACTTATTGGCGCTTTATCTTTGATGATATACACATGATGTCTTCCTTGATCACTCAAACAATGATATCGCTCACGTCCGCTTTCAGGAATGAACATCAACTGTCTCTATGTTTCTCCATAGGCTATTCTTTAGGTTTAGTTTCTTTGTGCTTTTGTCTCTTTACTCTCGACTCTTACAGGACGTCCTTCGTAATCTATATAAAAAACAATTACTTTCGAAATTTAAACTAGAATTTATGTTTAAAGACATATTAGCTACAGTGGTTAGTTATGGTGGCCGATGTAGCATAATGATTCATTAGTATTACGGGAAAGAATCACATCGATGATCTATTAGTGATTTGATAGGATTAACTTTAATAAACAGTTATACCCTTTCAACGGCGCAGTATTTTTTTGTAGCATGGTTAATGTGAGAATGTATCAGCAAATGCATATCGATCAAGCTTTGCATTACACACATAGAGGAAGCAATGGTGTTCTTAACATTGATACTTTTGCTAAACTGACGAATGGTGAAGAACCTCACTACTACTCAAAAATGATCAGTTAGTTCCTGAAAATTGTGGACTATTGGTTTCATCAAAAGTGCATCAATTTACTGTAAATTGGGTTCCCACCCCACACACCCGGAGAAAAAGTTTTATGATATATAGTACAACCACTGATTTAGAGTTTGCTGCTTTTTAAAAACGTCTGCCAGTCTGGCTCTGTTTTGGTTAAAAATGCTTGCATACCGTAAGCTGCTTCGTCTGATTTCAGCATGGCAATGAATGCAGCTTTGACATCTTGACGAACTTGAGAATCGTGGTTGGAATCGCGTGCCACCTTATAGAACAGGGCTTTGGCTGCTGTTATTGCACCAGGTGCCGCCTTCTTTAGCATCATCGTGTATTCATTGACCTTGCTGTCTAACTCGGACAGTGTCACGACACTGCTTAGAAAAGAAGCATGCGTTGCGTAAAATTTTTCGGCCGTCATCGTATACTGTCGAGTCTTTTGAATTCCCAATTCAGGTACCAGATACTGTGAAATGATGGCTGGAATCAGGCCACGTTTCGTTTCAGGTAGTTGAAAATAAGCATCGTCCGTTGCTACACGAATGTCAGACGTAAAGATGAGACCAACGCCTCCTCCCATGGCAGGGCCATTGATACGGGCAATAACTGGCTTCGGAAAATGGTAAAGCATGTCAAACATTTGTAAGGCTTTTGTAAAGCTTTCTTCAAATGATTCAGCATCTGTTGAGCCAGCCAAATCCATGCCGCTGCAGAAGTACTTGCCAGCGCCAGTTATCACAAGTACACGCACCGCGGGATCTTTGGCAAGCTGTGGAAGAATTGTCAAAAGTTCGCGAACGATCGCAGATGATAGGGAATTTCCTCTTTTTGGTCGATTAAATGTTAACGTAGCAACATGATCAACGACTGCAAGGAGTATCTCGGAAGACATAGTGGCAAAAGCTGGAGAAAAAAAAGAATGGACCTTTAAAAGGGTGGTACTTGATCATGTGATAGAATGCCTACATCCCAATTTGTGATTTTCTGATTGCTAATCTGTCTTTCCCACCCCAACCTTCTTCGTATTGTCGGAAACCTAGCTGATCCCTTTCCCTCACGTCTTGTTGTGCGGGCGTTCACTCCACCCCGCAGTTGTTTATCACAATTCACACGTTTCGTGGTGAAGAATTTAGAATTTTGACGTTGATTTTATCTTCATGTTTGTTGATTAAAATAGTTAATGTGTACATTTTTATGCTGTGCCTCTCTTTTTTCCTCTTTGCAGTGTATTCTGTCGATTGCCTCCCGTATAACCTTGCTTTGCCCGCTTTTCAGCAGGTTTCAGTATCTAATTTTCAGAATCAGTATCTTTCTCTTCCCATTTTCTACTGAGATTATTCTCTATGCTTACTTGGAAAGAGCACATCAAGGTATCATCAACGCTCATCATAGCACCTGCGTTATCAAATTCACCACAGTAGTTGGGTGCTGAAAACAGTGTCACTAGCTGCCGTTTAGCAAAGAACTCATAGCCATCTTCCACCACTTGATGGGCGCGGCAAATAAGATCAATTTCGTGTTTCTGCAAAAATCGGCTAACAATGTCTGCTCCAAATGTGAATGATACACCGCGGTCATTCTCACTCCAGCCAGAGATATCTGGGTCCGGATCAGCCCACAGCAGGTCACAAAGCAAACCTAAGTATCATAGAGATGTTTACTATTCCCATTATTTCCACTTCATCCTTACCTGTGTCTGGCACATCTGTAGGGCGTGCAACTCGATTGATCTGTTCCATATTCTGTAAATCAGGTGACAGACCGCCATGCATACAGAAGATTTTCTCATCGATCAAGGCTGCGACTGGTAGGCAGTTAAAACAATCGGTGAAGGTTTTCCATAGTTTGATGTTGTATCTTCGTTTACCTAAAATTTTTCAGTTTGTCTCAATATGTCCGTAGATTATCCTTACATTCATCATAAAACCCATAGATACGATTGATGCTCGCACATTCGTGATTGCCGCGTAAAATGAAGAAGTTCTCAGGATACTTGATTTTGTATGCCAAGAGCAAACAAATAGTTTCCAATGACTGTTTTCCTCGATCAACATAATCACCCAAAAACAAATAATTGGCATCTGGTGGAAATCCTCCGTATTCAAATAATCGCAGTAAATCGTAGTACTGGCCGTGAATATCACCTATCAAGAACGGTTATGCTTCCGCGTTATAGAAGCTGGTTTGATCATACCGCAAATCTTGATGGGTGCCTCTAGATCCAGCAGAATAGGCTGACTCATGAAAATTTCACGCGCTTTTTGACACAAAAATCGGATCTCATCTTCACTAAGCTGTACTTGCTTTCCTGGACGGCTTCCTCTCACTGCAGTTTCGGGGCTTTATCAGTCATTGAAGAAAATATATTAAGTTTCACCTTCCAAGAGTCTTGTTATGATTGAATCAACGCCAGCAACTGGTATATCGGCCATCTACAAGGGGGGAGAGGAGTGGCTTGTTAATTTCAATAATGAAGAATGAAGCAAAAAAGGAAGAAGGAAAGGTAGTTCACCATGCTATTGAGCATAAAAGTGTCGATGCTATGACATTGTAAGGATCGTTTTCAACTTTAGATCCCAATTGTCAACAGATGACTAAACTATACTTTATCATTTAGACGTGGAATCCTTATACCGAACTTTCCCGGTCATCAGATCCACGTCTTGTCTGATTTAGCAGAAAAAAAAAACGCTTTCTTTTCTTCCTTGTCTGTCTTTTCTTGTCATCATTCCATCCGTACAATTCCCTTAAACATATAGTCGTTTTCTGAAGACTGAACATAGAAACAAGAAAAAAAAAATAAAGATATATAAGACGAAATACGTACGAGTTATCAATTTCGATTACAAAGAGAAAATCGCGTGTGGATCTCCTTCCAAGAAGCAGTCCGGAAGTCCTCATTGCCACACTTTGAAAATCTGCGTCACATTTCCGCAACTGAGAATGAATTTGCATCCCTAAGTCGCACCCCGCACCCCAAGTGTGCTTCAACCACAGGTGATTAAAGTTTGATCGAAACTTCTACTGCCAATACACATCCATGCCATCCCCCGTATATTCTTCCTAATGATGAGAAAAGTGCCGACGAGAGCCCCAATTGGAAATTATTCATCAAGCAATATCCGGAGAAATATGGAGTTGCTTGGGGCATTAACAAAAAGCACGGTGTCATTGCGGAATTTGTGGAAAATGATGAAGGGCCGGCAAGCTTGGCCGCCCATTCGAGCGCCTTTTGGTATCGTGACTATTTCACCGGGCGGATACAAAGCAGGTGCGATTTGATTACGTTGTTGGTGGCAGTGCAGGCTAGAACCGCCTATTGCTATCAGAGGCGTCATAGCGAGACATGATAGTAGTAGGACGTGAATCTGTCAGTATTTATTTTTTGTGGATTGTCAGAAATTATCCAGGAAGCCATCGATGAAGGATATGCTAGCACAGAACATATTATTTTGAGAGCAAGAACAATGGAAAACGGGAAAGCACTGCTCAACAATGATACATACCGTGGTGCATCCTGGGTAGCAGCAGGTTTAAATGTTACTTATCGTATACTTGGCAGACTATCACCTTCTATTGTTTGCGATGTGGACGCGAATCGAGTGCTCGGTGTACCCGAAAACAGAGTTGCTGGACTAAAGGCAGCTGCGGGTTCATTAGAGCAGTATTCACAATATGTGCCAATGTCTTTTAGCACACCCAGCTTTTTTTTTTTGAATAACGTGCTGCAGAGGATATAAACAATAAGCCCTTGGAAAGAACTTGAAGGATATGAAGTTGAACTACAACCATTGATACAAACAGATAGCACCGTTTCACTCACTGAATGGGCAGGCCATAGTCATTCAGCCAAGGTCGTTCGATCAGAAGTCTTGTAGGCTAAAATATAATTAAACATGAGTTATCCTGTACATAGTATCAATCGAAGTTCGTACTGAGGAATTTTTTAACAGATCCAAAGGGTGAAAAAGGTGTTGCACCTTTGCGTTTAAATAGTTCGGAAAACTGAAACCATAAGTGACAGCCATCGATAGGAAACCAATGGAAGCCTTACCAATGACTAAGCCTGACAGAAGATCTGGAATGGTATGGAAAGGAGAACACCTTTCAAACCATTACACATCTTAATCTCAAAGCATGTATTGTTATTTAATTGACGCAAAATAAATAGTTAGAAGCGCAAAGAAACTTTCAAACGCCTGTAATTTGTCAAAGTCTGCCAGTGACGGTGGAGGTGAAAGGGAATCGAGAAAGTCATATATGGTTGGCTATTGATTCAAGTCAGAAAAAGCATCCATTATCCAATGCGGTGTATCTAATATTTGTATAGTTGATAGAATAGCCTTTGACAGTAAATTGCATCCGTTAACATCTCAAAATGTGGGACAGCTTGTCAAAGCTGGCGGAGTTTATCTACAGTCCACGGAATTTTCTACACGAGTGTATGAATATCGTATGACAACATTTTGCATAACACTGCGCCTCTATCTCTAAGGACAATCTAGTCGAAAGATAGAATGAGCTCACTCTTCCTCCAGCACAACGTCATGGTTATTACGGTAATTTTCGTTGATAGTACATTGAAGGGTTTAAAGAGCACGTGTCGGTGCTTTTTGTCCTAATATCGAAAGTTCTTTCGCAAGCAATCTTTCTAACAACGGTTTGATATCCTTAGTATATACTATTCGCCCTTGAGATCGGTAGGTTCGTTCATTTAATTTGTCATACAGAAGACAATAAAGATATAGGCTTTATTTTTTCCCGTGGTATATATAACAGCTATTTTAACTTATCTCATTAACCGCTTGTTTATAATGTTACATAAACTTTTCATCCACTGGATATAACACACACACACACAATCAACACGACGATAGCGACAGTAGGCAGTCGCATCAAACGTGTGATGAAATTTCTTCATTTGTGACTGGGGGGTAGGCGTCTGAATTCTTTCCGCTGCAAAAAAAAACACGACCCCCGCCTGATTTTATTTTCTTTCACCAACCTCTTGTTTTCTCCCCGCTCTTCTTATCGTTAGCATGCTCCGTACCGCCGCTTCCCGTGTTCAACTTGGCGCTGCTCGCGTCATTGGCCGTCGTAATGCCTCGACCAATGTTGCTGTCCAGAACTTGGAGACTCGCTGGAAGACTCTCTCTTCTGCTGAGCAAAACACCATCGCTAAGCAGCTTGAAGAGGCCCAGAAGGCTGACTGGAAGGTTCTTTCCGCCGACGAAAAGAAGGCTGCCTGTAAGTTGTCTTCATTTCCATTACAATACGCACGAAATTGAATCAAATTCACAGACTACATTGCCTTCGGTCCTCATGGTCCCCGTGAGCCTTTCACTGGTCCCAACCACGGTGCTAAGGTTTTCGGTGGTGTTGCTGCTGTTCTTGCCGCGTCTGCTGGTCTCTTCTACCTGATCCGCGTTAATGGTAAGTCATTGTACATCTCGGATGGAGGAAAGAAAAGGTTTAACCTCTGTATTAGGCAAGGAAGAACCCAAGACCTTCTCCAAGGAATGGCGCGAGGCCACCAACGAGTACCTCAAGAGCCAGAACTCCAACCCTGTCCACGGTATCTCTTCCGAGGGCTACAAGGGCACCGGCTATGTCTAAACCATTTACTCATCGAATTAATAAAAAACTGCTGTTTTTGTTCATTAGATCTCGAATTGATGGAGTTTTCTAATTTTTTACTCTTATCCTTATGATTTCGAAAAGAATATCGCTTTATCAATGACCCTGGCAATTGATGCGTACATGCATGCATGCATAATCATCGAACAAAAGCGGTGTCCGAACAATGATAGCACGGCCGTTTGCCGAGTACACTTGATCAATGACAACGTCATGTTTAGTCATTGATCCTGTAACATGTTAAATTTCAGTGAAACGTTCTACCTCTGGTCATTCCTATTTCAAAAAGGTAACTCGTTTGACATGTGACGAAAAGACCAAGAATGTTTATTGATGATGTGCCAAACGTTTGTGTGATCTCTTCATTTTCTATTTTAGCTTGAACATTACACAAGCTTTCGATTCGCTCAGTCTTGAGTTCCGCTCTTCTACATGAAGGCTGTCCCTAACTTGAATACTGTAAAAATACAATTAAGTTGTAATTGCTCTCAAATCTTAGTATATCTGTAGTATATATGCAATATTACTCTGTATCTACAATGAAAACTAAAGGTAAAGCTACCGTGCAACACGTTTGTTTATGTCCACACAATGCATAAACCTCTCGACTTAACACAAGGAAATGCCAGACTTGTCCTTTTTTTGTTTCGCTTAAAGTTTGATATCAACTAGAGCTCAAGTACCCATGATCAACGGTCCCCAACGATCTACTGCAGAAGACGTTATGTCTACATTACAAACAACAGACTACTACCTTGATCTTGTGCGATTTCGTAATTACGCTTGCTGGCAGGTAAGGTACGCTTACTTTCTGATGCGCAACAACCGTGTTTTTTCTTTCCCTTCTGTTCTCTATCCTTTCTTTTTTCTATATCCGCCATACATAGACTTCTTTCTCTCGTCATTTTCTCTCCTTTTTCCCTTGCGCTACCAAAGTTTTTTCCTCTCTATTCTCTCCCTTTCTGACCAAGATAGAGTTTGCTTCCTTAGATAGCACTGTGCTTAAAAGCTTTCAATAAAAGTATATGTTGATTATTACAAAAAAAAAGCAAAGCTTTGCGAATAGCGGCCGAATAAAGATCTTCAGCTACCCAAAGGCCCTTGCGAAATACTGTCAAAGTACCGTATTGTGCATGTTTTTGCATAGGGCTTTGTATTGCCAAGGGTTAATGTTGTGCTTACAATGGCTGGATAAAGATCTGTTGCAACCCAAAAATTCCAGCACCCAGAAGGAAAATGAGATCCGTGACTGTACGAAGTGGCTCATCACAGGGTCCGCGTTGCTGTAAACGTGTTTCTTCCTGCAAAGCTTTCGTACATCCATGGCACAACCTCAGCAGATCAATATCACAGATCTCGACCTTCCTTCACTACAGCAGGTTAAAACGCAGCTGGAAGAGGTATGCGATGAGTAGTACTTTCGATAACTGATCCACATCCAGGAAATCTCTCACTTGACACAATCTTTCGGCAAATTAAAGAACGCGCAGAACCGATTTACTGATTGTGCCGAGAGTGTCAACTCGCTTCAGAGCGAAAAGGCGGAAGGTAGGAACAGATGAGAGAGATAGTTCCAGCAAACTGAACGCATCTATACAGAAAAAACAATCCTCGTGCCATTGACATCATCTATATCCTTTTCTTTTTACTCTATTTAAACCTAGTATGATTTAGATATATTACCTTGATTCTTTACAGCACCTCTATGTACCAGGGAAGTTGAGTAATGTTGAGAAGGTGATCGTGGATGTCGGCACCGGTTATTACGTAGAAAAGGTAATTGAACACGTTTCGACGTGGTCTCATCGTTTGTTCAGTCGACGGCAGATGCTTCCAAGTTTTATAAGGAGAAGGTTGACTACGTGAAGAAAAACATGGATACCTTACAAGAAACCGTGACCAGCAAACAAAGCAGCCTGAGGGGTAATTTTTCCGTTTTTGGACCCTCCTTGAATCTAACGTCTGTGTGATAGCCATTGTCAATGTCATGCAAGAAAAAATGCAACAGCAACAACAAGAACAAAAGCAGTGAATGAACAGAAATAAAAATTGCTTTTAATGGACGATACCAATATTGCATTCGATAGATCGGTTTTGTAGCAGAATACTACCACGTAAATGAACGGTGCGTACCATATCCTTTTTTTCGTTGGCAGCAACAAAAATATGTACCTAGATTCAGGGATGATTCATACACAGAAAAGAAAGCAAAAACCGAGGTTGTGGTTTATCTATGAATACAAGGAGCCATTACTGCTATATAAATCGGTAACGCTTTTAGGGAGACATTCGCGCATTTCCATCGCTGTTTAGTCATTGACAACGCAAGAGCCGACTATCTCGACTGAAGGGATGAATATAATCTGTGAGACATATATCGTGTTCAAACGGATGTCCTTCTTCATTCTCGAATTGTATTTTATATGCCATCACGTCTCACATGTCCTGCATCGTGTCAACCAGATTTCCTTTTATTTCCTTCTTTTGTGAACATATACGCTGTGTGCCGCCGGGAGAGATGAAACGCTAAACAATTACTGTAGCACTTTTCCCATTCCAAAGACATATGAATTTCAAAATTTATTTGTGTAGGTAACCATCATGATCAAAACAACATGATAGGCAAACACTTACCACCGCTGGTGTCATTTTACATATATCATGATGGGAAGAACATAGAGAACTGCAGATTTATATATGTTTTTCGCATAGTCATGCATTGAGAATAGATGTATTACTGTGGGCTGCTTGAACATTCAAAGGTAAGTGCTTTCTCAGGATGTTGTATCAGCTATAGATAGACGACGCCCAATGGGGGTTCATGCACATCCAAAGTGTCTTTTTTTACTGGATGAGGGTAATGTTGAACAAGCAGCCAACAAACGAGGTTGAGGCAGCACAATTCGAAATACTTTGTGGATGCGAACCAAATACTCGATACACGTTCCTAATAAACATTGCGCTGTTGCCGGCAGTAGTGGGGTTAAAAAATGCCCCACTTTGGAAAGTTTGGAGGGCAGCTTAAATGAATAGGCGGAGACACCTGAGCCCCTCCCACTCTTTTTCTGCTGACACAACCAATCCTTCTTTTCTCTTTTCTTCTTCTTCTTCACTTTAACCCTTACGTTCCTTTTTTCTTTCTTTCTTTCTTTTTGCTTTAAGAAGCGTTGCATCCCAACCTTTTTCTTCCTCTTTTTAACGTTTTTGTTTGTTCTTGCCATTGGGGATGGACATCTTTGGGCGAGGCAAAGCAAAAGGAAAACGGCGACCCGATCCACCGGCTCCTATAGCGGCAGGATCCTTGCGATCTTTTAACAGTGGCCCGACTTCACCCTCCGGACATTCGCCAAGTAGTCCCTCTCATCACCCTGTTTCAAGCGCTTATACTTCTGTAGCATCGAGTACGACTGGAGAGGACAATTTCTCGGGTAATTAGCTTTTCGGTAGCTTTGGACCTTTTGACTTAAGCTATTACAAAAAGGTTATGGTGAAGGCTCCTCGATACGAAGTTCACGGTCGTCGAATAGTTACTCGCTGCCTAGTAACGATGGTGATGTGGCTGGCCATGCCGACAATCTGTCGGATCTCGAGATTGTGGATCTGTTCGAAAGGATGCTGGTAATCTTGGTGTGCTAAAGGACCATAATGGATTGATACAAAATCAGATACGACGTGGTATTCATGATGCAAACGCACGCAGTATCATGCTCGCGTTTCCTATGGAGAAAAAACGACTCATGGTTGCTCAAGACATCCAAGCGGAGACAGGACAGGGAGCAACTCCGTCCAGGCGAGCTGTCGATCGCAAGGATCAAGAATCTAACAGCCCCGAAAATTACGTCAAAAAATTGTCAGAGACCGGTTCAAAAGGAATGAATACAAAATTGATTGCACATCTTGCCGTGGGTCTACGTACCATGCCGCTGAGGTATTCGAGAACGCCTCCTTTTTAGTGCAACTAACTTAGCTATATAGTTGGATACGTCAATTCATCGACTTGCACGGCCTGCAAGTTATTACGGACCTTCTCAGCATATTGCACAAAATGAAAACAAAGTACGACCGTAAGATGGATATATCACCTTTCTATTTTACTTTGCCGACGACTAGTATACTTATACGCTTTTATCTAGACGTGAATCGGACATTCAGGCGGAAGGAGAGATCTTGAAATGTTTCAAGGCATTATTTAATAATGGAGTGAGTGGGTGATGCAACTCTATCATTTGCAATGGACTTACGGCACTACGCAGGTTGGAGCTAAAGAAGCTATAAAGAATCCTCAATGTATTCAACAACTTGTGTATTGCATTGTGTCGCCAGCCATGAATACACGTCGGCTCGTGTGTGAAGTGCTTGTATTTTTGTGCTACGCTGAGGTACCAACAGGTCAAGAGTTTGTACTGAAGGCTATGGATCAGTTGCGTGATAGCCGAAAAGGTTACGGCAGATTTGATGCATGGATAAGGGAATGGCAAAAGGCACTTGGCGGACGCGGACGAATGGGAAGTATGGTGGGTGCGAGTGAAGATTTCAAGCGTTTGGCCGCTCATGGCGCCCCTGACAACCAATTGAGCGAGTATGCTGTAAGTAAAATGGTTCTCACTTTGGCATATGACTGATAGCGATGACCCCAGCTCGTTAATATGATCCTAGCTAATGCCATTATCAATGTTGTGGACGACACCCAAATCAGGATTCATCTAAGAAATCAGATGAATGCGTCGGGCCTGGAAAGGATCATCGAGCGTATGATGGATTTCAACTGCGAACATTTAGATCGACAGATCCTGGAGTTTAGGACACTAGCCGAGAATGATCAGGACGAGATCATGGAAATGTATCATGAACGTGTTCTCCGTGATTTGAATGATCCGCGCGATGTGTTTGAATGTGTACTAGCCAGTGTCGAAGGCACTCGTGGTTTCGACTTCTTTTTGAGTTGTCTCCAGCATCTCTTGCTGATTCACGATGAAGGAAACATGAAGGCACGCTATTTTCAAATTATCGACAATCTTGTTACGCAGGTCGTGCTGGACCACAAGGGTCTTGTCGAAGACTTTTCATCGTCCTATGGAACGTCTGTGCGCCATCTCGTAGACAAGTTTGCAGATCAAGACCAACTGCAGGAAACCCTAGAAGACATCCGCCATTTGCAGGAGATGTATGATGAGTTGCAAGTGGAGCGTGACGAGCTCCGAGAACAGTTAGCAGAACGTGGAGGTAAAAAAAGAGATATGGGTATGGTCACAGTATGGTCGCTGATATGTGTATACGTGTGTGCAGATGCTCTTGCTTTTGTACAGCTCAAAGAGAAAACAGCATCTTTGGAAGATCTTCTACGCATGTCACGTCATACAATTTCTACCCTTCAGGAGAAGCTGCGTAACCTCCAGTATGATTATGAAAAGAATCTCGAGTCTTTAGAGAAACAGCTGGAAACGTTCTACAAGGCTGTCAACGACACAAACGAGGATACTGAATCCGAGAATGGGGATATTGTGATCAAGAAACAGGATTTAGCAAAAGCAGTCAGCAGAATTAAAGCCCAAGAGAGTCTTGAAGGTCGATCAAAAGATACAGATATGAACAGCACCGAGGTAAATAAGCGATAATGATTTAAATTTTACTAAGGTATTTTTTTTTATTAGTCGTCTGAAAATACCGCAGAATCAGATGCTGAGAAATACAAGTCGTTAGCTGTGGGATTGTCCGAGGAGTTCAAAAATCAGTTAGCGATGCAGTTTGGTTCCAGTAGTGGGTTAGGTGACATGATTGTTCCGGGTGCAATGCCGTTGTTGGGCTCTGCAAGGCGCCGATCAGGTACACGAAGGCGACGTCTTTTTCGAGAGAGCAGGTGGGACGAAGAAAGTCCCTTCAAGACACGACTTGATGGTGTCTTTACTGATGACCTGAACAATGTGCTTGAGTCGCAAAGGTTAGAGAATCATTGATAAATATAGTACTAACTAAAAAAAAAAAAAACAAGGCGCCTTTCTCAAGCAACACTGGATATGACGGGAAGTCCGTCCCAGAGGAATTCACAATCCATTTCTATGAACGATAAAGATGATGATCCAACTGAAACAGAATCCCTTCATGCTGTTGCACCTTCCACGTCCGCTTCAGATACTACCATTGACCATACCAGCGAAAGCACATCGATACCACGTCGTCCATCATCATCCTCTTCCTCTCTTCATGCTCCTCCTCCGCCGCCTCCTCCTCCGCCTCCTCCGCCACCGCCTCCACCAATGGCTGTAACTCAAACATCTATCAATGGGTCCAGCGCACCGCCACCGCCACCGCCACCACCACCGCCGCCTTCATTGAATGGTACCACAGCTGGGGCTACAGCAGCTGTGGCTCCTCCTCCACCCCCTCCTCCACCTGGCCCGGCGAAACCACTTGCACCACCATTCAACTCTATACCCCGCAAACTAATGAACCATCTTCCGAGCGTTAAAACGCGAGCCCTGCAATGGCAAAAATTAAATATGAACCACATTAAATCTACGATCTGGGGCTCTGAGATGAATGACCAAGAGCTCGAACAACTCCTCGTCACGGAAGGTGTCTTTAATATGATGGAAGAAATGTTTGCCCAGAAGATGATTGCGAGCGCGAAGAAATTCTCAAAAGAGAAAAAACAAGAGATCTGTATTTTGGATTCACGAAAAGCATATAACATTAGTACGTATGACGGTGAATAGCAAGAGTATGTAAACTAACCTTTACATAGATATCGCTGTTCTGGCTAAATTCAAGAACGTTGCATTTACAGACTTTAAGAAGAAGATTTTAGCCTTCGATGAGAAGTTCTGTACCGAAATTCTGTTACGTAATCTGCACGCCAATGTACCAACACCTGAGGAACTAGGAAAGCTGTCAGTCTTTGTTAAGACTGCATCCGAAGAAGAGTTACAGAATTTGTCGCGTGCAGATGCGTTCTGTGCTGAGGTAAAAAAAAAAAAAAAAAGTCAGAAAACGTCGCAAATTTACATTTTCCACGCGTTTATGTATATACAGATAATGTCTATTGATCGATTCAAAGAGCGTATAGATAACATGTTGTTCAAAGTAACTTTCCCTGAACGAATTGCACAACTCAATAGGGTAAGACGCATCCACTGTGTTGCAGGGGCTAATGATGTGGGATGTAGAATATGCTGAACGTAATGGACGCTTCGACTTCACTGAAGGGTTCTGCCGCTTTTAAAGAACTCTTGAATGCAAGTGTTTTTTTTTTTGCCCTATCATACTCAAAATTAACGGCTATTATAGCTTATACTTATGGTTGGAAATTTCTTAAACGGTACCACCTTCCAGGGTGGCGCGTACGGTATTCACATTGCTAGTATCAACAAGGTAATTAGGTCAGCGAAAATGAGGATGTAAGTTCTGAATGTATTTTCTATGTAGCTCGTGGATACAAAAGCATCCAGTAACGATACAACGCTGTTACATTTCCTTATCCGTATGATCGAGCAGAAATTTCCTCAAATTAGTGACACGCTGTTGGATGATTTGAAGCTTTGTGGAGAGGCTTGTCGAGGTAAGGGTTTCGAATCAATGTGAATGAGAAAGAGACTCATTGTATTACAGTGACAATCCAGGATTTGATTAAAGATCACTATGAACTTCGTGTCGGATTGGAAAATCTGGTACACGAGCTTGACAGACACTATGGCCCTGATTATGAAGCAGAAGAGGGCGATCATTTTGCGTCTGTCATGACCAATTTCCACAGCATCGCTGCAGAGAAGTTCGATCAACTCCACCTGCGATACACTTCGATGGATGTGGCGTATAAGGATGTTGTCACCTATTTTGGCGAGGATCCTGATGATATGAAGCCTGATGAATTCTTTGGTATCTTTAAAACATTTACATCCAGCTGGGAGGTAATATTTGATTGTCAAACCATACCATGTGTATTGACATTCTTCTTCAAGCGTGCCAAGAGCGACCTTGTAGCTCAACAGAAAAAACAGGAGCAGCTGGAGAAAGCACGTCAGTTTGAAGAGCAGCGCAAGGCGCGTCTCAAATCCAGTCGAACTGGAGTCGAGATGAGTGACGGTAAGATTCAGATCGTTTGTAGACCGCAATGGCTAAACTCTGTGTGCATAGGGCAAACAGAAAACCAAGAAGATAAAGATATCATGGATAATTTGCTGGAGCGTCTGCGTTTGGGTGAGATGTCGACAGCAGCTAAACGAAGGAGTCGTCGAATGTCAATCCGAGAACGACGGCGGACGCGCAGTGAGTCTGTTGTGGTCAAGGCTGAAGATCTATTGAAACATATCCAAAGCGAAGAAGAAGCACCACCTCTGCCTCGATCAAGGAGCGGGAGCAAGCGGCTGGCCAGTTCGGATCGTATGCGAAGACTAGCATCACTTGCGGAAGAAAAAGATGTCGAAACTACCGAGGAAGTAGAAGAACTTGGAGAAAGAGCATAATCATAAACAACATGCATATCAACGTAGATCTTATATCGCTTTTTGCTTTTTTTTTTTTCCCTCATCATATAAATCATTGATACGATTACATACGAGATTACAGACTATGTTACTGTACAGGGAAAAATACTTATCTACGTCGTTGGAGTAAATGACTGGAAGTTTTAGTAGTTACATTTCGATACATACGTGTTCCTCCAACTCCATGAATGAAATATCAGATATAAAATCCCAGATGTACCTACTGCTCACATATGTTTATTATGACAAGCAAGCAGCGTTCTTTCCACAACATCCTTCCAATTCTCCAGTTTTATACCACTGGGTACGGTCCATTTTTCACTTTTTATCTAGCTTCTCTAATGTAGCCTTGTTCCATGTAAAATTCACCGCACGCTCAGTAGATATGTATATCATCTATACAAGTGCCGCAGCATAGCATTGTGAATGATAGCATATGATACTTTGAATATTAGACATGCCTATTGTGTAACATGGAAGCTGGCGATTTCAGTATGACAGCTTGACAGTGTGTCTTCTGCAAACCTAAGGATGGGCAAATGGTGTCATGTGGCTTAGTAGACAGATTGCCTTCAAAATGATGCAGGACAGGCGGAATTGGTAAGTTGGTTTCTCAGTATGACTGTAACATTACTTTCTTCGCCACCCGAGTTGGGTGATCTTGTCATTCGCCATACGCAGAAGAATGCAGCTTTAGTGGTGTTGCCACCATTAGCGGGAGTTGATGGTCCTTTGCGAGGCGATTTATATGTGTGCGAAAGGTAACTGGTATCATTCTGGCATGATCGTTAGGCTTAACGTTGTCATTAGCCAGTTGTATTTCTATTCACAGGAGTACCAGTCTGGAATTGCTGTTGAATATCCAGACATCATTATTCACGCCATCTCACGACAAGACGGTACACCTTGTATCTACTGTCAGTTGGATGCTGGACTCTTCTTCCCTAATCAGCAAATACCCGAAGACGACGACGATGCTTTGACCGAATTAAAAATCATTCCCCAAGATCCTGGAGCGTGTATGTCGATTTTTCTCTTTCTGCATTGTATAGTAACACGTTGACATAGTGGAGGCCATTTACGCATCCATGTCCGAATGTGCAGCATTACATCCCGACGAAGAATTTTTGGCAGAACAAGCAGAAGACGATGACGAAGAATGGTTTACAAATAGCCAAGATGATGCACCATTAAGCGATGCTCAGCAAGCTGCGCTACAGCATTTGGAATCCGTTTTTCAACCAACACCAAACGGTGTAAACCATGACAATAATGGCCAATTCGATCATGCCACTGAAGACGAGCAGTAAAAATGAAGTTATTTGTAGAAGGGGTTCTTATCCCAAAGAAAAAAAAAAAGGAAGTGTGTTTATATTTTGTTACAAGCTATCGTTCCGAGGATGTCATTTGTTTCAGGACATTTACTATTTCTGAGCACGAAGGAACGTGCCAATCCGCCATTGTCTTTTTCTTGGAAGAGCCGATGGAAATGGTGAATGTGGACATGGTTGCTGAAGTTGCAGATCTGTAGTTGTTCACCATACCCAAGGCCTGGAACATATCTTCATCTGTTTTGTCGTCCCCAGCGCACATGACAAAATCTGTCTCCGGATTCTGGGCTAATATTTTCTTGACAATTTCACCCTTATTGATCGAGATAGGACGGACTTCGATGTTCTTCTTCCCTAAAAGAATATCCACAGGAAGCTTAGATACAATTGAGTTTTCCAAATGGTTTTGGCACTCGTTGGCTTGAAAAGCACTAGCAATGGAAATGAGGTTTGGTGACAACGCATGTTTTGTTTCTTACCCATATTCTGCATCCGCCAGTCGGTAATGCCATGAAACAGATGATTTTTTGTGTTCGATGAAACTTCCTTGTGTTCTCTCGGTGTAATACTTAAAGATCTCTATCACGTCCTGTTTCCAACTCATGTCGATATCGTCCACAACGTTGATCCATTGACTTGTGCTGGGAGATTTTAGAAAACATCCGTGTTCAGCGCTCAGGCCTAGGTTCTTGATGTGACCGAGCCATGCGTCCAATGTGGCCTGATCTCGACCTGACACAATCCATACTTCGTTTCGGGGATTATTACATAGGGTTTGGAGATGGCGGAGCATGTCAGGCGAAGGTGTAGCGTCCTCTGGAACCGAAACAATTGGTGTCAGCGTTCCCTACAAAGAAAAGTGATGAGATAGATGTCGAAAGAGTGATGCGTGGTCTTACATCATAATCGAGGAGGATCAGCCTCCGTTTTGCCTTTCCATAGGCTGTTAGCAACTTCTCCTTGTCAACCACCGGTGTGACGCGTGACTGACAGGCTACTTCCTGAGCAACGGACACAAGCTGTTTGACAAACGAGTGGGCCCATACAGAAGCTGTGTGTGATGTGACATGACTGTATAATTGCTGATGGCGCGTGGTTTTTTCTTCCGAAGACATGGTTAATGCGTCTACGATTGCTTTGGCGACGCCGGCATAATCCCATGGATTTATCAGCATGGCGGCACCAAGTGATCCAGCAGTGCCAGTGAATTCAGATAGGATAAGAGGACAATGTCGTTTTTGCTGACATACTATGTATTCTAACGAGGTTGTGTTCATACCGTCCCTCACATTGGTGATTAACGCCACGTCTGCGACGGATAACAGTGCATAGTACTCATCCCGGTCGATCTCTTGATGATAGTGGTGTACCGGGGTAAATTGAAGGGAACCGTACATACCATTGATTTGGCTCACAAGCTCCGATACTTTGGTTTCGAGTTTGGCATTTTCACCGTGTGTGGGGGTGGTGACCTGAATCAGCACGACTTTGCCACGCCACTGTGGATAATCCTGTAAAAATTTCTTAAAGGCCCGTAACTTGTGCAAGAGGCCTTTGGCTGAATCCATTTTGTCTCGGCCAATAATGATCTTTTTATCCGTATACATGGATCGGATGGCATCGATTTTCGGCTGTACGCCGGGCTGCTTGCGGAAACGCTCGATACGATCCACGTCAATACCGATAGGAAATGTGCCAACGGAGACAACACTTCCTTTCACATTGACTCCGAGCTTCGTGGATTCACAGCCAAGGACACGAGTGCAAGTGGAAATAAAATGCCTAGCATACGCATAGGTCTTGTATAAGGTGAGTATAGGACGACAGGAACGGGAGCCAGGACTTACCTGGAAACCAACGAGGTCAGCGCCGAGCATGCCTTGCAGAATCTCTTTGCAAGCTGGCCATAGAATCGATCAGTATGTCTTCTTTATCAGTCATAAGAATGTCTTACCTGTAAGACATCGAAATATTTCCGAGCTTGGAAACGTTGTATGAATAAATATACCTATCGCTGCTCCCGGTAGACGCTCGCGTACCATCTGAGGAACCAAACAAAGATGATAATCATTGATAAAGACTGTTTTGGGAGGGTGTTAGGGTGAAACAATTACCAAACAAAGAAACTGTATACTTACTGATGTCACCTGGGCGGTAGTGTTCAACAATCTTATCAGCAAAAGTCTGATTTACTGCAACGTAATCACCCCAGTTTTTCTTCTGGGCGTGACCATCCGACGAGGACGGCATAATAAGATAGTGTAGCAAAGGCCATAGCACTAAAACATGTCAGAATAGCTAGGAAGAGAGAAAGTCGTAAAAAGAAACTACCTTCTTTGCAGTAACCTTCGTAATGGCCTCGTGACTTTTGATCTAGGAAAATCGGTACGATGTGCCCCGTTTTCCATAGAAGATTCTCAAGCTTTGTCCGGTCACAGGCGGAAAGCTGATCAAGCTGGTCGGACTGAGTGGTCTTTTCGTTCCCGATAGGGCCTGTCCAACCAATGTGGACGGTTTCCCAGTCGCACCGTAGACTTTGCAGGCCAGAAAACAAAGCGCCATGACCTCTGCTTTCAACAACAGTCCAGTCAGCCATGTAGAACTTTGCTCTTATGGTCTTGCCACGTCGATGATGCCGTGCCAACTTGGAAACAGGTGCAGCCGTCACAGGCTCAACTATGTCTTCCCCGTCGTCCAGTTTCCCCAGTGTACGAGGCGACCGTGGCGGAGAAGGAGGTGTCAGATCCTGCATAACGACGGTGGGGTTTGAAGCGCGGTGAATCGAGTATGGGATGCGGTGGGTGACATTGATAATGCGACCTTGAATAGGTGGTGTTGCGGGAAGGTAAGAAGCAACGTGATCTGCGGTTAGAACGGGATTCTTTGTGGTGGGCATGGTGAGAGAAGAAGGAAAGAAGACTCCTTCATTGACCTTATTTTATGTTTCTGAAAAAAAAAAAACGGCGATTCTGAATCACGGGTCGATCGTCGAGGAGAATTTTCATTTCCCCGGAAGCCACCGCACCATTTTACAAACAGTGCGGGAGGATTGATGCACAAATTGGCGGATGCAGTAAAATCACAATGGGTATTGGGTATCATATGGACCCTTGAACTCGGGTTCTTGAAAAAGAGCAAGAAGAAGAATATAAGTTCGATGTTACACATACACACATACAATGATGGAGCTTTACTAACAACGTTATCTGATTAGTTTATATTATTATTGTATTCCACTTTTATAAACGTTGATGCCATGCTCATGCCTTCTCGTCCACGTTCCGGCCGTTTCGGTAGCACCAACGGCCACGATCATCGAGCGTGCCAATCGCTCGTAATCGGATATCCAATCCGTCGGCATACATGCATGCTCGTAGAAACCATTGGCTACCCAATGGATTTGGTTGACATTCCAAATAATCACAAACAGCAGCATCAACTGTTTGTTCTCGTTTTTCTCGTTTTTCTTCGAAGGAAGGTTTCACCATGTACATTTGAGTGGCATCATGAATACGTTGCATGTACACACGCCATGTCATGTACGTGATAACTAGAGCAAATTTCAGTTTCTCGAGGAAAAAAAAGTGAAGTGCACTTACACACAGCAAGTACAATGTCAACCGTGTAATGGAAATGTGTGAAGAACATCAGGATGATACTTGCTGCAATCATGCAGTACGCAAGCCAATTCACTGACCAATGGCACCGTGAATGAATGCGCCACGCCATGGCACAGCTCATTAAAGCTGCGGTATGACCAGAGAAGATGTTGTCTGTGCAGGATACTGCGTTGCCCGAGATCATGAGAAACAAATACTCGAGGCGCTGACCAAAAGTTCCCGAGATTTCCACTTCCGGAGGCTGGCAGTCGACAAAGAGTGGTGAGGGCAAGGTCGTTACTAGCACTGTGATACCGCGAAAGACGTAAAGGACACCCATAATCATTAACCAGCGTCTCAGAACGGTAAATCGTACGGTCCAGTTAGGTAGGTGAAAAGCGAGAACGATTACGGTGTACAAGAGCGACGCCATCGTCAGATAGTTGACAATTTGATAGTTTTCCACGTGAGGAAGGTTATCGTGCAGTAAATCTGCAAGGGCGTGCTGTGAAGTTCGGTCTCTGCATTCAAAAACAGTGCGATAATTTCATTTTCTTCTTACCTTGTCAAAGGATATACGTGAGTATCGGGTATCGCTTGCTTGGGCGAGAAGACATTCGATGAAACCGCCGCAAAGAAGCCAGATCACTGCCAAGACGAGGCGAAAGGTCTCATGGTTGAACAATGAATCGACGAGGTCCTGAATCGTGCGACATCGTGTTGGAGGTTGGAGGCGTAGCTTGATCATGCAGATCGACTGGTGTGCAGCGGCGAAGGGAGCTATGGGTATAGACGAGCTTTGGTCGCCATCGGATGCCGGTATTGTCATGTGGGTGTGGGAGAGCGAAAAAGAAGAAAGGGCTCGAAAGGAAAGGGTTTGGCCAAGAGGGCGGACAGGATCTTTTTCGGTCTTTGTTTAAAGCTACTTATATAGAAACTTGCCATCCCTAGCGGGTTTCCTCCTCCGCCCCTGCATTGTTGCTGCATCACACCTTCGATGATTACACTGATTGCAGGTACCAAAAGCTTTTCCGAAGAATGATGTGGGTTTTCCCTGGGTTGGAAAGTTTGCTAATATAGATTTCCCCTAGAAACAGGATGACGACAAAGTTTAATCGTTAATGCTTGCGCACAGTACACATCATATCGCACCTGCCTAAATCAGAGACAAAGTTGTATGTCAAGCATCTTTTGTTTTTGTATTGTACTGACAGGTTCAATGTTGTCATCCTAACCCGCTGATTTGCACGAGAGGATTGCGCATGGCACAAACAAACAAGCGTCCCTTTGTAGCACAGTACCCGAACGATGCAAGAGAGGTCTCTGCATTTTTCTTAGTCGACCATTTGTTGATCCAGTGCATTGATCTGCTTTTGTTCACAGCGAACAAGCGTTTTGGGAAGCAGGGCTTCGTCTCCCCTTTTCCTGATCTCTGTATTTGCTCCTTCAATGACAGTTCAGCGGAAAGGAAACTTACCCGGTTACGTGGAGATCAAGTCACTCAGCTGCGCCAACCTTGATCAACCAATTTAAGAACACGACAATTTCACTTTTCGTTAGCAGGGGTTAAGGGGGTAAGGCATTGTCGGCCCACCTTAAACCCTATTCTCGATCTTGTAAGCATGATCGATAGAGCAAAATCAATGGAAAAAGGCCTTCATAGTCATACCGTTCGACAAGCGGATACAGACGCAGATCGAAAATTTACAGGGCGCATGAGAGGCTTGCCTTTTTCTCTCTTGATTTCGCGGGTACGTCTGGCCATATTGGATTGCCTGTCCTCCAGGCAGGAACGAACACGTGGTTTTTCAGCTTTGTGTTTCATTAACCGATAGCGGGATTCAATGTACCTGAACCACAAGAAGTTGAGTTTCTGAACTGGCAATCAAAAAGGCTCAGCCTTTACAGGTTTTAGGACCAATAAGCCTCGCTGATCTGGTCAAACAGTGTACACCAATAATCTCGTGAGAATATCCGATGATTAATTGAAAAAAATTGCTTAAATGCAGACTACTGGTAGAGGCCCTGTTTTGTAGGGCATCATTCTATTTTCTTCAAAAAGAAAAAGGTACATGCAGGTTGTAACTGATGCTAAAGGCTGTTGTATAAAATTTTCTACTTTTCTTTTTTGGAGTGGCCTAACGGTCACTCTGACCGACAATAGCCACACAAACCCTTTATTATTATAACTTCTTTGATCTCCGCGCCTATGGTGGGCTTTCATGAAGCTTATGATTATCTTGGCAGCGCCAAGATCAGCTCTTTAAGCATGCCTAGAAACCGTGTTCCACCAAATAGCCAAGCGTAGAGAAGTCCAGCTCTACCAGTGCTAGGAGAAAAATAAGGTTCATGAGCAGTAATCACCTGCGTCGGAAAGGGGCCGCTGAAACACAAGAGATAGTGCGCATAGCTGCAGTACAACAATCAGATAATGCTCAAGCGACATAGAGCACCATTGGTTACATCGATCTAACATTCGATCCGTGTACTGATCACAGTTGATCCACCGATGCGACGGCGTGGAAAAGAATACAGAGCAAGTTTTTAGAGAGTTCCGTTTCAAATACCTTATATTGCACAACAACCGTGCGATCTAGGTAGGTTCGGAAAAACGAGAGGATATTCCATGTCATCCATGCTTACGCCAAATGATGTATGTGCCGGAACGTAGCTCTTTTTATATGAATGTAACACAAAGCTCTGCGTTTATAAAAAGCAACTTTTTTAAACTGAGATTTTAGGATTTGCTGTTTGAATCGAAAGTTGGATCTTTGCGTCTGTTCCTCTAATCCGTCCGTTTTCTTAGCTTATATTTCTTCTGTCCTGATTCTTCCTCGTTGTAAGCGCTCTCTATTTTACAAAGCAAAGTAATAAAGCATCCATCCACACACCCATTCGTGCCCCTGCAACAAGGTGCGACCGGAAGACCCTGTACTTCCCATACCTGCCAAAATGGTGTGGAGTACAGTATCGGTTAAAGCAGCAAAAGCTGGGCACATGAACGAAACATTTTTATTTTAATTCACAGTCAGTTGCAAGTTCTAATCCGCCAAAAGTTTCAAGACACTCAAGGAGAGAATTTTGGTCACCTTTCCAAAATAAATAGGTCTGCTCTAGTGAAAGTTTTAGTTAAATTTACCGATACTGTTGGACCATCAGTCAATTGCACGCATGATAGTTGACCATCTCCTTGCGGTAGCTATTTGGTGTTTTTGTTGCCGAAGGTGGTAATCTATTCGCCATAAAGGCTACTTGACACGACGCTACTTCCAGCGCTTCATTGCAAAGCCAATGACTTTGCACGAAGGCAACTGCGTTCACTCAGGGCGATGGATACATAGATGACAAGCAGGATGCAACACCATCTACTACCATGGGTCGATGACCCGCCTGATAGATTCCTTGGTCATCCATTTTATTTGAATGCTGTGTTTTTAGAAAGTACAATCGCAGGCTCTGAAAATCAATGTCGCTGCTTTAAAATATCGGTCGCATTTTTAAAATAGACGGCGCTCTGTTTGGGCTCTCGCACATTGATCGAAGTGTCTTTTTCTAAAGCAGTCCATTGTCTAGACGTTGAGATCTGGGATGATTGGACGCATCCACATAGATCCTCAAGGTTGGAATCTTGGGATCGATCGGTAGCTTCTGAATGGGTAACCCGTTGTAAGGTACGACTCTTATGGCGTGTACCAAGTTGTGAGTGTAAAGCGGTTTTTGGTGGTAGTGAGCACCAAGATGTAATATAAATCAAAAGGGTAGCGGTAAGCTCGAGTTTAGTGAGCACCAGGTGTGGTTTTGAGTCAGCACCAAAACTGTAGAGTATCCTTCGGTCGAAATTAAAGGAGGTTTTGAACATCGATTATAACGGATGTTATATAGATTCTTGATGGATCCTGTTGAATATAAAAAGAAAACCGATTGTTAGTAGATTGTGAATCTGATTACCTATGATCTCGTGTTGGATCTTGGAAGTGTAATAAAAAAAAATGTGCGGATATAAGGTAAATCCGAGAGATAGAGCAAGGAAAATAAGATAGCGGGATCTGTGCTGCGAGTATCAATGGATCAAAATAAAAAGAAAAAGGGTTATCGGCGGTTTCTTGATAATAACCAACGGAGGTGCAAGGTGACTTACATGTGCTTTGATATTCTTGAGAGAACCTTGACTTGTGCTTGAAATTGTTAAGCGGACAATTTATTTTGTATCTGAAAAACCAGTGTTTTATTCATCGAGTAGAGGGGAATATGAGATGAAACAGTTATGCTAACAGGGAAGGTCAGAACTTGCTACATTCACTGATTGTTCGTTTTTGCTACGAGTACTGAATGTTCATTTATGGTACTATCATAGTTTGTTCATTTGTGATACGATCGCACAGCGTTTGCATGAGAACATGTGATCTTGTCAGCTTGTCTGAATAACAATTGGCTTCGGCAGTTCAATTGACAGCAGCGGTAGTAAAGTTGGTGTGATAACAGGCTCATTTGTCCATACCTACCGATTTATCAAGTTACCTTTGTAAAAACAATTAAGTGACTTAGCTGATTGAATGCTTTTGGCCATGAAACGTCATGTGTTTTCTCTGTTGTGGTATTTATCTCAACAATGAAATGAATGTGAAACGAAGCCGTAGAAATCACTCAACGTTAAGCTATGACGCTTAATTCTACTTTTAGCTACAGACCAGAATTGCTCAATCGGTTGAGTTCAGGGAAATATGAAGGGAGATAAGCACAACGATGTCTGCGTGACGTAATATACTTTGCAATATCTTCGGACCTATGAATAGGGGCATTATCCATAACGAGATAGCGACCTTCCATATGTGGATAGTTGTCCATTTCGTCCAAAGCCTCTAATACAATGTCCCGTAACAGTACCACTACTGACATATCCGGATTCCTGTCCTGCCTTTCTCTTCTTAACAGGTCTTGGTATTCTCAAGCTTACTTTAATTAAAACTGAAGCAGAGATAGCACTCAATATACTCGTAGTTTTTGCCCTCGTAGTTGACACTGTAACAATAGCAGAGGGATACACCACATACAAGTTTGATAGGCAGAGCCAAAACTCTCTTTATTTCAGTTATATTGGTAATGACTGGCGATATATAGAATGATTTCGTGTCATTTCATGAACATCGACAATATTTGGTGGTGTGCGGTGACGCCAGTTACCGAATTCGTCCAAGACACCTAGAGCTCGTAGTCGAATATCAAGGCCATCCGCATATAGACAAATCTGCAGAAGCCATGTTTGACCTAAGGGATGTGGTTGCCAGTTGAGGTACTCATAAATAATTGCCGCTTCGGACGATTCGAGCTGTCGCTGAAAAATATCAAGCGTCGTATGGTGTGTGTATCCAAACATGTACCGTAAAGAAGCATGTTGGATGTATTGCAGGTAGATGTTCCAAGTAGCGTAGGTAATGACTACATGACAGCATTAGTCCACGCGTGCCATATTGACGACATCCGTTTACATAAGGCAAGTAGCACGTCGACTGTGTAGTGGAAGCGTGTGAACAGGATCATAAGCACGACAGCCAACAGGATAAGGTAAGCGAACCAACTAAAGCATCTGCGTAAGCGTGAATGAGCCCGCCAAATCATTGCGCAGCTTGTGATGGCAGAAGTATGACCTGAAAAAATGTTGTCTGTACAAGGTGTTGTACTGCCACTGATCACACGAAACAAAAATATAAATCGCTCAGATGCTGTTCCTGACAGTTCAACCTGCGGTGGTTGACAGTAGTCAATCATAGGGGAAGGTAGTGTGGTTACCACTAACGTAATACCGCGAAACACGTAGATAAATCCCATGATGACACACCACCGCCTCAAAAGAACCCATCGCATCGTCCAGTTTGGTAGTTGCAGCGTAAACGCGATCAAAGTGTAAAGTAACAAAGCGACTAGTAAGTAATTTACGATTTGATGATTTGGAACAAGGGGAAAAGCATCAAAGAGAAGATCTGCAAGAGAATGCTGAAAGGAAGCAGGTCAAGAAGATTCATGAATCCCGAGATGCTATCTAACCTTGTTATAGGGTACTTGGGCATAGCGCATATCTCCCAATTGTGCCAAGAAGTTCTCGATAAAGCCACATACGACCAGCCATACGATGGCAAGCATGACACGGAGAAATTCATGGCACCAGAATACCAGGAGATAGTCCTTCCAAGTAATGATCTCTGTCGGAGGTTGGAGCCGTAATTTGATAAAGCCAATGGACTGACGTGCGTCCGTCCATGATGAAGAAGGTACGGGCAGACCGTCTATGCCAAGCGCTTCCGCATTGGAAGGAAAAAATAGACGGTTCATAAAATCCATCAGGAATAAAGCAGAAACAACAAGAAGTGCGAATATTTTAGACAAATGGTTAAAAAAGTGAAGAGATTCGTGACGAAATGAAGTCATTTTCTCCCTGTTTCCAATCAAGACCGCCAAACGTTAAATCGTTGGTTTATACAACAAACTATTGTTTATTTTCTTCTTTGATGTATGAATGAAATCGAGGTGTACTGGCTACCCTTTTTTTTTTCTCTTTTTTTCTTTTTGCTTTACTTGCGGCAAGTTTCGTAGTTGGCAACAAACCAGTCAACAGACTCCTTGACAGCTATAAAGAAAGTTATTGTTGTTATTATCATATGATTATTCATCATGTCTCTTTTACGTACCCTCTTCGAAAGGTGTGAATTTAAAGTCAGGCAGATACTTTCTCAACTTTGCGTTGCTTGCTGTCTTTTTAAATTGGCCATCTGCGCGGCTGGTATCAAACTAAGGAAGGTGTCAGTCATATGATCTTTCCTTCTTTTTAGCAGGACTTACGGAATATTCGCCCTTAAAGTCAAGTGCCTTGACAATGGCATCTGCAACATCCTTGATAGATACTTCATCCTCTTCACCCACTGATTTTCGAATGATCAGTCTATTGTTTTGTTTGTGTACCGTCTGCCTACCTGACAAAGTGATGGGATCGATTTCGGGGTATTCTCTCAATGTCCAGATAAAGAGTTTGGCCAGATCACGCGAGTAGATAAATTGACGGAGAGGTTTGCCTGTGCCGCTAACAATGAAGGGTGTTTCGTTCTCTAATAGCCAGAATAGTTAGTACTGTCATTTATAGACATCTGTTGCTTACTCTTGGCAAGGTAACACTTGTGGGTAAGTCCAGGCAAAACGTGAGAGTCTTCAAGAGAATAGTTATCATGAGGACCGAACACGTTGGTGGGGATAACGGAAGTGAAGTTGCAACCGTACTGTTCATGGTAAGCACTAAAAGGAAACGCGTCAGCCAGAGCAAAAAAAAAAAAAATTCATCGCATTACCGGTTCTGCACGTCAATCATGCGTTTGGCATAAGCATAGCCAAAGTTAGAATCATGAGGAGGACCGTTATGAACCATGGTTTCATCAATAGGATAAGAGGTCTTGTCTGGGAAAATACAGGTAGACAAGCACGATACGACCTTCTTGAGCTGTTTCACAGTATATGAGATGCGTAAGCTCATACAAAAAGTCTACTTACGTTGTACTGTCTGGACAACTCTAAGACGTTATCGTTGATGAGCATGTTCTGGCGCATAAAGTCGGCCTTGTACTTCATGTTCTTGAACAGACCACCCACCATGGCAGCGAGATGGATAATATGTGTGGGCTTGTACTTTTCAAAAATAGCCTTAGTTTGCTCGGTGTTGCTTTGATAAACAGGAAACGCGTCAGATGATGACTGTTCACGTAAGCACAGGTAATATTTACCTAAGATCTCCATCCTTGGATGTCAAAAAGACCCAGGTCTCGCCAGCTCGCTTGCCGAAGCGTTCCGAGGTATCATTCTCAATGACCCATTTGATGGCAGCACCAACCAATCCAGAACCGCCGGTGACCAAGATAACGCTTTCTTCAGTAGAGTTAGACATGAGGATGAGATGAGGAAAAAAGGAATGGAGACTAAAATAGAAAGTCATTTTCAATTTTGTGTTAGACGATTGGCTGAGAATCAATTGGTTTCGCAAAGACTAGGTACGCTATCTATCAAGATAGCCAACTTCTGTCTCCATTTTTCGTCCCTGGATGTTTCATTCAAAATCGGTAACTTCTGTTCATAGAGAGCTTAATGAAATAAAAGATGTTTTCTCCTGAAGCGGTGAACGAAGGTAGTTGTTTCTGAGACGGAAGTTGGCAAGGATCGACAGGCGATCGAAAACGCGAAATTTTCATAGACCGAAACATTGGCTAACACAATGAGACTAAAAAAGTAACTCGGGCGAATGTTTGAAGGACCACACTTAACAATCATAAGCCTAACTACGTTTCGATGGTTCAGCAAGGAAAATTAGTAACGCGAGGTTTTTGAGTCAGCAACATTGCTTACCTGGACTATTTGTATATATTGCATGGGGTTTACTCACTGCAACTGTTTTTTCTTTCAAACGCAGATGGTTGCCTATCACAACGCTTGGCCTGGTGATACGCCACCTTACGAATATTTCTGCTGGCATCGCATTCTCTATTCCACATAGTACTACATTTTTTTGCAGCTGAGTACCACGTGTAGTGATAGCTTCAATGCCCCTTTGACATTAACCATTTTGTCAGAACCATACCGCAAGCAGATTTTTGATGTTTTGTATTCGTCTACTTCAATGATAACCAGAGATCATATTCTCCTTCTCTTTAACACTACGGCGAATTTGGGGGGCGTTTTGCCAGTCGTTTGAGGGCAGTTTGGGGCGGGTTTTTTTAGGTGGCAGTTTTTGGGTCGTCTTTTGTGTGGATATTTTTTGCTCCCCCACCTACTGCACTACATCCCTCTACCCTTAACTTTAAATAATATGTTAACTGTGACATATGTGGTTATTTGATTGATATCAGATTTGAATATATTGCGTACAATTATATAGTATTAAATGCGTTCCATTGGCTTATTTTTGCAGGTGAAAGCTTCTATTTACTCATTTTGCAGGTGAAATCAACCAATAAAAATTTTTTGAAATGACGCGAAGTGTTTGGTAGATAATTCTTTTATTCAACATTTCATGTAAGGATATACTAACGGTCTTTCTTAATTTTATAACACAGTATTAAAGACATGAGAGGTTCAGTTCGATCGTGGTAGTGTTTCCACCTTCTAGAAAACATGCACTCTACAAACCAGTTGTTTTTGCAGTGATTAACTTGGATATCAAAAACTGTTACCTTGTCTGCGACCTCTTTGCATAAGGTTTGCACTCTATAGGCGGGAACGTATTGTCAAGATGGATTTTCCTTACAAGAGAGTTGCTTAATTTCCGGCAGCAGGTCCTCATGCATCTTCCTGACTATTTCTCCAAGAACGTTATAAGCGACATCGACGTTAGGTCTACCCAACGAACGAAGCGTCTCTTTCAATTGCTTTATTGTTATATCTCTCAGTTTCCGCTTTTTGGGTGCTGGGATTAAGAGATTGCTTTACGCCTATATCAACCAGATAATTAATAATAGAACTACTTTGGTTGACTTCATACCATCTGTGTAAGCTTGTTTAACTTGTATTCAAGTTCCTCAGCTGTTTTATCAAGTCGATCCAACCTACCCATAACGGTATCGAGCTTTTTATCGATCGCATCGATCTTTTGGATAAGCAAGGCTATCGCACTAGAATCCATTTTAGTTTAATTAAATAAATTAATTAATGAAAAAGAAAAAGCAATACGAATAGTAGGAAGCGCTTATGCTTGTTTAAATTAAAGCCATTACTTCTCACGTGGACTTGTTGCTCCATCCATAATAGTGTGACTAGAACGTTGGGTGGCCAAGCCTAGCGTCAAGCTCTGTCATATATAATATCTTTCTGCTGTTGCTAAGTTAAGCCAATGTATCTTTCATCTGCACCCAGAGATACTTAATCGTGTATAGTACAGCATTATGACCAAGAAAGCGACACGCATTTGCCATTACTGTAACAATTTGATCCATGCAAAATGATACCTGAGTCACATCGTTGGTTCCTCTTAGATTCGCGACAATACACGTTACCATAACAGGACTAGACAGATACAAACAGAGAAATCTTCCTCTTCAAGTGTTACGCAAGATACCTATATTTTTGCACTCTGGTACTTCTTTTTTCAGACGCAATTTGGACTGTTTTAGAGAACATCAAAGACTTTAGATGCAGATCATTACATAAAAAAAATAGCAATGTTCTTAACTGGTTCCTGGCAAGGAAGTAATTGGGGGGAACCTATAGATTACACAGTATACACGAACTTCATATATTATAAAAAACGCCCCAACTCACCGTAGTCATATGCTGAACCCAGATTGCTACTGAGTCATTGACTAACCCAATGATCGTGGCGGATGCACTGGTGCTTGATGCATTTAAGTTTTTCTTTATTTCTTCGCGTCCTTCGAACTATTTGAAACAGCGATCATAAGATGAGCAAGTTGATAGAGTTTACAAAACAATTAAGGTGTACGTTAAACTAGTCGAACTGCATAAAACGCAACGCTGCTAGGCTCTTCCATGGTTTCAAATATCAGACTTTGCACAGAGGAATCAGCTAAATTGGGCAAACTCTGTATGCTTAAAGCTTTTCTTCAAAATAAAAGCAATTCTGTTCTGATGACTGTGTTATAATGATCTTCTCTATCATCTAATCTGGTTAATGTTGGATAGTGAAGAGTTTTCCCCAAAATATTCAAGGATTTTCATAGAGTATTCAACTCTCTAGCCGATGGCCTATGCTTTTTTCAACCATTCTCACACAACTTTCGTCCTTCCGCCCATAGACATTCTCAACCAATATAATTTAAACTCAGTTGCCAAGCATTATGCGAGATGGATGTATACTTTGATCCTATACTGTCTATTCTCTCTTATCCCGAGAAACAATATTTGCATTTGGTAGTCAAACCTTTCATATGAAGATGTGGATATCTGTTTCCTGAAGCAACAATTTCTGAGACTATTCAGTTAATTTTGGTCACAGCCCAGGGCTTAGTGAGATAAAGGTTTTGTATACGAACCCTGATGATCATACATCACGTCTCAATATTTTACATGTAGCGCCTTTCACTAGATTATAACAACTTAAAAGCTTTTCTTATGATAGTTTTGATTCTCGAATCCACAAAGTATCGCATGTGATATCATCGCTGTCAGAATGCGTGAAAGTTACACCTTGGAATTGAAGAGTACCGGTACCAGAGCGAGGGAACTATATCCTAGCAATTCATAGAATACATTTGTTTTGTTAAAGTTTTTCCAATGACATATTATCCTCTGGATATGTAGTTCTTGCTGCTAGTATAAATGGATCTTGACTTCTGGCTTCTGTTTGGAGGTACAAACGTTCTCGAATGAGTATTCCTGTGAGTTTTACTTGACGTATGTCTTTTTTTTTATCGTAAATACTACATTCTTATTATTGAACAAAAAAGTTTGTCCAGGATGTTTACCATAGCTAGGTTGCAGTCATCCATCCAATCCCTCTTTCAAACCAATCTATCTACAAATCAAGAACTGTTGCTCTGTCT
Source organism: Saksenaea oblongispora B3353 (assembly GCA_000697495.1). NCBI lineage: Eukaryota > Fungi > Mucoromycota > Mucoromycetes > Mucorales > Saksenaeaceae > Saksenaea > Saksenaea oblongispora. The sequence goes on from JNEV01001680.1 coordinate 63,691, forward strand.
CTATTTCCTGACCTATTTAACTAAGCGGGAATAATGTGTTAGCAAAGAAAACTTAGGATTCTACAGTACAATGGTCTTCTACGTATTCTGCATGCTGCAAGAAAGTGCATGGAAAAAATATCACTCGATTGTGCGTTGGATAGAACTTCTACTATAAGCTGCTTCCGCATTCTATCTCACCTCACTGTATCCTCGTAGCAAAAGCGATTCCGTAAGTTGCAGTGGGACGCATCATAGGATAGTAACATTTAGAAAATCGTGTTCAAAGTGTCTGGCTCCAAGAAAAACTCAGCCACTAACAATTCGATAAGAAAGGAAAAACTTCGCGAATGACGCAAAGTCCTGGGAACCTGTTGCCAAAAGGGTGACATGCTCGCGATGGAAAAGGAATTAACAGTAGTTAAAAATGTCGTTCTTCTTACAGGAGAACTACAATCACTCCCTTACTTTTCGACATTCTAAAAGTAAGAAAATGGCTTTCTTGTTTCAGCCATGATGTTAATGTAGTGATGTGAACGACCTTGGTGAGGGCAGATGCTTATGCAGGTGTGATTTTTTAAGCGCCGCAAAACCTTTAAGTATACTTTTCTTTCCTACTTTCAGTACAACATGGTCCGACCCTCTGGAATTAGAAATTTATCAAATGATGAGATTTCCGTACTGCTGGATGTGTTGAAGCAATTGCAGCCTCTTAAAAGCCGCGGATGCTGGCGTAAAACGACCCAGTTATTCAATACCATTATGAAAGAAAAAGATCCAACCGCGCCATATCGTGGTGAGGCTACATTGAGGGGTAGATTTAAATCGTTGGTACAGGCAGAGGTTCCACATGGTAAGTAAACTGGATGAGATTGTCTATCACTAGAATCAGCGTGCTCGACGCTTGAAAAATTCTTTTAGATGAGAGCTCGGCTGCATCAGAATATGTCATACGAGCGAAAGAGATATGGAATAGGTAAGTCTGGAAGCCAAACACATATACTGAATACGCCCTAGCAAACCAATTTCTGCTGAGAGGGTGCCGAGAAACAGCACTAGAAAACGTGTTCCTAAAGTAGTGCCATCAGCGAGTGAAGCTGCTTTGCATCGCTCTTCTTTGGACAAGCCCATTGATCGAAGACTTTCATCTGCAACACCGCCTGTTACTAATTCATCACCTCCGATTGAATCGAGCGCATCAGGCACAGTGCACACGGGTGATCAGCAAAGTGATCCATTAACTCGCATTGCCGTGGTGATGGAAGCTGCGTTGAAGCAAAGCTTTGGAAATGACAGTAATGCAGTGGTACTTCATATTTTTTACCCGAGGTCTGTGTAGCAAACTTCTTTGTGTTTTTAGATGACTACTCTTCTTGCAACAATCAATCAACTCACTCTCAAGGTGGATCATTTAACCAACTTAGTGACGAAGACAAACGAGGAATTGACTATCATTAAGAGGAAAATTTAATTGTGAACAATCGGATCAATGACAGAAGATATTTGCACACCTACAATAGCCGAGCTTATATTGAAAGAGTTTTCTGTGTAGATCGAAAAACAAAGAATATATTCCATGGTAGAAGCTCTTTTTCTCTCTCTACAAACATCATTCTAGTCAAATAGGCCGCCGTTAAAAAAATAAAATAGTCAATAGTAGTGTAAGCCATGGTCTGCACCGAGGAAGACAAATGGATAGGTAGAGTGATCGGAAGTGCGTGTGGTCTTTATGGAACAGAAAGTCGTTTTCCTTTGATAACAATATGGATACGAGCGAACAATATTTATGAACAGCGTCAAATTGACATTTGCTGTAGACTACCTATAGTATCGATGGAGTTTATTTCTATCAACGTTATGGCTGTAAAAGTCATAGGTAGCCAGTCCTTGCCAAGTATCCGTCTTCTTGCTGTATACGGTTACGTGTATAAAACTTCCCATATGGCTGTTTGTTTTTCTTAAATTACACATTCATAATGAAAAGGACTGTAGTTAAATGATCATCTGAAGTATAATACATGTTGAAATAAGAAACATTAGATGAGATATACACTACGCAGTAGTACCATTATTTCTTCCATAAAGGATAAACCATTAGCAATCTATGGACCAACTTGCTATCTGGAACGCATTGTGCAGTATTTACAGCCTTCTGCAGGATGGGCCAATTGTTAAAGAAACCATCCGCTTGATGAAAGCAAGCGCGAGAATATGATTGACTTGTGTATCCTTAACTTGTATGTCAAAATGCGTCTTTCTCTCCTACTTTTATCTTTCTTCTGAGAGTAGCTAACATATCTTCTCAACAATTGTAATAGGCTAGGAATTTCTTTTTTTTTTTTTTTTTAGTTTTAAAAAGAAGGGACCAGCCGTTCGAAATCAAGAAGTATGGTGAAACGGTCACTATGTGTGATTCATGCTGTCACTCATCAATATCACGTTCGCAAAAGGAAATCAAAAAATTGTAAATAGCCAATGACGTAGCGCCATTTTTCCAACTTTTTTTTCCCTCTGTCAGGAAACGACGTGAATGTGTGTGTCGTGTGTGCGCTGAACATTTTGAGTTGCCCTTTTTTTTTTTTTTTTTTTTGCTTTTGACCAAAGTGCACTATGAATGTTAATCAACCGCGTCCGATGGGTGGTCCACCTCGTCCGCCACCGGGAGCTATGCGTCCCCCACCTGTGAATCCTGTACCTGGTTCAATCGGACGACCACCTTATATGAATGCTCCAGGTAAGTTTAGTATATTCACAAATTCTTCGGAAGAATACTGATCGCGATGTTATTTTAGGTGCCCATCTGCCTCGACCCATGCCTAATCAACCTATGCGTCCTGCCATGATGGGTCCTCCCCCTTCACGACCACCTCAACCATCACAACCACCAATAGCACCACCGACAGCTGGAGCCATGGCTTCTCCTCCCGCTGCTGCTCCAGGTCAACCTGACTTGATTTCTCCCATGCAGAATATGAATTTGCAACCACAGCCAGCTCAGGTAAAGAAACGGATATTGCGGGAAAAAAAAAACTGGATTTACGCTTCGTTTGTTACTAGGCTGGTGCACACGGCCGTACAAAACGAGTTTATGCCGTCAATCCCGAGATTGCTGCTGCTACCTCTTCAGGGAGTCAAGCTGCACCATGGCCACATGGTCTTCCCCAACAACAACAACCACAGCAGCAGCCAATGCCTCCTACTATGCCCGCTCCAGCACAACCGCCATTACCAGCTCCTCACGCCGCAACCTCAACCTCGGGGGCTGCTGGCATAGGATATCACAATGGCCCCTATGCCCATTCACAACAAAATCTACCACCTGAATTACGTCCACCACAACAGCCAAGACCGCGTATCGATCCAGACCAGATGCCTGCACCCGTCCAAGTACGGCAGCATGATCAAGAGTTATATCAAGATAAATTTTTTGGAACATTGGAACGAGATCATGTACCACTCGCAACAACATCATATATTGGTCTGGATCAAGGTAGGATACGATGGTGTAAAACACGGTTGGATAAATGAAAATATGTTCATCAGGTAACTGTAACCCTCGCTTCCTGCGCTCGACGATGGACAAGGTACCCTTCAGTAAAGATCTTGCTGATACATCCAAATTGCCTATGGGCTTGATCATGCAACCATTGGCCAAGTTGAGACAGGATGAGGTTCCTATCCAAGTGGTGAGCCATGGCGAGGATGGCCCAGTGCGATGCACACGGTGCAGAACCTACATCAATCCATGGTGTCAGTTTGTCAATGGCGGATCCCGCTTTATTTGTAATATTTGCTCTCATTCGAATGAAGGTTGGTTCCGGTCATATTTCAGTTGGTCACAATTAGCTGATGAGCATGGGCTGTAGTTCCTTCGTGGTACTTTTCCAACGTAGACATGTCTGGACGGCGTGCAGATGTTGAGCAACGACCCGAATTGCGATATGGATCAGTAGAGTTTGAAGTGCCACAGGACTACAATTCCACACGAGCCCCTGTGCCGTTGAGCTACGTTTTTGCTCTAGACGTGTCAACCCACGCTGTCCAATGTGGCATGCTGAAGGCTGTTTGCGAAGCACTGAAGGAAGCCTTATACGGTAATAACTCGGAAGAACACAAGCTTGCTCCTGGAAATAGAATTGGTCTGATGACCTTTGATCGAGGAGTTCAGTTTTATAATTTGGCGGTAAGGATTGGTTCTGCTGTGTAGCAATTGGGTTGACAAGGTAATAGCCAAGTTTGACCCAAGCGCAAATGCTGGTAGTACCCGATGTGAATGATATGTTTTTGCCCTTGCAAGATGGATTCCTGGTGGATCCATGGGAGTCAAAGTGAGTTTTGGGATTTCTTCAGTATGTTTTCCTGACCGCTGCCTTAGGGATATTATTGTGGAATTGCTTGATACGTTGCCCACTTTGTTCCAAGAGACGCATAAATACGAATCTGTATTCACGTCTGCTGTTCGTGGTGGCATGCGCGCGCTGGCAAGTTGATCATGCCGAGAGTGAGGATCTGTTGTTAACGTGTGAAACAGGAGAAGACAGGCGGTCAGTTGTTCGTCTTCCAGTCATGTCTTCCTAGCTATGGACCAGACGCTTTGACACCGCGCGACAATAAGACCTTATACAATACCGACAAAGAAAAGACGTTGATGACCGTCCAAAGCGAAGTTTACAAGGAGCTTGGAAAGGAGTGCGTGAAGAATGGTGTTTGCGTTAATACGTGGCTTTTCCCATCGCAGTACATCGACGTAACGACATTGGGTATTGTCGCAGAGCTGACAGGTGGTGATGTCCGGTTTTATCCTAACTTCCAAGCACGTGAGGCTGGAAAATTAGTACATCAGCTTCAGTATGACTTGAATCGTGAAACAGGCTATGATGGCATACTTCGTATGCGATGTTCTGACGGTAAGTATTCTGAAACTGGGTAGTACAGCAATATGTTTTGCTCACATGGTTGGGCAGGTCTACAAGTGATCGATCACTATGGCAGCTGTCATATGAGCACATATACCGATGTAGAGTTGGCTGGTGTTGACCAGGATAAGGCCATTGCAGCAGTGTTGAGACATGACAGTAAATTGGATGTGGACCGGGGTGTGTCATTCCAGTGTGCATTGTTGTACACGACCAAGTGTGGAAAACGTCGTGTACGCGTCCACAATCTCCATTTGAACGTAGTCAACCAGATTGCGGACGTTTTTAGATATGGAGACGTAGATACCTCTGTCAGTATCATGCTTCGACAAGGTACAGAAGGAAAGCATATCAAGAATGAGTTGATTTATTCATGTTATAGCCATCTTTGAACTGCAACACAAGAATCGAAAAGATATCCATCAAAGGTTAACAGAGGATTGTGTTCAGATTTTAGCTGCTTATCGCATCAATTGCGCATTCTCAACGTCACAAGGGCAGCTCATTCTTCCAGAAGCATTCAAGCTGCTACCTGTGTACATCCATGGTTCACTTCGATCCATCGCTCTGCGAGGAGGTTTGTCAATGTGTACAGACAAAGAAGAAACTGAAAACGTAATGTTTATCTAGTGGGTGCGGATATGAGCACCGACCTTCGTTCAGCCGGTATGAAGATGTTCAACGCTATGAGTGTGAAAGAATTGGTTTGGACATTGTACCCCCGTATGTTTGCATTGCATAACATGGACTCTGAGGTAAGGAACAAAGAAAAGGCGGGCAGCCACTGACATCCGAAAAAAGTGTGGGCAACCCGACAAAGGTGAAATCAAGCTGCCACCCATGGTCCGTGCATCTTACGACCGCCTGGATAATCACGGCGCTTATTTGATTGGTACGCTAAGTAGTGTGTGTGTGTACTCGTTCCTTATCTTTCTCATGCGTGGCTTTTAGATACTGGTTTCGAGCTCTTCTTATGGTTAGGAAACAAAATTTCACCCACTTTCGTTGAAGAGGTGTTTGGTGTACCCCATCTGGACCAAATCGATCCAAACATCGTATGTACAAAAGACAGAGGAGGGAGTGGTATTAACGTGGCGATGATACTTTTTTAGTTTGCTTTACCAGCACTGAGCTCGGACTTATCACATCAAATACACAATATCTCAAGACAGTTACAATCGGGAAGATCACGTTACTTGCAACTGCGAGTGGTTCGCCAAGATCTCGATCAACTCGAATATGTGTTCTCTACCTGGATGGCAGAGGATCGCAATTTCGAAGTACAGACATACGTGGATTACATGTGTGTCTTGCATCGTAAAATCCAAGAAGAAATGAAGAAAGTGAGCCAGTACTGACCGCAACAAAAATATATATATATATATATGACCCCATCTCTTGTCCATCCTTGACATATACATATGAATTTTCATGCTTTCATGGGTGTTTGTGCAGCGAGAGGTAATCCAAATTCGTCTACTTGAACTTCATGTTGCTGTTTGGGATCTGTCTCTGCCGCCTTCGGCAGGTCTACCGCAGGGTCCTGTAAATAGGATGGGACCTCTTCTTCCTCGAAATCCAGCTCCTCCCCCAGTGCGTCCAGTTCTGCAAGGGAACATTCAGTCCATCTTTCTATAAAAAGAGGAAGAGAGAAAACGAACCTGCTTCAAGGTCTGCTTCGTCAATATCATCTGGCAGATTATAAGATCGTCCCAAAGACTCCTGAACTTCGTTTGCTTGCTCGAGCAAATCCTCCATCTCATCTTGTAATTGCTATAGAAAGAGCTTGAGTACATGTCCCTTTCGCTAAATATCATGGCTTACATCGATCTTATCCAAATTGACATTTTTGTACTGTTTCTTCAATTCCTTATTCGCCGTTTGCATTGCATCCACCGTCGCCATGACGTTTCTTAAATTATCGGTTGTCATTTGTGCTTGTTCCATATTAAATGATTGCTGTTGCAAATTATCACGTTGTGCTTCGTATCTTTACGGTAAATGGTTAGCGGAGAAAGGACCGCAGCGGTTAAACCTACAGCTTTTTCTGCTTCAGGATACGTAAAGCTTTTTGTTGCACGGATTTCTACCATAAGCGTTATTTACTACTATCTGATATCAGCACCAGCTTACTTTAGCAGGACCCTCTCTCATTTTCTTCATTTGATCTCGATATCTGGTTAACTCGGCATCCAGCTTTCGAATCTTCACCTCAACTGCATCCACTCGTACATCGGTCTAGCATGAGGAAAACTGTCACTAAATGCCTTGTTACTCGTCTCCTTACAGATGTGATAGCATCGTTTAAAGTAGGCTTGGGTGCTTTTTTTGTAGAGCCAAAAAGTCTGTTCATGTTCAGGAAAGAAGGAACCACTACCAGATAGTCACGAAAGGCAACCAGCTGAAATGTTTCTTGGCATCACTGCAGGACCAGCTCCGTGACCATGCCTGGACTAAGGGATTTTTAATGTCCGAAGGAAAAAAAGATACATAAGAAAATAGATCATAACGATCGCAAACTTCAACCTCGCTACACGTTTTACAATGTCTGGTATATGTCTTTCTTTTTTTCTACCGTATGGATTATCAGTTGTGGCCGTTAAGGTATGTGCAGGTGCTTTAGTCCTAGACGCGGAGCTTGGCTGGGGTGCAGACAACAAAACCTAGTGGATACGTCTAATGGGAAGAAATGATGTATGTGGTATCATAGTAGGCAAACAAGTAGTGGGGGCTGCGGCGGTTTGATCTGTGATATCTCGAACTACTCGTGTCGGTTACTTGTGAGCGCTGTATATTGTCTCTGAGCGATTGAATACAATTCTCAAAGAATAGCCTGTCAGATGATGCTTTATCGGTGAACACTAGCTTTGGCAACGAGTATCGCAGATTTTGCACCTGGAATTGCGCTGCCATAGCCGCTTTTATCGCCAAACGAGGAGAAAATCGGATTTGTCACCCGTGATATATTAAAAAAACGTACCAAGGCTTCCACGCTGTTGCTCCATTGCAACTTGTTGCCTCTCTGCTATGAATTGGAGTTCAAGCGTATCGTGACGAAGGTGATGATACGCGCTTATAGCTCTAGAAACTGTACCAGGACCCATTCCGGAATGAAAGCAGCTGCGCATCATATTCATTAACTCGCGAGACACTGCCCCACGATGGGAGAATATTACAGGAAACTCTTTAGGCAAGGAGGTTGATAGACTTCGAACAATACTGTTGTCATAACCTTTGATACACACAAGTTGGAGAGGGTCGTCCATTTTATTGAAAAGCCAAAAGTCGGTAGGTGTGATACTCAATCCTTTACCGTGCCAAGAAAGCGAAATAGTATTTTAGGTCGTTCGTAGGAACCACAGGCAGACATTCAGTGTCTGTAGTAAATGACAACCCAGTCAATAGCATATCCCTAGCTTGAAAGTAAAACATAGCAACGTCACGAGAAATATGTTGTACTGTAGGAAAGTCCACGTCAATTTACTGGAATGATCCAGGTATACCACGACGGCCGATGCCAGATCTATAGGGTATTATGACATTCACGGACATTCGAAACATGGATTGAACGGAGTTATTACGGTAGAGCTAAAGAACGTTAGAATTTTAATGCAACCAAGTGCTGACCTTCAATGGATTGCAAAAACGATGTTCGTTTGCACAGATACACAAGGCCAGCACAACTGCTTTTTCTTTCAAAACACATGTTGCCAGCCATTCAACACCCTCTTTTTTTTTCCCTGTTCACTATCTGACAGGTAAAAACGATTTATTTGTTGACAGCACCAAAGTACTCCTTAGAGTCCTTGGGGTTAGGCTTGATGGTCTTATCACCTTTGTGCCAGTTGGCAGGACAGACCTACGTGATTTTTTCTCAGATTCATGTTTTCGCATGATTTTCGTTTCTTACCTCGCCGTGTTCGTCTGTGAACTTGATAGCCTCAATCACTCTTAAGGTTTCATCGACGGAGCGACCAATGGGCAGATCATGGATGTGAGCAATACGCAAAACACCAACAGGGTCAATGACAAACAAACCACGCAGAGCCAAACCAGCATCAGGAATCAAGACTAACCACTCGTTATTAGAAAGGAAGAAAAATAATACTTCCATCCTTACCATTGTACTTGGTGGCAATTTCCTTCTTGATATCAGAAACTAAATTCGAATGAGACAAATGACAATTGAATCGCGATTGCTTACCAAGAGGGATGTTGACTTCACCAAGACCACCCTGTTTTCTGGGCACATTGGTCCAGGCTAGAATAAACGTTGTAAGGATATATAGGTACAGCAAATTATGCCATGCTTACCCAAGTGAGAGTGAACAGTGCTATCAATTGATAGATTAGATTAGTTTCTTCTTTTGACTTTAAGATAAAAAACTTACTCGACACTGATGCCAACCACTTCGGCACCAAGCTTGCGGAATTCTTCGATGCGGTCAGAGAAAGCAAGAATCTCGGTGGGGCATACAAAGGTGAAATCGGCGGGATAGAAAAGCTACGCGTGTGTGTATAGGTAAAAGATAGGCTTCCGTGAATGAAGTTACCGTACCATGACCAAGAATTTGCCCTTGAAATCGGTCAAAGACACGTCGGCGAATTCACCATTCACAACAGCCTGTGCTGTCCAGTGGGGAGCTGGCTCTATAAAATTGCATTCGATAAGTCATGCTATACCATGAGTGTATCCTTTCTTTACTTTGCACAGTGGCTGCCTGTTGTTGGTCTACCGCGGTGTTGAGAAAACGCGAGGCGTTCATGTTGCGGTTCGCCAATGCAGTAGCCATGCTGGGAGCAATGACACGTGGGGTCATAGCAGTAGGACATGCGGTCGCTGCAAGGCGAGTGACACGGGGGAGAAGACTAGCAGTACGACGAAGAGCAAACATAGCGAACAACGAAGAGATTTGCGTCGGAAACCTCTGAAGTCTTCATTTAAGTCTCATATGAGCAAATCTATTGGTTGACCGGGCCCCCAGACATGTTAACCCCGCCAAATGAGCTCCCCGTTTAGCAGATAGTTGTACTAGATAAAAGATTATCTCCCAATTAAAAAGATGACGGGCAACCATATAATGCCCAAGCAAACCTAGAATTACAAATAGAGATAATTGTTCGGAACAACTATAGTTGTTCAGTAGTATAAATATGTTTAAAAAGAAAGCGTATATTTAGTCCAGAGAAAGATTGGTGAAAGTTGTTTGCTTATTAGTATGGCTATGGACGCTACTTCTTTAAGGTTGTCCACCATGCCCTGTCTCAAGGAAATATTAATAAAAAACCGCTTAGAAAGCGTAAGGGGAAAAAAAATGGATGGCTATAGGGAAGCAGGATCTAGAGGAGGATATGGTATGTGGGATTGTGGTTGGTTAAAGAGCGAGTGTGTCAGCTGGATTTATCATAGCTGTAGTATAACTCTCAGCTAGTTAGAGAGAGATTCAGTAGTAGAAGATATATTTCAGTGAGAGAAGGGAGGTTGAAGTTAGTAGCATGATTAGTACAGGATCAATGGTATATTGGCAACGCCAGTGGCATTGAGAATGATCAGCATGATATCGGTGTCGTTTATAAGCGGCAGCTAGTTTCGTTGAAGCTCATTTCGGCGTCCGAGTCGTAATTTCCTTGGCCGTGGGAGGTGCGGAACATATTGGAGCAATGGGAGGGTCAGCGGAAAAGGTCGTCAAGCAAATCGTTGGCGAGCCAGCCTTCCTTGGCGACAGCATATTTGATGGGCAGGTGGAAATTTTCTACCGCAATTCGCATGCGGAGGCAGTAGTGTTCGAGTGCTTTATCAGCACACTCGTCATCCGAGAGGTTAGCGTATTTTGGGTCTTTGAGATTAACTGGCTCCAGAGAATCAAAGTCATAACTCCTAGTGAGGTATCGTCGTAATCTTCTAACCTATCTTCGATCCTCGGGAGCAGTGATGCAGTTTGCTCCGTGCTTGGCTAACGATTCTTGGACCTCGTGCGCAAAGACGTTATGGTCCAGGAAGGACATGAGTGGGCGTTCTGGGTAATATATGTCAAAAGCACTGGTACTTCTGCTGTCCAGTTCGCATAGATGGCGGTGAGTTTGACTGGTGGGTATGCGAGCGTTGGCGAGATAGTATACGTAGCGGAATCCGTGGGTTGCGGAAGATGGGCTAAACATCCGCGCAACAGTAATTTGCCACCGTTGAAGTCGTTCTGGGTTAGTGCTCTTCGGGAATGGTTTACGGAGGCATTGGTCGCATTGTGGATATGCTTATGGTTTGGCGTGTGGTTTGGCCAGTTTTTGATTTCTTCGACTTTTACGGGGTCTGAGCGAACACCGCTCCCGCTGACTAGAAATCCGAAGAATTTCAAAAATTGATACTTGTTAAAAGATATCTCAAATTATACGTATACAGCCTTTCCAACACTAATCATAGGACCTTCTCGTGTTCAATATGTATCAAACTGTAGAAGATAAGGAATTGCTACTGACACGCATATAATCTCCATCAAAGCAGTTACTGAATAATTTCTTATAGAGGATAGTAAATAAATGCTTAATAAAACTCCTGAACATCAACAATCTGGGTGTCAGAAAACAGAGTGTCCGTAAATTGAGTGTCCATCCATAACATTCACTTTATGGACACCCAGGAGTATCGTCAGCGCTAAGAAGTTATTCAAAGGTCGCTTTAATGGAGATTACATCCGTTTTCCTAAGCCGCCAGTATTAAGTGTCGGTCGCAATTCCTTAGACAATAATGTCATCAAGAAACACCGTCGTGTTGTTGAATCCTCGAAGGACGCCATGCATGAACCGCAAGAATGAAGCAGGTCCATTTACCATCCCCCAAAAGTTAAGACATGTGAATTGGCATCGTGATCCATCTACAACAAACGCCGTCTTTTTCGCGTCGCGCGGGCCGAGAGGGTTTTGCCAGTAGCCGCTTTTTAAGTTGATAGTGGGAAAAAAAGAAGCCGCTAAACTCAACCCTCAGGTGTCTGCTGAAGGTTGAAAATGTTGGTTCACTGTTTAGCCGCACGTATAGTACAGTAACAATTTGATTGTATCCCAAAAAAAAAAAAAAGCAGTTTAAGGATCAATATTGGAGCTAACTATGGTTGCTCAACACGTACTACCCAATAAGAGTGCATCTAATGGGTTGCGTTGATTATCCATGGCGCGCCCGTTCGCTCGCATAATGCTGGTAAGGACAACATCAGTATCTTAAGAATTAATCTAAAATCTATACTAAAAAAAAAGGCTGAGGAGAGAACTTTGCTTGTCTTACTTTTTGGACTTATCTACAATATGGTGTTATAACATTTCAACTGTGTTTAGCACGACATTTAGAAGAAGATATCCGGGTTGAAAAGTGAGGCTTTACCGAAAAGTCTCATCATTTGAACACACTACTCGATTTATCAGATGACAAAAATTGTTCGTATCCCAATATACTTGCTGCCATCCCAATGCTACTGAAACCTCGGAAGAGATATCAGCAAGCAATACAGTGCAAACAAACCAAGTTAACTTCCTTTTTCCTTCATGTCACGCATGTAGAATAGAATTTTCAACCTTCGAAATTAGAAAATTTCCCTGCTAAAATAGCACGGGTATCTGCGACATTCATTTTTGGAAAAACAGTACTGGAAGTTGAATTTAGCGGGGACCACTATAGTAGCAATCCTAGCGATCCCCTCGAGAAACCATTGGAAGTATGACAAATAGACACGTAAAGAAGGCAGCCGTAAACCTTTTTTTTTTTTAAGTTGTGGAAGGTTTTTCGTAACAACAATGAAGAACCATGCGCATACATACCGTCACTGCTCTAGAGCAGAAATAGAATCTTCAATTCTACTGTTTTCTTCATAAACATGCACTGTGGCTTCAGCAACATCTAAATCCTCGTACTTGCAGGCATATGAGTAAACAGTAGACATGTACATACAATTGATGTTGCAGGGATACCTTCTGCAGGAGTAACGCTCGGCATCTGTGTTCTAAAATTTGAGTACGCATTTTCATTGGTTTTCTTTTTCATTGTGGATATGTGTGGTCTTTACGTATTTACTGCATTCCCGTCAAACGGCCGCATACACTACCATGACGAACATGAATAATGCATGCATCGCAAGGCCGTCTTTCATGCGTTGCTCACGTGGAACTTCCTCATGCACAGCTTTACTGATTCGTGTCTGCAGAACCCCTTGAATGTCATATAGGAAATGCTTTACGTGATAAGAAATGTAGGTTCTGTACAATGAGACGTCTTACAAATAGTCAAAAATTAAAAATCAGCTTCGTGACAGATGTCGTTCGCGCCATTCTGCAAAAAATTCTGCACAACCGACTTTTTCTTCACAGAACACAAAATAGTCGATATTCATTGGTTGTGATTGAACATGACTATTTATCCTCGAGGTAGCAAGGCATTGACCAATTATTTTTTTTACTGCTTTTTCTCACTCTAAAACAGGTTTTATGTTTTGATACGCTTGAGCTTGTTCATATCGTGTAGTACAACCAAAGAAAGATAGAGAATAGATATGCAATTGGAAATGAAATCATTCCTTGAGTGTGTGACAATATAGGCTTCGGATGATGACATTTTTATGAGGTCTTTGTCGATCGTCCAAAAAAAGCGATAAATTAGATAAAATAGGTCATGCTGACGGGGGAAAAACGGTTTTGTTTATTGGAAGCAGTCTTACTTTTCCTTGTTTGGTTCTTGTGCCATTGTCAATATCACCAGGTATATGATAAGCCTATCTTCTCTTGTACTCCCTGTGCCGTGTGCATCTGGGCACTCCGGAGTTCTGAAGGTGGTTGGGTTTAGTGTGTCGGTCGCTGAAAAAAGTTTTCTCGGTTGAGAATGGGGACATCGACCGATCGGTGGCTTGCTCAGTCCTATTTTTATTTTTCTACACGTGGGGTGAATGAGTGGTTCTCACTCCAAAGGTCTGAAAGTAGGGTAGAAACCTAGCACGCCAAGTGTGGCTAGAAGCGAATTCTTTTCTGTGTGACAATGGAGAATGGAAATTCCACGGTGCGGATTGTTTTTATGCCGTAACACCAAGCGCATTAAAACCAATGCAGAAAGTTCTTTATAGAACCAAAACAAAATAAACAAAGGGAACGGGCAGGTAAGATTTCATTTGGGTCATTTCTATCTGCGCCTATGTTTATTTGGCTCTCAGATGATCAATGCACATCTGTACACGTTTTTTGTGGCACCTCTCTCTCCCGCTCTCCTTTGGCCAGGGATGAAGACGGATAGTATAACCATAAAAGGAATAGTGCGAAATGCAGCTATGAGTAGGCGCTATTGTACGACATCAATATGGTGACAGGCCACAACTCTCTTTTTTTAATTGTATACATATTCGAGAAGTTTATTCGGTGGAATCGAGGTCGCATTTTGCCGAATATGTATGCGTGTGTGTTTCGCATTTTCCCCAACATGGGGGGGGGGAATTCGGTTTTTCACATAACCTCCAGGTTTTCTACAATACAATGCGTGACAATGAGCATGGGATACCCGTGAACTGGGTCTTGAGGCGCCAAATTGATTAAATCAGATAGTAGGATAAATTCGATTCACTTGGTATGATATAGTCATGTTTCTGGTGGAAATGGGTGTTTTATCTTGTGTGTTGGAATACTTTGTCGACCTTCCCGCCCATCTTTTGTCGCTCGGCTCATAGCTAAGCACATCATACATTGAAAAGATATCACCACACGCTACTGTTTGTTGGAAAGCAGGTGGTCTTAAAGACCAGCGTCGTTCATTTCACGGACTTTAACCAGTTCAAGGTTGATATGCAGGAGAACGAGTGGCGAAAGAAAGAATGAAAAAGGAATACAAATAGCAGCAGGCAGAATGTGTCTGTTTTTGTTGCAATCTAGATCGATGAGGCTAGATTAAGACAGAGAAAGTTAACTCTCTGCATAGACAGAATTGTAATCTTTCCGTTGTCACATTATCCATGGGGTAAGTGATCTGATCGCCTTTCTTTTCTTTTCTTTTTTTTTTTTTTTTTTTTTTTTTTTGGTGATGAGAAACGATCGACATTGTACATAAAATAGATGATGAAACCTTTATTTGGCTACTGTGTGAAAGGCGAGCATATCAGCGCGCTATCGAATGATTTCATTGAGGGATGAAACTATTTTCTGGAAAAAAAAAATGATGTTTGGGTATATGATACATGCAATTTTTTAAAGTAGTTTGGCAACAATTGTAAGGGCTACAAAAACGGTAAAGGTACAGACGGGAACGCACACGATGCCGTAGCTCCAGAACAACATATGTAGCATTTCTTCTTCAAAGATGTTGTTGACTTGCGTAATCTGCACAAGATTGATAGCTGTAGGTGAACAGCCGAGAACAATCATCATGACGTTGAACACGGGGTCGGTTGCAAGCGTAGACCATTCGGAACCATACATCACAAAGAGCACCACAGCGGGAATAACGACTAATGGGGCAATGAACATGCGACAGAAGATGGCGAGGGCCACAGGTTTCTTCATTGCTGGCGATGCGGTATGTTGCGACTGGGCGATGCAGGTCAGTTGAGCGCCGAGACAAGTGAGGATTAATGGAACGGCGGCTTTTCCGCAGGTTTCGATGGCTTTGGTGAACGACGGATAAAGGAAAGATTGCTTGTCGTACAGCAATCCCTTGAGGGGTGACAAACCTACAACCAATGCTAACAAAGCAGCGTACAACGGGGGCGACATGAAGCTGTGGAACCAGCGAACGGCTTGATACAACTTTTGCTTGGGACCTGACAAAATTGTCTCGGGTTTCGTGGGTAAAGTGCTGCCGAGGAGCCCGGTTGTCTCATCGACGATCTTGGCATCCTCCGCTTGGGCCGCCAAGGTGGTTGAACTCAGTCGCCGGCCAGATCGTTCAAGATCGGTTTCACTTGAAATCGATAGGGAAGAGGTGGAGGGTGCTCTGGTGATATCGGCCGATTGATAACCTCCATAGCCACTAGGTGTAATCAGGAAGGATGGCGGGATTGCTTCTTCGTCTTCCACCATAATTAGTTGATCATCGTCACCTTTGCGTCGTTGCAGCAGATTGTAGCCGTAGGACCATCGCACGAGATTGCCGAAGATAGCGAAAAACAGGGTATAGGAAATACCTCTAAAGAAAAGGTGGGTTTTTTTCTCGGTCAGTACCGGCTTCATTTTCATTTTCTCTTTTTTCTTTTTTTACCTTGCTGCGACTGATTCCTGAGTATCTTCGGCATTCCAAAACAATATTTTACCCGCCTCCGACACAGCTAAGCTGGAAATCGTGGCGATCGGTAACGAATTGGTATTGGAAAACATGACACAGGCCAAAACAAAGCGTCTATATCCGGCACCGAGGCCAGCTATCCGTGTCGTTGTCTGACTACATACGTAGTTAAGGACACCAAAGATCACGTAGAACACGGGGATGGGCCAGAACGCAAGTAATTTTTCTAAAGAGATTGTGGAGGCAATATTCGAAAACAGCAAACATGGCGTGAAAAAGACCAGATTCAGCTTCGACAGCCACTATAGAGTACCATATTTAAGAGATAGTCAGTTGTGTTTTTGTTTACCTTTTGTGTCTCCATAGTAAAGTAACCTGTTCGCGTCAGGCAAAAGCCAAAGAAGACGACGACCATGACTTGGAGAATGGCCTAACAAGAATATCCGATTGGTATCAAAAACGCTCAATTGGTACTCTGTGTGTGTATACCTGGATGGCTGCTATGATTAAATTCAGCATTCTAAAAAGTAGTTAAAGAAAAGAAAAGGACAAGTTAGACAGCCGCCTTGCTTTTTATATTGAATACAGGACGGGGAACTAAAAAAGAGTTTCCAAATTTGCTATCTGGGATTTTCCCGAGCATTGACTGAATTTCTTATCTGTTTCATGTGTCAAACAGTTTCGCATCCTTGCTTAGTTACCCTTAAGACAACCCTTCTTTCCAATAACTTAAAACCTTTTTTTTAACACACATATACACATAGACGTACAAATTCCCCTTTATCTATCGCTCCTGATTTTCTGTTTTGTTAATCTTGCAGTTTTATTTATGGACGTGGTGTAAAAACAAAATAAACATTGTCGGTGTTTCTCTCTTAGGTCGACTTGAACAATAAAACGGCGATCTGACCATGATAGAAGTAGATGAAATGCTTGGATTCTGCAATGCATGAGTTTGTGAAGCATACCAAATTTTTTTAAAAAGAAAAACTTACCGTGCGTAACGAAACTTCCAAAGTTACGGCCGACAACACAGTGCCAGGTAGGACCTAATAAAAAGAAAAATGATGAACGAACCGATAGTTTATAACTAAGGTTTACCATATTTTTTATCGAATTCACGCTTGATGTGTGCAGCAATGTCCTTTTCGATGTTGTACTTCTCTAACGCCTGGGTGCTGCATTCGATTGCCTCCTGCTGCATCTCATCGCTCATGTCAACGCTCTTGATGACTGCTTTCGAATCTGACATTCTGTTTTTTTTTCTTCAGTATATGCAATATAGGATGGATCGTCATCATCTTACCTGAAGTTGATGGAAAGGAAAAGAAGGGAAAGGAAGAAAGTAAGTCTAGTTTATTCACGAGTCACTCGTCGCTCTTCACGTTTTCCCCCCTCTTTTTTTGCTTTGGACTATGTTGAATTTTTTTTCTCAACCAATCTCCGCTCACTCCCTGAAATCGAGGCCCTGCCCCAGTGTACTCTACCCTTTAACATCAAAAGGATGCACTTGTTCATATATAAAACATTATAATTTAATATAAAAAGTAAAAAGGAATCGTAGTGTGGCGTTGAAATACAGATCAAATAAATGGGAAGAAAAGGACAAAGAAGAATACAAATTAATGCGAATTCCAACGTATCCGTATATCACCCACACACGTACGTATACACCAACAAAACCTCATTCTCTTTCTTTTTCATTCATTTTTTCTTTCTTTTTTCTTTCTTTTTTTTTTATATTTTTATTGCCACTTGACTACATGCATATACCAAAAAAATCTAGTCAATGGCTACAAAAGAATACTAAAATCCAACGATTGGCTGGTTGTATCCCTTATGATGCAAAAACGGAACGATTTATTTTAGTTACCTCCCGATACCAGAATGACAAGTGGACATTTGTAAGTTTTCTAAAAAAAAAAATGACGACGCTCATGTAAAAGGTTATCCTTAGCCAACAGGTAAAATCAAACCGCATGAAGAGTTTCAAACCGCAGCCATGAGAGTGGCGTGGGAACAAGCCGGAATAAAAGGATCAATCCAAGAATATGTTGGGGTATTTGCAGAAAAGGTCGGTACCGTTACCATTGCATTATGTCATGTTTATGCACTGGAGATCAGTGATATGGTCTCTAAATTTCCCGACAGTCATGAACATCGCCGCCAGTGGGTGGGTAACCTTGGAGTAATGAATAGAGTTGATACTAGAACTAATATGTGGTTTACAAGTTTTCATTTGACCATGCAATGAATACAATTGCTGAGCCTCATCTTAAACCAGCTACTCGTTTGGCCGCTGCAAAGATCCGTACAAAAATGTTAACTGCATCCTACCCAAACAAAGAAGTCAATACATCCAAATGGCAACGCCTCCTCTTCTATTCTGACGCCAGTACTTCCAGTTCTAAAACGAGCGATCTCTCTTCTGAACCAAGTCAATCCAGTGCTCTCTCCAAATTTTCTGATCCTTCTGGCGCAAGTCAAACTTCTGCTGATGAGACGGAGGATGAAAATGAAACCAATCCCGTGAAGCACTGGGAGGATAAAGACCTCTTTGCCCCGATTGTGAATACCGACCAAGTCCACGGCAAATCCCAAGCAACCTTATTAGAAGAAAGGCTGGAAAGAATACACATGACAAAAGGAAAAGGTCACAAACCATAATCCATCCAATTTACTCGTAACAATTAATATAAACTTCACTCTACGCGCACTGTCGTTGTTTTAGTAGCATATTAGATACAAAACCGGATATTTGGAAACTCTTTCAATTGTAACTGTTGTGTCGTTTGCATTTGTATAAGAACTGACTAGCAACGAACTTTTTTTTTTCCCAGTGACATTGGGAAGATACAATTGTTTTGATAAAGTGGAGATAGAAAATGATTATCGACTGACAAGGTAAATGCATATCTGATTATATTCTTGTCCTCCAAACCAATGTTCCACTGCAGAATTCAGCCCATCTGCTTTTTTTTTCTGCAGATCAACGCCCGAGGGAGAGCGCGAGAGAAAGCGAAGGCTGTTACCCAGAACTTTGCAGAGAATAGGTCTCTTACATTGGTACAGACATGCACAGCGGAACAGGTTATTGCATTTGTGGTACGGCTGACACGATCCGATTGGGCAGTATCGTGATCAGTAAAACAGGGAATCATCGAGCTACAGATTCATTCCCGATAAGAAAAAAATGCGCCATTCTACTTTTAGACATGTCTTCCTCCTCCTTGAAACTTTGGTCATCGTGGCATAGCATTCACTCGATGTAAACCCGGTGACCGTGTACCTGTAGAAAAGAAAAAAGGTAGATACTCGTCTCTCTCTCTCTCTCTCTCCCTCGAGCAAAATTGTAAATAGACAACTGACGTGGAATGGCCAAAGCTAACTGACGCGATGAAGGATGGATGGTACTTGGTGATGTTGAAACTGCATGGGCTAATTGGAATCTTTCTTTTAAATTCATTGCCACATGAAGTGTATCACGGGAAAGAGCATGATAAGATTAATAACGCTTTGGATTGTTCCAAGAAAATCCAATTCGATTTGAATTTGGGCCATGCATTTACCGTAGTTATTTCCTTTATTGACATTTCTATTTTCGTTATATAGAAAGAAGAAAGGATTCTTTGGAGTGACCCAGATAACTTTCTTTTTTTCTCAACTGTCCAATCCATCATTTCGGCGCGTGATGGTGGAGGATGGACAGAAACGCGTCTTCTTGCATTCGGCTTTCCCTGATCCAGGTGCTTGATGATAAAGCATGTTAGGAGAATGACCTCCAATCCATCCATGAATGACCCTGAATGATGACAGCCATAGCATCATATCTCGCGTGGAACTTTACTAAGTGTAAGCAAAGCCGGTGAATTCCTGAAACGGAGTGAATGTGATACAAACTGTTTTCCAGTTGACTGCTGCTGCTATACGTTTTAGGGCAATGGACCATGCTTAACATAGTTGATCCCAACGTGCCATCCCCGAAAAGTGCTGATGACTGCACTCGATTTTCATGCAACCAAAGCAGTAGAGGAATTCGGGGCCCTGGCTCAAGTCAAGGGTCACTGAAACAAAGACTAATGGTACATTTTTAGACAGCATAACAAGTAAACAATTGGATTGCCGGGAACACCAAGGTGAAACGGCAATCCATTGACAAGGGAAAACGGAACGTGCGTTGGGAGCGTAAAGCGCCTGTGGAACCATGTACTTGAAACAAATAGGTAGAGAGGAATAATCGAACCACTGCTACAGAGGACGCACCAGAAGGAATGGACAAATGAGAGAAAGGAAGTAGTCATTGAGTTCATTTCTCATGATTCTACCCATCCACAGAAGCAAATCAGAGAAATAGACACTGTAGAACCTAGAATATCCTTTTTGATCCCAGTTGACTGATGTTCATTTCAAGCAAGGACACACAACTTCCTTTATTTCAATCGCCATTTGAAAGGCTCACGGATGAGTGAACTTAACCGCGTTTCACAGCCAAGGTGGCAGGTCCCCAAGTAACCGATTTGCGACTGCGCAAATCGTACCAATCCCTCGGCTGTGAAACATACACATCGCAAACGTCTCCTGGTGGGCTGTCATTGGGTCTAAAGAAAGTGGATCAAAGCGGACAACTGCAAGGAAGAAAAGAAATAGAAAGCGTAGCGCCTGTCTGACAGCAACGTCTTGGTCTAATCCTCAATCTTGCGTCTGCACCGTTACAACGTCATCAAGCTCTTTCTTTCTTTTTTTTTTTTTGTTTTTTTTGACAGCGTTTTCATTTGTACCAACAACTTCCGTGGAACCCAAAAGAAAAAAGGTTCTACGCGGTACCATGCGTCTGTAAGAAGACAGTCTTTGCTACTGTCAGGAATTGTCCAGGAACGGAAATGGTGCGTATAGCAGGAGTCCATCCCACGTCACTTGCTTTTCCTTTTAAGAAACAGATTGTGAGTACAAAAAATTCTTGAAGACTGTCATCTTTGAGCAGGCTCATGTCATGCTTATGCCACAAGAAGAAGGTAAAACAAGACCTCTACACGTTCTTATTTTTCACGACAAGACAACCGTTTACAAGCGTAGGATATTCCAGTTTAAAAGGATCGAGTTCGCTGGTCCTGTAGAATCAAATAGAGTCCTAGACATATAAGTGAGTAAAGCAGGCGTCAATGGAATACATTGTAGTGGAATAAGTTCAGACTACCGATTTGGAACTTCTGATTGCGTTAACCAAAGGAGGTTTGGTAAAAGAATAAAAAAAAAGTACCCTTATTTGTGCTGGAAGTGCCATGCGGGGTTAAAACGGTGGGTGCCATTGACATAACGATATCATCATTGATTTTAAGAGATACAAAAATAAAAAATATAAAGAAACAACTAGTTTTGCTGGTTCATAGTTCCAACAAGAATGCACCAGGCACCCAACTATACAATCCTTTTTTTTTTCTCTTCGTTTAGGAGGAATACAAACTAATTAGTACAAAATAACTAACAAGATTTGCTCGTTTATCTTCGACGGCTTGTGCTTCGTCTTTTTGTGGAGACAAATGCTTCTGTTGATCTTACGGCGTGACGCCGGTCGTAGTATGTATCTTTTATACAGCGTTAGGTTTTTCTATCAAACGTGTGTATTTCTGCTTGTTACCTTCACGAGAAGATTCAAACGCTAGAATGTTAATGTCTTTGTTTTTCATTTCCATTTCCTGATCTAGCATAGGCTGAAGTATGCGTCGTCGGGCATTAATGAACCAATTACTGATCTGGTTCAAAGTTAAATTTGTTTCTTCAGCAAGGATTGCTTTTTCTTCTTCCGTGGGGTATGGGTGTCTTTTATGTTTTGCCAACCAATCACGAAGGATGGCAGTGACAGCCTTTGGCAAGTTGCCTCGACGGCGTTTCATAGCTTTTTTGTTGGGCTCGGGTGTCGGAGATGGGATACGTTTGGAACGTGCTGTCGTCGATGAAACAGATGAAGACGACGAAGCAGACGACGAGGAGGAAGACGAGGAGGAAGAGTCTGAGCGTTGACGGGGTGTTGGTTGGCTTTTCTTCGAGGACGGAGAGGAAGTGGTGGGCGAGGAAGTCAGTGAGGGGACGGGAGAATAGTTATTGTCTCGAGAGGCTGAACCTAAAACCATCGGATGAGAAAAACAGAACAAGAGAAAGAAAAAAAGATGACAGGCAGAAAAAAGTTACCTCTGGACCAGGCAATGATATCAGACCAGTACTGTGTATTCCTTTCCAACATGCGATGAATCCTTCTTCGATGAGACTCGATAGAAGATTCGTAGCACGGGTCAGGATAGGAGATATGTATGTGCCTGAGGTCACCTGATCCACTCTTGACATATTGATGGTCATGGAACAGTATGACAGGACTGAACATACGCTGGTTGTAACAAAGCAACCATAAGTATCGCAAGAAGAGGAAGAGGGGAGGATGTCAGTTCCTACTCCAATAAGCCGAGTTCCCTTACCTTTGTTTCACAAGATGAATGGGAGAACTGTGACATGACGAGGATGCGCAATGAGGCGGGAAGTTGAGAGGGGAGAGAAAAAGAAGTGAAATGAGAATGGAGAAATCAGAAGAGCGAGGAAGAGTTGCTATCGCATGGAACAGTTTAAGAGCAACCGGCGCCTGACAGGAAATGCGGAAGACGGGCGAAACTTAATGAGCAAAAGGAATATCTTGTAAAAAGCCACCTGTGCAACGCGTGACCAACCCAAAATGACACTTTTTGAAAAGGGATTAAGCCATCAGATGGACAAAGAAGGGGTTTCAGGCATGACGCTTCTCAAATGCTTCCTATCATCTGATTTGATGCTTTCAAATTTCGAAAGGAACAGGTCAAAGGGAATCATAGTGATTCGGTTGTGATAGACTCCTTTGCATGTGATGTGCTGAGGTTTACGCTTTGACCATCTGAACATCAAAATTTCACACCTGTTGGGGATGCAGAAAAATCAAATGACCCCATCCTTTTTGGCTAATCATTGCCGTTCTTGAAAGAAATCAACTGTAAAACAAGGTTTAACCAGATGCCTTTGCGTTATCGTGCAATGCCTTTTTATTTCGCTATGGTGTCTTGTGTTACATTTAGTGAAGGATACCCTCGTTTGTGAACCTTTGTGACCTTAAATGGTGAGATACGAAACAAAGATGTCCAGTCAGGTGGAACAACCCACGCATCGCCGCATCAACGGTCAACGCACAGATAGAAACCCGGTCGATCCCTTTTTGACTGCATTTAGCTAAATAAAACGTGTAAGTCTCCCCCACACACGCCTTTTTAATCCCATCCTCGTCTTTTTTCTGCTTTTGTTCCATCACTGCCTTACATCAACAATCACCTGCTATCTCGAGGGTTTCGTAATCAAAAAAAAAAAAAAAATTCGATCTGGTCATCCATGCTAGGATTTTAATGCAAAAGCAATCAAAGTTGGCTTAGCAACCGGGCGCAGCTGTCCTTTTCCCCGGTCGAAGCAACAGACCTCTATTCAACAGTGGATGAAAAAGCGTCTGGTGTTGTACAGCTACGTCATAAGTCCCTCTCTTTACATGTTTTTCTCTTTGTCTCTGCCTCCCTCTCTTTTTTTTTTTTGGAGGGAAAAACTTCTCTTGATTTCTCTGAAGTGAAAAAAAAAAAGAAGTGGAGTGCCTACACACATGTCCATACTGGGACAAGGAAACTACAGAAATGGGTCATTCCCTTGACCAACACATTGTGCAACAAGCTTTGTATTTCGTGGAAGGTACCCATTGTGATATGCTTAAAAGAAAACATTGTTTTCTGGAAAATCGTACGAAACGACGCGAATATTCTTTCATTTATCGAAAAAGAAACAAGACAAATCGATTTTGACGTACGGGTAACGCTAACGTAATGAACTTGTACGACCTCATCTGCTGCTGTCGTTTAAGCGGGAATTTATCTCGATGCGGAGACGTTCGTATCAAAGCGGCAAGGTTAACCTCGCATTCACGTTGCTTTGACAACCCCACATACAAAAAAAATTGTTGAGAGAATGACAGGCAGTACAACAAATGAATTACACATGGCTAAGTAAATAGTTGCCGCCATAACACCCAGTTCCTCTCTGTTCCTGTCTGCCATGGGCAAAAACAAGGACAAACTTTCTTCCTTATCGGTGTTGGGCTCCGCCATGTTTTGTTTTTATTTTTTTTTACCGCGCCAAGTGTTTCTGCCTTCTTTTTTTGTAGACCTCCCCTCCCTCCTCCTTCCAACGAGATGGCATCCGTCATGGCGAATGCAACCGTATTGGATCAGACCTATCAGCTCAATTGGCTTGAAACGCAATGGGAGCTGATGTACAAGGACCGCAATCCTTTGGTAGTGACGGGTGTGTTCGCATTTCTCATGCACGAGTTGGTGTATTTTGGCCGGTTCGTTCCTTTCTTAATCTGCGACTATATTCCTTATTTCCAAAGATATAAGTTGCAGGCTGTAAGTTGGACAGCATGTTCCTTTCATGTTTTCTCATGGATGCTCATTAGAACAAGCCAAACACCACGGATGACTATTGGAACTGTACGAAGAAAGTTCTCTATTCCCATTTCCTGTTTGAGGGACCGCTGATTTTCTTGTTCCATCCCATGGCTACCTTTCTGGGTATGAAGGTCTCTGCACCTTTTCCAGCATGGTATGTTTTTCCTGTCAATGTGATTCATCCAACCTGACATGCTCCCTTTTTTTTTATTAGGCAGCAGATGTTGGCTCAAGTGGCTATTTTCTTCGTTTTTGAGGATTTCTATCATTATCACATGCACCGTTTCATGCATTGGCCCCCTTTCTACAAGAAAGTCCATAAAGTCCATCATGAGTATGCGGCTCCTTTCGGCATTGCTGCCGAGTATGCTCATCCCATCGAAACCATGATCCTGGGTTTCGGAACTGTTGGTGGTCCGCTCATCTATCACGGTGTCTCGTCCTACTTTCTCAATTGGGGTCCCGCATGGGATCTCCATCTCGTAACCATGCTCTTCTGGATTGTTCTTCGATTGTTCCAAGCGATCGATGCTCATTCTGGTTATGATTTCCCCTGGTCATTGCATAACTGGGTTCCTTTCTGGGCTGGAAGTGATCATCACGATTATCATCACATGGCATTTGTTGGTAATTACGCATCCTCTTTCCGTTGGTGGGATTATTTGCTTGGTACAGACAAGAAGTACCGTGCGTACCGTCAACGTCAAAGAGAAGAACAACTCAAGGCCAAAAACAAATAGATAGACAACTCTCACTTTCTTCTTCTTTTCTTCTTCTACTTCTTTTTTTTTTCCATATCTAGCTGTTTTTTTCCCCATTTTTTCTTTTCTTTTTAGTTCTTTGCCTTTATCTCCCCCTACTCAAATGTACTAATTCATTGTTAAATGATAAATTACAATAATAATATTCACCGTAGGCAGCATGCATTCTGCCTGCTTTTTTCTTTCTTTCTTTTACTGTACTGGAAGGTTCCAGATCCGTTATCATGAAACAATAGCAAGAGAGTTTAGGTTAATTCACTTAATCAACCTTGTTGAATTGGTGCAGATGAACAGAGTTTGCCAATCACGATGTACACTTAAAGTGTTGACAAAGAACACGCGAAACTTACTGAACCACTAGCAACATTGGAAGCACGGTTTTTTTTTTTTTTTTGCAGTGCACGCTTCTAGATAACTAGGTATCGCTACTTTCCCTTATCCAAGCACGTGTTTTTTTATTCCAACATTGGTGGCAGTATCATTTACTTCCATCCCCCACACTCTTTAAGAAGAGGATGAGTCATTCAATTGGGTTAATATGTATTTATTCGTGTAATCCTATTTAGAGAGAGTCTGGGGCGATTCAGATCGAATCTATAACTTTGTGTTCTTGCCAAAAGAACAATAATAACGAGTCTAACGATAAATATACTAGGGACCTGGAAAAATAACAAACCATATCTGATTTCTATCATTTAGATAACGCTATGAGATTCAATTGACTTGGTTGACCCATGTAAAAAGAAAAAAAAAGGATAAACAAAACGCGACTTCGGATAGTCACCCGTAAAGCGAGCTTCGGGATAGAAGCGGAATAGAATCAAATGCGTGAATAGAAGAGAGGACCCAAGATCTGGTCCTGTAATGAAAAAGTAGGGTTGGTTTCCGAACACCGGCAACGCAATGGTTTTACAGGAACACATTTCGTTTATTTTTGATCCGTAACAGGAAAATCCAATTTTTAGTCAGCTTCCTTTGAGGCCACTTTTTGCAATCCAGACATCCCGGATCGGACTCTTTCTTTTTTTTTTTTTTCTTGTTCTTTTTTTACTTCATTGCCAATGGGCCTATCTGTAGGTCGTGATTGGCTACCAGCCATACAACCCCACACAAATAGTGCTATTTTCAAGGGGTTCATTGTAGATCATTTTCGCTACCCGAGACTGGAATGTGTATTCCTGCTTCAGCATAAATACATTGACATCATTCATTTATCTGTATACTGGAGGCTGAGCTTTGAATAACAGCAATGGATCAGGGACCTCGGTAAAATAGCTGATCTGTTTGTTGTCTGGCCGGAACTTGCCGGGGAGAACTGTGGTCACGATCGATTGAAATACGTTTTGTTATCTTACAGTACCATCTCTTAACATGCATGCCCTAAAAGCATATAAGCTACAGTAGAAAGCAAGAGTAATAAAAACAAACCCTGTACTCCGAGGCATAGTAAAAGTTTTGCTTATGCAACCTGTTTCTTTTCTTTTCTTATGTTTTTTTTATGTTTTCTGCTACGTTCCACAGACATGCTACCATTTGAACCAACGGCTGTCAAATATGGTAATCGTCACTGGTCAAGGTTGCATGGTACGCTGATACTAAATCAACGAGACACGTTCCGCCTCCGGTACCCAAGAAATACGAGGATTCTAAAACAGTATAGACCCGCGTGTAAGACAGGAAAGGCAACCATTTCGGTAACTTGCCATTTGCTCAAGTGGCTCTGTAATACTTCTGAATCCAATGCCACGTTTTGCCGTCTATCTCCCATTATTTTCCTGCAAAGATACATTGATCCTGTTGTTTGGGCCGTGGCTTTTTCGTTTATTTATTTTGTGCTCCGTCATACAACCTCTGTGCTAGTTAAACAAACGAACAGATAGACAAAAATGAAAAAGGCAAGCTAGTCAATTTATTTTAGAAGGAACATGGTTTTGGGGAGTTAAATGTTTATGCCAAAGTAAATGAAAGGAGTCCATGTTCTAGAATATGACCACCGGGGCTATCAGAACTTCGGATGGCTTTTGGGCAATGAATGCGTAGTAGTCTACGTAAGAGTCTGAGTACCGTAATCCACATGCCGCTGCTTCTGCAGCGACTTTGGCAGCTAGTTTAGACCGGAAACCAAGCTCTTTTTGCCATTTTAAACTGATTGCCTCTATTGCTTTTGCAGTAGACCATCGGAACGTAGATTCTAAAGGACAATCGGTTGCTAATCATAGCGTGTGAGATAACATTGCCGACATGACATGATAAACCATACCATATAAAATAGAATCTTTCCTTGCGTCAACGACATTGAATTGGGTGTTTTCTAGTAACATAGGGAGTCTTGCGGTTAAATGAGTGTCGATACGTTTTTTTGTTGCTGCGGTATAAACTAAAGGTACAAGGTCAGCAAAGAAAGAAGGAGGTACAAAAGTTCACTAACGTCTTTCGAACCATGCGACAGAAGCTCGATTGCCAGCAATCTAAGTCATGAACTAAGTACGTCTTTTCTTCAGTTTCTTCTATTTCTACCTTTTCTTCTGTTTCGACTAATTGAACATAGCCGCCGGGTTTTAAGACACGGTAAATTTCGCTAACGATAAATGGCCATTCGTACGTCCGAAACGAAAGCTGCATTAGTCTTGATAGAAAAAAAAAAAGATAAGCGACGGGAACTGAATGATGATGCACGCGTACCGCATGTGAACGATGTCCATAGAACGGTCAGGAAATGGTAATCCTTTCAAGACATCGTGTTTTAAGAAATGAACGTTGGGTGGCATCACCAATTTCGGAAACATATCTGCGGCGTCAATGCCAATGAATTCATGATCTTCATAGTCAGCGGCCGTGTCCTAATCGGCAATCGATAAGCTATACAGTATCAAACGATGGTTTGCATTCTTTTACCATTATCCAGGTGCCAGCACCACAGCCGATGTCTAGGACGCGTGCAACATCGATTGTTTCCGATAAGAATGATTTGGCTTGTCCGATGACATTGTCACCATAGAGGTATTTGATTGCAGAATGAAGCTGTCATGAAAGAGAAAAAAAAACAACAACCAAATGTGAGCTTCTCGAAGGAATTGAAAAAGAAAAAAGAGGACGTACAGCGGACAATCGATCGGCTTCCTCGTCGTCGCGTGGGAGACAGTAGGTCTTGTGAATAGATGTTGAGAACATGCGACCATGAATACAAATGTCATCTTTGCGCAACAACGAGGGCCAAGCCATGGTGCAATATTAGCCAGGAATAGGAGGCGGTTGTGTTATTTATGAAAGAACGAGAAGAGAAAGACGAAAAGAGAAGAAGTCAAGGTGAAGAAGGGCTATTAATATGTTTTTTTTAGAGGTTGTACAAGTAGAGAGGATATCAGGGTGAACAAGCTCGCATTGATTCCTTAGAGGGTCCCGTCGTCACTAGAATAAAAAATTTTTTATTCTTTCACGATCGTAAAACCAACGTGTTGTGTGGTCATTTAACCTAAAGTCGGGATGTCTGTGCATGGGGAAAGTTAGCTATGTATGGTACAGGCCGATCCTTTGAAAAGGTTTTTCCGAATCCGTAGCGATGACTGTGCGTGCAAGGGGACTCTTGTTGAACCCGTAGCGATAATAAGAGGGATCTCAGCACGGGGATTCAATGGTGTCAGCTATTATTCTTCTGTAGCCTTGAAAGTGACCGGTATCATCCTGTGCAACACCAACGCGCCGCTTACAGCCGATGATTATGAAACAACAAGCGTGGAGAACACATTACAACTTTAACCATGTATACAATTTATATAGATAAGAAAAAGAAGTAGAATATTGTACTTAAACATGTAAAGAAAAAAATGATAATCTAGATATCTGTGTAGGACATCGAAACTGTGATTTGACAGCAAATTCAAGTTTTTCATTTGTAATGAAACAGACATTTTCAACCATTCCTCATTTGATAACAAGGTTTGTAACGCAGGTGGGGACTCTTTTATAGACACTTTACCAAGTAAAAAAAATCACACCATTATGGTGGTCATGCATATGATCGGCTCTACACTAACTCTAAAAAAAATCACCGGTATAAATTAGACCAGGCATTGTGTTGGTATGTCATGAGCTTACCGTAGTGTTCCTATTCTAATGAATAGGAACCGCTAACGCACCGAAATCGGTGGCCGCGGTGTTTGTAATGAGATCCAGTCTAAAGTTACTGGTGGTTGGCGACCGTTTCGGGTCGAACACTGGAAGGGTAATCCTTTCCTTTGATAACATGGTTGTACAGCCAGCAATGGCTATCGCAAGTACAGATTTGTTGTCTCTATTTTTCGTCGCATAGCCTTGCCGAAAGTATGGGCAATGAGGGTTGATGCATGTCACATCCGTTGACCGAAACCATTTTTTTCTTTCCCCTGTACTAATCGCCTAGCCTTCGGATTGACAACTGGGTGGTAACGAAATGTACATGTCTTTGATGATCGGTATTCATTTGTCATGGAGACGACAGAATATCTTTGGTGCTGATCACGTAGCTTACCACCGCCTCTTCTAGCATGACCTTTCACACGGCTTCCAACGCCAGTACCGCTTTCACCGATACACATGATTCGTGAGGTTTTCTTGTCAGAGGATGCATCCGAAACAAATCGCCGCTCTTCAGCAGGGAGCAATGCATACGCTCGTTTTGTACGTAGCGACTGTATATGTCGTGTAGCTCTTCTGCGGTTGGAATTATGAAATCTCTAACCATCGTTCGATGCTTTTTCTGGACCTGCCACTGTTGTCAATAATTCATTGTTATATACCGAGCGCTTAGTTTACTTTATGTAGCTCCACTAACTGTTCTAGATCTAATACCGTCTTGACGGAATATTGAGATAGTTTTTTTTCAGCTGCTATTACATCAGGACGCTTCTGTATTCCAATATATATATATATATGTCATTCATATCGGAACACAGTACAAAAAGCCCATCCCAGAAATCTTGCCGTTGGATAACAAGTTTACTGGGGAAGATGACGGCTATGATACCGGCCCTCCTACATCATCGATACTTACAACGGGATCTGACGAAAAGCGTCCAGAAATATCGTCACAATTGGAAGGCGAAATGCATAATATCTGCAAAGGGTCTCGAGGATCTGTGCTGGTGGCTGGATATCGCCAATATACAGAATGGTCTACCGATATGGGACGAACAGAAACCAATACCGAAAATCACGACCTATGTCGATGCCTCCAACACGGGATGGGCGTCAGCTCGTCGAAGATACAGACCCAAGGGTTTTGGACACCAACCGAAAAGACACTTCTACCAATGCACGAGAGCTGAAGACGATATTGTTTGCACTTCAACTGCACGCAAAAAAATAGAACAAACGACGATTCACATTTACTCGGACAGTATAGCTGCCCTGAAACACGCCAGAAAATCGGGCGGGACGAGTTCGATATTACTCCAAGAGGTCGCACTAGAGATCCAGGAACTTTGCAATCAATTCAAACTAAATCTACAATTCCATCATAAGCAGGAATCAGGAATACCAAAGCAGACGCCCTCAGTAGGCGTACGGTTCCAGTGTACGAGATGAAGATCCTGCGCAAAATATTTCTGTCACTCTAACGCCGCTAGGGTCCGCTGCAAATAGACGCATTTGCCGCAAGGCACAACAACCAACTTCCGATCTACTGGAGTCTCCACCCAGACCCATCGGCCTCGGCAACGAATGCATCCCAACAGGACTGGTCGACAAAGGGCCTTTACCTTCATCTCCCATGGCGCCTGATCCCAAGGGTTCTTCGGAAAGTCAAAGAAGACAAGATCAAATCAGCGATCCTGATAACCCCATTCTGGCCGACGGAATACTGGTGGCCAATGGTAACCAGGATGATGAGGAACTCAGTGACTTGGACGATGAAGCAGTGGACAATGATCGCATGGCACTTATCAGGCAGGCGTACCATGCACAAGGGCTCGAACACACGGAATCTGAATATATCACCCGAATTACGCGACAACGCACGGAATAGGTATATAACCGAGCATGGAAGATTCGGGCCAAATGGGCACATAAACAAAGACCACCCGTGAATCCACAAATGGGGGATAAGGTGGCAAATAGAGACATTTGTAACCTCTGCTCTCAATCAGTTCACGAACCACTGCTGGCGTATGGATCGGAGCATTGTCCATTACAATATAGTGACCTTTCATGTCGTTTTTGTCTAGCACATCCATTATGTTTGATATATAAGACAGGTAGTGCTCTGTTCGTGTACCAATCCGACGATTCACTTTACTTCCTTCCCATCAAACTTCCTCTTCTTAGATGTAGAGACTGCTTCAGGTTTCTTCAATGATATGTCTATCACACCAGCCTGAGAGATGGCACCTAAAATTGTAATACTAATGCCTTTTCCGATTGGTACAGTGTTTTTCGCTGGTGAACCTTTCAAGGAACGACTGAAGTTCCTCTGTATATGTAAGTTAAAACCAGCTTCATCAATAAAAACACAGTTCTTAGTGTAATCTAGATCCGTCATCTTTTCCCATTCTTCAACTTTCTCCTTTCGTAAAGCTATTACTCTATCAGAATTCCTTGCTGCAGGCAACTTTTCTAATTTTTTCAACGTTATGCGGCATTTATTAACTAGATGTCTATGCAACGCTGAGGTTGATATGGTGAATTCATCAAGGGCCTCGCAAAGACTTGTTCTAATGTCAGCCAAAATAGCTGCTGGGTTCTTCTATAAGAAATCGGGAACGAGCATCATTCAACTTACCGCTGCGTTGAGAACGAGGCTTCCTTTGGATACCAGGCAAACGCATTTCTTCGTCGTTGTTGTATATTTTAATATAGTTCTCCGCAGTTCGGGCATTTATGCCAGTAATCAACGCAGCTTCCTTTGCTGTTCGTCCCTCTTCGATAACCAAATCAAAGAGCCTTTCCATCCGCTGTGGAGTATATCGCCTCTAAGACCCTCTAAAAAAATCACACCATTATGGTGGTCATGCATATGATAGGCCTATAAAGTGGCCACTTGTTTCCCACTACTTTTTTACTGCGAAAATGGAAACACTCGACGATCGTCCATAATTAATTCTAGCCAGTATAGCCAGATTCCATGTGCTCCCTTTTTTTTTTTTACTGCAAAGTGACGATGCGATAGACAACGATTGCATGAATTCTCACGTCGACGAATTTTTCTTTTTTACCTGAAGCCTGTCCCTTTCATAGGGTGTAAAACCGGCCAATAATAATCTGCTGAAGAACTGTTAGTTTGAATGCGAGCTGATCATGCGTTTCCACATGACTTTCCTAAATGCAAACCCTATTTCATTAAAACGAAACAAATACGATGATAAAAAGTACAAAGTCCAGTAAAAACCAAGTGGACAGCAAGTATCCGTCTTATAAACAGAATCTCATCATAAAAAGGAAGAAAGGAGCGGGCAGCTTTTGTTTTTGGATGTAATCAGAGCACTTTCTATCCTAATGTTTCAGATGTCAACACTTCGTCACTGTTCGTCATTTTTTAAAAGTATCGGTCTCGAACAATTTCATTTGTTTTACATCTTTTCTCAACTATGACTCGAATCCATATCTTCCACAAAGTTGCTAATGTTCTTGTCTACCTATTTTTCCTTTCTGCAACGGTCTATTCCTTGGCAGGAAAGACTCGTCTCGCAGATATCTTTGGCCAGTATGAAACGTGAGTTTCGCTTTTATTGTTTATGCAACTATCTTAACTTTCGCTTCTCTTTTGTAGTTATTTTGATCCAGGTAAATTATTCTTGTAAATCATCTTCCAAGAGTCTTACTCGTTTCTAGCACCATGGGTATTCTTGGTTTGGACAGTGATCCATCTACTCCTGGGGGGATTTGTTATTTACCAATGGTTTGAACCTGCCCATGAACAAGTTATACATGGTGTTGGTTGGCATTTCGTTATCTCTTCTGTTCTCAATGCGCTTTGGTACAGTCTCTTGGTAAGTACCTATCTTTTTATTTATTTATTTTTATTCCGGCTTCTTATGTTGCATAAAAAGGAAAACAACCACACTGTTCTTGCATTTATTGTAACTTTGCTTCTGGTATCTTCGGTTTCCTTTGTCTTTTGTAAGGAAAAAAAAAAGGAAAAGAAAAAAAAAGGAGAAAGAAAGGAAAAGAAAAAACTCAAGCTTTGTTTCAGATAATCTGGCGACAGAGTTTCCCACGGCTTCCTGGTGGGACAAGTTGTTTGTTCATGCACCATTCTCTCTTTGGCACGGGTGGACTGTTTTTCTCGCTGTTGTCAATGCCTTTGTCGCATTCACAAGTGTTAGAAAGGATGACCAAGGCAATGTGCTGGAACCAAACGTTTTTATCACCGTCTTGATTTATATTGCGCTCGCCTTCCTGACAGCAACGGCTATCAGTTATGTCGAGTACAAGCATCAAAAAGGCGATATCACTTCCGCATTAGTCATTGCTTTCGGATTATGGGCTATTTTTGATAAGGTAGGCGTGCTCTTCTTTTTCTTTCTCTTATTTGATGAGAATAGCAACGACTACCCATTGTCCATTGGGGTGTCTTGGTGGCGGCTATTATCTCTACCGTTTATCCAGTCAAACCATACGTGTACAAACTCTTTGGCATCCGTACCGAAGAGACCGCTCCTCTGTTGGGTTAGGCAAAACTCCCCATTTGCTGCGCTACATATTATTCCTTTCTAAGAAACAAACTATGAAATAGTCTCACCTTCGTGAGGATCAATAAAAGCATGTTTAAGAAAAAAAAAAGAAAAAGAAACGAGAAACCTCGTGTCTTGGCACAATGGATGGTATTCCACCGGTACTCTCTATTCAGTCTCCGCCATTAGATAACCCGAAAAAGCAGCTCAGGTTCTCCAGCATCCTTCATGGCCAACACACATTTTCAGACACAACTAAGTCCAGCCCAATCCTCTGGTATGGAACACAATTGATGTTTCCAGCCGTATACTAAAAATATCCTAAGCACATTGGGAATCATTGCTCGATCCAAGCGACAAGCAAGTCTACTTTGAGCTTTTTAGAATTGCCGACGCCGATGGAAAAGGCATCGTTTTAAAAGATGAAGCCATGGCTTTTTTCAGAAAGTCAGATGTGCCCACCAATATTTTGTCAGAGGTAACTCTTTGTTTCATCGCATGCAATGGTTATTCACTGTCCCTCACCCACAAGATTTGGGATGCCGCAGACAACGACAAGAAGGGGTTCTTGACAGACATGGAGTTTTGCATCGCACTCAAACTGATTGCCTGCGCACAGCATGGCATTTTAACCGCCAGTCCTGTACTATCCACATCGGGTAGGTGCGTATCCGTCTTTCTACGCACAGCTTGTTGATCACATCTTATTCGTTGACATTTGACGACTTAGTCCCGCTCCCTCAGTTTAGTGGCGTGTCCATCAAACCCCCTCCACCTAGTCGGCTAACACCTGCAGCTGCACAGCCACCTACTACACCAAAGATGACGACCACCCCCGCCGATGTCATTACACCGGAAGATAGAGCAAAGTACATCAGTATCTTTCAGTCGAGTGGTCCCGTCGATGGACTTCTGAGTGGTAATTCATTCCCCGTAGATAGAAAAGACTAACATGGTGGGGTTAGGCGAAAAGGCAAAGACTATCTTTCTGCGATCCAACTTGCCTTCAGATGTACTACATGGTATATGGAGCTTGGCAGATACACGCAAGTCTGGTGCATTGAATCAAACCGAATTTATTATTGCAATGCATTATATCGCTTGCATGATGAAAGGCACTTTGCAATCCTTGCCACCCACTCTATCTGCACAAGTCTATGCAGCTGCAACAGGACGTACCATTGGCCGTCAGTACACAGGTAATTCTCCGGTCATGCGCCACATGACTGGTGCAAGCACAGGAACGCCCACAATGAGGCATGTGACAGGACCCTCAGCGTTTACAGGCGATCAGTCGCATCACGCAACGAGGGGGGATTTGGATATTTCTCCAGAGGAGTTGGCGAAATACAATAATCTCTTTGGACAGCTGAACACGAATGGTGCGGGTTATGTATCAGGTAGACGCTTTCTCCGTTGGGTGGATGGAAATAGAATACTGAAAAACATCCTTTTAAGGTTCGGATGCTGTTCACTTTTTTCGGCACTCTAAACTTCCAGAATCGGATCTCGCACGGATCTGGGATTTGGCGGATGCCAATGGCACTGGTCAACTGTCACAACAAGGATTCGCCATTGCAATGCACCTGATCAACCGACGCATGGCGGGTGGTCAGATACCCAACGCACTACCTAGTTTGCAAGCGACTCAGCAAAATATTGATTTGCTAGGTCTGGGTGATACTTCAGGTAAAGGATTTCTACTTTCTGTGTGTGTCATGTGAACTAAACAGAAATTGTTGTCGTTACGTGCAGCCGATCTGCAAGCACCTCATGTAGGAGGATTACAGCAATTAGAGACCATGGTAGGGGATCAAGGAAAGGAGCGTGCTGCACTGGAGAATGAACTATCCTCCATCCGCTCGGAAGCACTGACGCAAACGGAGAGAGCGAAAACGATGCAATCGCAGTACGAAGTTGAAATGAAAGCCGTTCAAGAGCTGCGGGAGAAGGTGGCAAAAGAGAAAGAGTCACTTGAGCTGGTGAAACGAGCTGCGGAAGAAGCTGAACGAAACCTCGAAAATGAGGTTCGAAAGAAGGAAGAGCTTCAGCAAGAGCTGCAGATGTACCGCCAAGAAAGCAGACATTATCAACTACGAGCTGACAATGCACAAAAAGAACTCGAAGAAATGAAAGCAGAGAGAGAGAAGCAACAACAGCAGCAGCAACAAAGACAGACGGCCACCGTGGAAAATACGAACGATTTCTTTGCGTTATCCAGCGCGCCCCCTACAGAGCTTTTTGCCACTGTACCAGAAGCACCCAAGGCTAGCTCGGAAACCGCCTTGTCTCCCTCACTGTCTGTAAGCAGCGCTAAGACCAATCGTGCATTTGATCCATTCGCTGGTTTCAAGAAGACCGAAAACAAAGCATCCTCCTTGCCTACTTCACCCAATGTCTCGTTGAACCATTTAAAAGAATCAGCGGAACAGAAAATATCACGTTCATCCACCCCTAATGTG
Source organism: Saksenaea oblongispora B3353 (assembly GCA_000697495.1). Lineage (NCBI taxonomy): Eukaryota > Fungi > Mucoromycota > Mucoromycetes > Mucorales > Saksenaeaceae > Saksenaea > Saksenaea oblongispora. Next base: position 100,188 of record JNEV01001680.1, read on the forward strand.
GATATCAGCGAGATTGAAGCCAAATTCCCAGATTTGAATACGATGGAACAAACATTTAGTGCCACCTCGCCAACAGCTCCAACCTTCCCACCGGTAGAAACGCGTGAAGAACAAACCCAGACCAATACTATCGCAACACCCGTGTCATCTACACCATCCTTCCACTCTCCTTTCCCTACCAGTCCAGCTGTTGCAACCCAGGAACAAAAGGCCCTCTCTCCTCCTCCTTCTAAATCCGTGTCCAAGTACGGCTTTGATCTGACTGCCTTTGAAGGTCCATCGTCAACAGCAAACACATCCGCATCTTCTGTTCAAGATGACCTGAGTGCCATTTTCGGTGGTGCACCATCAAAGAAGAAGAATGAAGAGGAGGATACCCAAGCCAAGTCCAGCTTTGACGATATTTTCAATGTGACACCTCAAACTAAGAAAGAATCCTCTTCCTTTACAGATATTTTCCTTTCCTAAAGCTATCTTCTATTAACCTTAACTAGCTGCCCCTTTCGGGAACTGCTAGTTCCCGCTTAATAGCGGGGATCTCCGACGCACCTAAATTGTATCAAAATACACAGCGGCAATATCGTCATATAGTATACCTGTTACCGGTGGTCGAGATGTTTCATATTGGTCCAGTATAAGAACTGGTGTTTTTGAAAAAGGAGGAAGCGTCGTACCGGTCATAAGTTTGCTAGCGCCAGCAAGAGCAATGGCCAAAGCAGCTTGTGTATCACGATTCTGAGTCCCATTCCCAGATTTGTAAGCTGAACAGTGTGGATTAAAACACTGAGAGGCGCCATTAACCGACACAGTTTTCCATTTTCCTCCAATGAACCTGCGCGCTGACTGACGGACGACTTGTTCAAAACAGAAAACGCATGTTTGAGAACTCATGAATTCGTCCGTCATGGCTACAGGTACATGCTGTCGATGCCGTGAACGAAGTTTCCCGCCTCCGCGCCGTACATGGCCCTTGATCCTTGATCCGACACATGTACCTTGTGTGCCGATAACCATGATCGGAATTGCCTTTGTGGAAGCTCCCTTGGCAATGTAGCTTCTTTCAGAAGAAGCGATTTGATTATACACCTTTTCGGTGAAAAGGTCTTGTGTGCGTCTTTCTTTATTAGACCTCCTAGAGTGATAGAAGTTTCGAAGGACAGGTCGAGCGTTTCTGTTGATCTAGTTTGAAACGTAAGAGATAGCCGAGTTTTGCGACGTTTACCTTTTGACATTCAATCACATCTTGTGATGTTTGTGCAAGCTTGATCGAATGCTTCTTGAGAAGCTTTTCCTGGTCCTTGACGTCCTTACGCAGTTGCTGAAATATAATTTTTAATCATGTCTTGATCACTGACTACACTTACTTTACGCCGTTCGCGTCGTTTAGCATGTGTTGTCGCTAACATCTTTTCGTT
>JNEV01001681.1:0-11217 GCA_000697495.1 Saksenaea oblongispora B3353
CCTTCATCGTTTTAGGCAACACGATTCTTCGCATTACTGGATATCCAGAGTTAGCGAGAGACATATGCCCTTCGATCAGCGCGGGTCACATATGGATACTTAACGTCGATGCGATATGTTTATACGAGATATTTGGATCGCGCGAGGTCAGTTTCACCTGCATGATGATCACGGTGAGGTGTTCACTTCAAGCACGACGGCGAATCAAAAGAAAGAAATTGTCCTTAGTTCGTTTTTTGACGTAAATGCAATCCAGAGCGTTTGTGCAGATCATGGGCTGCTATTCCAAAACCGAATATCATTGACTCCTCATGGAACAGCGATTCTGCTTGGAGAACTGAAGCCAGAGGTAACACCACGTACGTCCATGTACGAGAAACGCAGGAAAAGCAAGTCATCAAAGTTTTCCACAGCGAAAAATGCCGGAACAGAATCGAATGTCAATTTTGATAAAGGACTCATCAAAAGTCGTATCCAGCAAGTGAGTACGCAAGTTACCGAGGTCGAGGCTGCTCTTCGGAAACAGCGGCGGGTTCTTCAAGCTGCAAAAGCCGAAGTATCAAAAATAAAAGGCGAGAGGAAACCCTTGAAGCCTGGACGAATACGGGCGGAGCTTTATAGCACCTTGAAGAAAGCAAAAAACAAACGTGGTCAGGCGCAGTTAGACGTAAGCAACTCAAAGAATGAGTTGAGGCTTTTGAGATCTTCTAAATATGAGTTGCAGAAGGTAGGTACTGTCGTCATATTGAAACGTATAGTAATGCGCAACACCTGCGTAGGCCCTCGAAGCACGTGCAAAGAAGAAAGACAAGGAACCAGCTTCTGATGGAGATAAGAAGCAAGAATTACCGGGAACGACATCTCCGTCGTTAGGACAAAGTGCGTGCGAAGAGAATGTTTCAAATCTGGATATCAGCACCTTGCGACAAGAAGCCCAGCTTGCTGGAAAAGAGCTGACATTTGGAGGCACAGACTATGGACTATCGACTATGTCTACAACAGCCCCTTTATCAATTAACAGATACGAGCATCACGTCAAGCTGTTCAATAAGCATTATCCGCCGGCGAAGAAGAGTGACAAAGGTCACGAAAATACAGCCAATGTTGATGACAATGTTGATCTTGCATACGCTCGGTTGCCAAAGCCATACTGTATCTCGGCTGAGATGCTGAACGAAAAGATGTTAGCGACAACACATGCTAAACGACGCGAACGGCGTAAAGTAAGTGTAGTCAGTGATCAAGACATGATTAAAAATTATATTTCAGCAACTGCGTAAGGACGTCAAGGACCAGGAAAAGCTTCTCAAGAAGCATTCGATCAAGCTTGCACAAACATCACAAGATGTGATTGAATGTCAAAAGGTAAACGTCGCAAAACTCGGCTATCTCTTACGTTTCAAACTAGATCAACAGAAACGCTCGACCTGTCCTTCGAAACTTCTATCACTCTAGGAGGTCTAATAAAGAAAGACGCACACAAGACCTTTTCACCGAAAAGGTGTATAATCAAATCGCTTCTTCTGAAAGAAGTTACATTGCCAAGGGAGCTTCCACAAAGGCAATTCCGATCATGGTTATCGGCACACAAGGTACATGTGTCGGATCAAGGATCAAGGGCCATGTACGGCGCGGAGGCGGGAAACTTCGTTCACGGCATCGACAACATGTACCTGTAGCCTTGACGGACGAATTCATGAGTTCTCAAACATGCGTTTTCTGTTTTGAACAAGTCGTCCGTCAGTCAGCGCGTAGGTTCATTGGAGGAAAATGGAAAACTGTGTCGGTTAATGGCGCCTCTCAGTGTTTTAATCCACACTGTTCAGCTTACAAATCTGGGAATGGGACTCAGAATCGTGATACACAAGCTGCTTTGGCCATTGCTCTTGCTGGCGCTAGCAAACTTATGACCGGTACGACGCTTCCTCCTTTTTCAAAAACACCAGTTCTTATACTGGACCAATATGAAACATCTCGACCACCGGTAACAGGTATACTATATGACGATATTGCCGCTGTGTATTTTGATACAATTTAGGTGCGTCGGAGATCCCCGCTATTAAGCGGGAACTAGCAGTTCCCGAAAGGGGCAGCTGGTGAAAGGGTATATATGTATGCTGGATTTATGACATTCAAAAATTATACCGATTATAAACAAAAAAAAAAGTCTAGCACACTTCGCTGATAGGTCATGATGTCTTGCTTGTCAGCATAAAATCAGTGAATGAAAAGGATGCTGAAAAAATATGGTTTGCATCATGATTGATATTGATATGACATCCAAGTGTAAGATTTTGGCTTCGTCCTTTGTCAATGGAGGGGGGAAGTTGGGAAATCGGATCTGATATGCAGTAAGAAGTGACTGTGATCGATAGCAAGACAATTCAGGCAAAATGTCTTGCCTTAATTGCAGGGCCGATAAGGGTATCCTCTTTGAGAATAATTTCATACGGTACTCTATAAGTGCTGTTAGTAGCAATGATGTGACAAACTTAGGAAGCAAAAACAGATTTTGTCTTCAAACAAGCATATAGAGTACTGTTGTTACCAGCATGGCATAAAACGAAAGAAGCAGCGAAAAATAGTTTCCATATAATGTTCAATTGATGATTTCTTGTCGGGTTAAAGGGGTGAAACCACAGTAGCATTTGATAGTGGTTGGGTGGCACTACAAATTTTTTTTTTGAATAATTTTAGGAAAATTCAGTACCCGGGATTATTTTTTTCTTCCCTCTTTTTTACGAGAACCCTTTTTTCTTTTTATGAGTAGTACCTCCAGTCCTTTTTCATTCCAAGCGTTATTTGGAATGGACCCATGGTGCGATGAGATGCTGGCAGTGTGGGTCCCAATTGTCGTCTATTGGGTCTACTGCACACTGTTCGAGTTGTTAATGAGAGCCGAGATTCCTTTTTTCGAACAATACCGTATTCATCCTTCCGAGGACATGTCTCGGCGTAACAAGGCCTCTTTCCGCAAGGTTATTTTGATGGTTGCATTTCAACATATCGTCCAGTTCTGTTTAGGCATGGCTCTGCTTCGACCTGTTGACCCTAATGTCAAACGGTGGAAGGAGGAAGCATGGTTACAATATTTTACAGCATTTTGGTTTGCATGCACACATAACAAATCTCTTACCCATATCCTGGCTCAGTTGACTCAGAACTACCTTATTCCAGCCGTGCAATTTTTTATTGCCATGTAAGCGTTACGATCCCATCGGAAGAGAAAATGGGAAAAATCTCATACGTTTTTCTTTTTTAGGGTCATTGTCGATTTTCACCAATATGTGCTACATCGAATGGCACATCAGTATCAATTCTTGTACAAGAATTTCCATTCGCACCATCATCGTTTGTATGTGCCTTACGCCTTCGGAGCACTATACAATCATCCTGTCGAAGGCTTTGCGCTCGATACAGTCGGTGCAGCACTTGCATTTGAAGTCACTTGCATGTCGCCACGGATGGGCATGTACTTTTTCACATTCTCCAATTTAAAGACAAGTAAGTTTCATGATGCTGTTCCTTTTCTTTATCGTTGACACCATAATTTCAGTCGGCGATCACTGCGGTTATGTGTTTCCTTGGGATCCGCTGAACGCGTTGTTTGGCAACAATGCTATCTAGTAAGTACAGAAGGATCAAAGCATTTGAGTTTACGAAGACTTATTGATTTTGTCAGTCATGACATTCATCATCAATCCTACGGCATCAAGAAGAATTTCTCACAGCCATTTTTCACGTTTTGGGACCGAGTACTCGGAACGATGTATACCGAGGAAGACGCGAAAAAGCGAAAATCCAAAACTAACTAATTTACCTAATTCCACCTTATACTTGTATTGTAAACTTATTATTGCTCTCTCCTCTTCAAGTTAATATAGCGAAGTCGCACGCCGTTCTATCTAGTTAGTTTAAACATATAGATGATTTATAACAGCCAACCCGTTCCGCTACTGTCCTTGTTCCGATTCTTGTAATAGTAACTCTCTGTGTAACGATGATTTAATGGAGACCGTCCCTTTTATTTGTCTTTCTGTACCGGGAGAACGTCGTACAGCAAACAAGGAACTTGCTGGTCCCTATTTTCTAGTTAGACCTATTGAGTGATGCTACTTGTTATCGTAGAGATAATGGCCAAAACGGCAGTACGCGCGTTTGACCTCAGGAACTGTGCACAACGCACACGACATCACCACTTCTTCAAGGTTCAGTTTGGCGCCGCAAGTCATCGTGTGGTATTACATGTGGATGGTGATTGCAAAACATAGAAACGTAAAACAAGAATCAATTGTTGCTAAGATACTGAGAGGGTATCTACATTCGCAATGGATGCTATAGAGTGTCCTTTATGGTGGATTTTTAGTATTTGGAATCGTCGTGTGCAGCCGTCGACGTTGTTGCTATTATTCCCACTATTTTCACATCGTAATCTCCATTTTTTGTCAGTCTAATGAGGAAACGGCAAAACGATACAATGCCAAAGTCCGCGTCTTGGTGAATCATTTGAACTCCTCCCATTTTCCGTAGATGCCACTTTTTCGTCTTTTCTCCTTCGTCTCATAAAATGCTCGGCGCTTCCAGAGCTTATCCCCCTAGTAGTAGTGGCGCATATCGTTAAAGCTATATTTATCTTTCAAAGAATCATTTGCTATTACCGAAAAGGTCATACGAGAAGTCGCTAAAGTATAAGCTGCAAATGCGGTGTGGCTGTAAGCTACAAATTGCTTCATCAGTTCATCATAGGTCCAGTAGCCAATTCTGTTTGCTTTGGGAAAGAAGAGTATTGGAGAGAATATGTCAACAAAGTGTATAGTACCACGGGACGCATTATACATCATTGAAAAAACTGCCCTTAATTGGAGGGAATGGGCCTGGACCAGACCCTGTCTTGATTGTGAGCATGAAGTTTGTGCTTGTTTGTCCAACATCTAAAAAGCTTTACTGTATATATTCTCTGTGTAACAGGAGGCATCTGAAAAAGCAAGGAGAGTATACAGATACCCAAAGCAACGGTGGGGAGAAATTATGCCGTGTTGGGGTGTGTGACCACTGTCGTACGCGTTGGGAAGGGAATGTATCTAATGCGAAAGACGTCTTGCTCATTTTTCAAACAGACGATAACAACAACAGCGAAGTCGCTCTCCAGCATCTAAAGGATAGCATCATAATTTAACCAAATAATTTGCTATATCTCTTGGTAAAGAGGGAATCATTAGGCGTTAATTGAATCATAATAAAAAAGGCGAAAAATGTCATTTAAAAAGGAGGTTTCACGCGACAGTACAGCATGACATTAGTAGACCATGTCGTGTTCTTCGTAACGCAATTTTCACTATTTACATTTGGCTCCAACAAAGTTCTTCGACTATTATTCAGCGATTATGTACCACCTGGCATCACAGATTGGCGGCATCCGCTTTACTACTCACATGTGACATTTGCAATTGTCATGAGCAGCTCATGTACTTTGTTTCTACTTGTTCTTGGTGAAATTACCAATCAATTTTCAAAATCGTAAGATCGTCAGCGATACATTTCATAACATAACCACGCGTGCAGAGCCCGCTTGCAGTGCTGGCAAGTCAATATCCATCTTCTTTTGGTGTTTGTCATTTTATGGATTCCATGGTACCAGATATATACTATATGTAGACGTATGCGAGGTAACTGGCCGGAATAAGAGTAGCTAGGTTTACAAAACCACCCATTCATTTAGGGTGGAATCGGAGGGTAGCTATCTACGTGACAAGTTTCCTATGGTTGATCTACCTGTATTTGTTTGCTACTGTATCTAATGCACAAGAAGGTTCGGGAAAGAATGCTGCGAGGAAACTATGTTTCATTCTTGGTTGTGATTAGGCTACTCTTCCTTGATCGAGTTAGGAACCCTACGTATTAGTACAATAGGTATTACGTTGATCTCAGTGCTCTCCGGATTTGGTGTGGTGAATGCGCCCTATTCTTTTTGGACTCGGTCATCAATGTAAGCCTTCCAAAGCATGACTATCTCTTATTATTCGTCCCACAGGCATGTGAGTGAACGGGATTATTCCAGAGCGAAACAGGTCTACGAGCAAACGCGAAGAATGATTCAAGATAAAAAGAAAGCCTTAGACTTACTACAAAACGAGCCATCCGATAGGAAGCAGCAACATGTATGATCCCCCTCATACAGGTTTTAGATGATCTAATATTTCTATTTATTAGTCAACGAGTAAAATTGGTAAATTCATGTCAGCCTTAGTGCATGGATCTCTGGGCCAGAAAAGCGGTAAACGTTATAGTGAAGTTGCTTAAGTTAACAGCATTCATCATGCAGAATCCGAATGTCTGGCAATGGAAATCGAACAATTAGAAGGGCTTGTCACCAATATGAAATCGGATCTAGATGAACTAGGCCATGCTAAGGTATTATTATTTTTCTCCCTGCCAACGTCCTCTGAGTTGCGACTTGCTAGGCTTACACGGACTACTCCAAAACCTGGCGTGGCCAATGTTGGCACTTGGTCAACATTGTATTTACGGTCTATTGCGTGTATAAACTGATTATGGTATGCGATGATGCCCAAAAAATTAAATGTATAAACAGAAATTTTTGATAGGGTGCAATGAACGTGCTATTACAACGTGTTGGATCTACCGACCCCATCACAAAAATGCTTTCCATCATGATCAGTCACTTTGATGCGAACAATATTCAAATTGACATCCGCTTTTGGTCTCAGCAACTGAGTTTCTGGTTCGTTGGCCTAATTGTCCTAGGCTCCGTTCGTGGTCTGTTACAGTTTGTAACCAGGGTAAGTTTTTTTAGAAAAAAAAAAGTAGAGAAATGTTCTTACAAGCGAATGATTTTGGTTTAAGATCCTGCGCTTGTTTTCACAACGAATGGCGCTATCCACAAATAATACGGTTTTACTTGTGGCCCATATCATGGGCATGTATTTTCTCAGCACTGTGCTTATGATGCAGTTCAGTTTACCGCCTGAATACAGGTATCACCTTGTCATTTCGAGTCTGTTGCCTAACGTTTGTTACGCAAGGTACCTCATCACCTCTTTCTTCAGCCAGAATCAATTCGACTTTTTCCAACGATGGTCAGATATTATATTTATCTTGTCATCTTTATGTACATTTGCGATATTGTATGCCATCCATAACACTACAGATGTCAAAAGTCTGGTGATGGATGTCACAGAAATGGAACTGCTGTCAACAGAATACGGGCTGGATACTAATAGGGCTCATCACGCATAAAAAACAAAAGAAGGAAGGAAGGAGGGAATTAATCGTTTTCTGTTCAATGGCACCGTGTCACTAGCTTACAAAGACACGCATATATATCTCTCTCACATGTTTATAATCCGTATTTTATGATTTTATTCCGTTTATCCTCTCCGTTTGCCATGCCACGTAGTCATCGAAAAGAACAGGCCCTAGATGTGATATCAGTCATGGAAAATGTCATCTGACGTTCCACTCATTACATGAGGATGTGCTATCGTAGTCAGCAAGATCTTCAGGCACCGATCGACAGAAATCGAAAAGACTAGTCCATTGGTCTGGAAAGAATTGAGCCACTGCAGGGAGCATTTGTTTTTGGTGTACCTTTGTTGATCACTTTGACTGGCTTTGCTTCCTATCACATCAACGTCAGTATTCAGTGTTGATTTGCTTTGGTGATGATACCTCTAAGAATTGGATAAACGAACGGATATGCGGATATCTATCCAGAAGTAATACTTGCCACAACGCCACAGCGACCTATAGAAAATATATCTCTTGTTTTTGTGCTGATTTCATCATTCACTTACCTCCCACGCCATGCTCTTTTGACCTATTGTTTTTGCGTATCCAAATGAATAGATGTATAATGTTTTGAATTGAGCTTCGTCCTTTATCGAATTTTCCATCTCTGGAATTAATCTTCGTAATTTATCCACCGAATCAGCTCTAGTCCATGCGAAGCATGAATAAATTCATCCACATAATACCAAAACCGCATAGATCTCGAGACATACTGTAAATCTTCCATACCACGCATCCATTCGTCCTTCGAAAAATAACCCATACGACTCGCATTCATCTTCCACCCAATCAAGAGAGGATAGAACTTATAGCAATCAAAGAGCATGAGTACAGCGAGGTTCCAGTTGATAGCTATTCCGTCTTACACTTTCCAATGGTACATTAAGGTCCTGAAAAAAACTCTGACTGCCTTCGGGACTAATTTCATCCTCACTATCCTTGTATTGATCAAACCACTTCATGCACGTCTTTCTGGAAAAGGCCTGCTGAACGTTGAGCGGAGACGGTCACACAAGCAACGGGTTTACTGAAAGCGACCATTGCTTAATCGATTTACTTTACCTGCTTTTGACTAGAAAAGTAAACATATCAGAATGGTTTGTTTATAGCCAGAAAGACACGTAGTAAATACTACTGAATGTTCTTTCCTCGTATCTTTCAAATGCCCTCATTACCTCGTCTTTGAAGCATTCCCACTGTCATTTTTTTGCGCACGTGCTCGCTTGGTTCCTGTCTGGATCGCTTTCGATGGTGTCGAATGCGCTGCTTTCCGTTTTGGAGGCATCAATATATTTGTTACATCAAACGAATGGGGAAAGAGCAGCTCTTTTTTCTGTCTGTGTTATAGGATGCAGTCACTCCGAAAGCACTCGTCTTTTTTTTTTTTTTTTGTGTACGGAAGTGTTTATAGAGTGACACAGGAATCAAATTTGCGCATACCCCATCAGAAGAAGCCGAACTAGTGTCAAATAAACAAACAAAAAACAGTTTGCTTAGGGATCATACCAAACTAACCGGAGCATTAGGGATCCTACCAAGTCCCTCGGCTCGGACATCTGCTGCGAGTGGCCTGGAAAATGTTGTTTGGTGGATATGCGGATGTGCGACGTATGATCCCCAAGAACTGCCACTTGAATAAACCGGTATGCTCCTGGAGCTGACAGGTTCATCTTGAATGTTTTAACGGTAATTCGATCCATCTTTTCGCGTTTCCCATAAATCCGTACATTTTCCCTTGAAAGCAATGATAAGGAATAGCTTTCTGAAATTATGGACAATCGTTAACTTCTGCTGATAGACTTGGAGTGGAAGAACCAAGCTGTATTGATCTTTTTACCAAGATTAATCAGATATTATCCTTTCTGTAGTATTTTAAGGACAAAGAAAACATAGAGGCATGAAAAATATTGGTAATGGTGTAGTCGAAAGCTTGCTCACTGTCGGTTGGTTGTTAGGAATTGTATACTTCTCTTTGTGCGATCTTCTTTGAGATAATGTCAACATTTCATGAGAAAGGATCGTCCTAAAAATATTCTCTTCAGTATTTTAAGGAGTTATTGGCTGCTGCCATTTAGATCGATGTTAATCAATGCATTTTATCAAATTCAAAATCTTGAAGCCGTCTTACTTGACGGAAAGATTTGCAAAATATCAAAGAGAACCCACATATTCTAAAAAAGTTTGCTTGTAATTCACATCTCAGTATGCTTCACATGATTATGTTTTATTATTCTTTATAAAATCTATGGATTGCAATCAAGACTTGCCTAGTGATACATCGCCTTCTCATTACTGGTCGTTGCTATGAAATCGGCTTCGTTGAATATGGTGAAAAATTGTACGGGTATTGATTTGGCGACAAGAGTAGAATAGAATTGGCTGTCATGATGCAGTGGATGTCATCTTCGAGTGCAAATTTCCATTTGTGTTGGGTATTGAATACTACAACTTGTAAAAGGCGTTTGTCACGTCGAAGTTTTGAGCCAAGAAATGATCATTGTGATCGGGAGGAAAAAAAAAATACTTGGTATATACTCAATAGCACGTTGTCAAGGATGTTTTTATTCCACGTTGTTTGACTTGACCTTGAGGGGATTATCCACACTGTTTTGTGAGTGAGAGGAAAGTGAGATGAAAACCCTTACCTTGGCCATGCTGTATTCGTATCATATCCGCACCATCTGTACCGTTCATACGGTATAGGAAACCATATAGAGTATGATCAATGCGATTACGTTTCCGAACTAACAATGCGAAATTGTTATGGTACATAAATTATTTTGTTCTCTTTGATAACGAATGTCTTCGAGCGATGCTTGAATTCGATTTCGAAATTTTTTTTTTTTCGACGCGCTTATGACACGTATAAAAAGGGCAGTCTTTTCGTTCTTTTCTTTCTCTTCTTTTCATTACTTTTTTCATCCTTTCTTTTTTAATACGTAAGTCGGATGGCCAACATCACCAACATACGTCCTGTCGTCCTGGCCAGACGCACAAGACGTTTCAGAGAGCTGGCCACTCTCTGTTGGTGATGCCGACAAAAACCGTACTTCTTTTTTTTTTCACTTTTTACTTCCCTTCACGCGTTTTTTTTATCTTTAACTTATTTTCTTCTTCTTTTTCTTTCTGCATCGGTACTTTCGTCATTCTCATGTCCAATCAGTACATTTTAAAAAAAAACGGCAAGTCATGTTCAAAACGAGCTGTCGCTTATACAACAGTTTAAGTAGCCTGACCATGGAAATTCGTGTTTTCATACTCTTTTTCTTATTATTTCATCAAGGTATGAGGTATGAAGCAATTACTCGTCATTAATTCCAGAAACAAATTCTCAACAAAGATCCCGACATGCATCCGGACATGCGATCTCGGTCTATCTCTGCCTCTGTTACTGCTCAAGGCCTGGACTTTCCCCTACCGTACCGTAACCCAAGAAGGTAGCATTTTCTTGACAATTTCCGATCATTTACATGTCAGCTGTAGATCATTGGCGACATTACTGCATTCAAGATCCCGTCGGTGTTATGCAAAACATCAGCCGCCGATCAATCCAAGTACATTTTTGGACAGCTGAGTTTCACAAGCATAACACAAACGCTCTGTAGTTACCGTTTCGGACAGGACAACCCAACAGAGCTCATGTAAGTTGAGGTTACGGCGTAGATCAACTTTCCCTCTGCCTCCGGAATCTACCCCACAGAGATTGGTGCGAGAAACATGCATAGTCTACTGAGTACAACGCGAGGGATCTTTACTGCCAAAGGTATGTTTATGATGTCAATTGAATTGCACATTCGCTAATTACTTGAATGCGCGTTGGAGCCGGAGCATCCCTCTGAACAATGCAGGGAGATGTTCTGGTCCCATCGCGCCATGGTATAGTGGGTATATAACAACCTACTGTACTTT
>JNEV01001682.1:0-399987 GCA_000697495.1 Saksenaea oblongispora B3353
ATGTTATGGCCAAATAACGAAACAAGATGTACGCTTTTGAGTTACGTTTATTCGTTTTTTTATTCAACTTCTTGTACAAAGCCCATGCCATGATGGTGTGAGGTGGCGGCACCCACAGCGTGGTGACAACAGCGTTGCGTAAGTACATCAATAAGGAATGATTGAGAATACTCATTTTGCCGCTTTCATTTTTTACATATTACTTGGTCTATGTGCCTTCTATTGCTTTGTCTTGACGGCATTCTGCGATATCTTTTATTTTGTATTGCGACATCGTTTCTGTTGGTGTTGCGACATCGTTTCTGTTGGTGTTGCGACATCGTTTCTGTTGATGTTGCGACATCTTTTCTGTTGGTGTTGTGACATCTATTTCCAAATAAAGTGTATATGGACGTGGAAACCGAAAGCCGGTGGCTTCCATATATCTGGTACGTTTGCACCGTTCTCTTCAACCGTACCGAGCTTTTTGTGCAGTTCAATATACTAATCCGTTCGAGAAATGGTCGGCGACATCGTCTATGATATAATGCACGCACAGCGTTGGAAATAGGTTTTTCCTCTATTTTTTTTCTTTGACCTCTTCCGTTTCATTTTTTGCTACTCTTATCTACGAGTTTAATGAGTACAACAGAGAACAGATCGAAATCACGACATACTTATGTAATAGCACTTTGGGTTTTTTTTCACGTAATTCCGTTTGCAGTCGTGCCAAAGATAGCTGCTTCTTATTGCTTATCTTCATTAGTGTTTTTAAGCTGACGTGTACCAATTGGTCTGCTTTGCCTTTTACATTGTCTCTCTGTTCAGCTTAGCTACCCCAGATTTTTTTTTGTTGCATTGCTGAATTTCCTTTTGTAAATAACTTATACGACTCTGAACGTCTGCTAGAACTGAATTCAGAGACTCGAGATTAGGATAAGACTCTATCAGCCCTTCTTGATATGTAATTGACTTTTTCGTATCCTATCATATTGCTGCACCACAGAATCGCCAAAAGGTTCACCGTCCATCTCGATGTCCGAAGCACAAGAGCTTTTTGCGCTCGTAAAGATCTCCATTCTACTACTATATGCTCTGAATTAATTCTTCACGGCGCATACAGCATTGCCGTGCAAAAAATCGAAATCTCTGTCCTCCCCAATTTGGGTCACGTTTTCATTGTCCTTCTCTTTTCTTTTCTTTTTTTTTTTTTACTTCTTCAAAAACGATGGCACAGCAACTTCTTTCACAACTATGTCAAAAACTCGAACAACTTGATCTTATTCATGCACATATCGGCACATCTTCACAAATTAAAGATGAACAAGATCGCGTACTATTTGACGCCATTCTACAAATGACCGATCAGCACACCGATCGCGTCTTACAGGAACAAGAATCATTACGCCGCCAAATTGCAACCATACAAAGACACATCGCTTCCTACAAACAGCTTATGGGTGAATATCCTAGCGATAATGTTGAAATAAAAACACCCCTTAAAGCAGCATTGGCTGATGCACAACGTCAAGAAGATATAGTAAAAAAGGTTTGTATTGCTGTCGTCACCTTTCTTGCCCTAATGAAAGCAATGCTAGCATTATGAAAAGCGATTAGCCAATGTACAAGGTAGGTTTATACGAAGAAAACAAAAACTCAACACGTGCTCATTTGGTTACGTACACTGCAGAACTCTACCGACAACTGAAACAGTACCTGGATTCCTTCGAGGGTTTCGTGAATATAGAACTAGTGATGGAAAAAGATATTGACGTTTCGCTACCGGCTATTACTGCACTTGAGGAGGAGATCAGACGGTGTGATAATGAATATGTAGGTCTTGCACTGGAGAACACAGCCCAAAACAAAAAAAAATTGCTAATTGACATAACTAGATGCTCCGAACGCAGCGTGTGGACAACAGCGTGCAACAAATCACCCATCTATGGTTACATCTTGGCTTGACTCCACAAAATGAGAAAGATGCATTAGTAGATCGTCTGTCTCAAGAGCCCACAAATAGTGAGAAACTGACTCTATATACTCAACTCGTTGGTGAATCCAGTTTGAAATACTTAAATCAAAAAATAATTCAGGTAATCAAAGGGTAAATGGCGACGGAAGCTTATTCTTCAGCATTATAGCTTGAGGAGATCATGCAACAACGTGAATTTCGAAAACAGGAGATCCTCCAAAATTTACATAGACTTTGGGAAAGATTACGTACTGATCCACAAGAGCGTGAGCACTTTCTCCAAACCAATGCGGGCCTGACAAATCATGAAATGGAACAGGTATGTATTATGCATAACAAATAAAAAAAAAGACTGACATATTGCGCTTTAGTATGAGGACGAACTGAAAAAGCTAATGAAACTGAGAGAGGAGAAGATTGGCGACTTCATATTAGCGGCCAGAGAGGAACTCCGTGGACTATGGGACAAGCTGTATCTATCGGAAGACGAGAGACAGCAGTTTAGTTTAGCATTCAACGGTAAGTGGTGCTGAGCGTGGATCATTCAATTTATGTCACACTAGACGAGTATAACGAGAAATCGCTGGAGGCGCATGAAAACGAGATCTCACGATTACAGTTACATATGGAAGATCACAAGTATCTCTTTGAGCGTGTAGAACGTCACATGCGGCTTGTTGAGGAAGTCAAACAATTTGAAGCGAGTACAAATGATCCATCGCGTCTATTTGGAAAGGGCCAACGTGATCCAGGTCGATTGCTACGGGAGGAGAAATTTCGAAAGAGGATTGCAAAAGAGATGCCAAGGGTATGTGCAAAAATCTGCCACACGTTCTAAGATAAATTATATAGGTTGTGCAAGAACTGGAGGGTGCTTTAAAAGAATTTGAAACAAGTGTCGGAAAACCGTTTTGCGTATACGGTACGCCGTACGTCGAGTCATTAAAACCAAAGGTAAATGGATTCATCCCGAACAGCTGTATGTTAAGATGATTTAGAATACTCGTCATTCTTCCTCCGGATCCGAGGAAGCTCCACCGAGGACGCCAAAGACACCTAACCGAGATACTATAGCACTTCGAAGACCCATGACGAGTCCGCACACAAAATCACCTTCGTTACGATTTGGGTTTCGAACGCCGCAGTTTGTTCGGACAAGACCTTTAGAAGATCTTGAGGCACGACGTCAGCGATTCCATCAGCCCATGTCTGCACAACAGTTATCATCTGAAGACAGCATCCTTCACAAAGTTCGCGAAGGGAATATAAGGAAACGACAAGCCCAAATGGAAAGGAGACAGAAAGAGAGTGGAGGGAGTGGAAGCAGCGAAATGTTACAGGATGAAAATATGCCGCCTATAAACACACCACTAAAAGTGAGGGTAAGTCTAACGGATCATCAATGCAAAATTTGACTAATTCCGCTGTCACAGAAAAGAAGCAAACGGCACCAGGCAGCAGCTAGATCACCACAATTTCTCAGTAGTGATGATGATGCTCCACTTGACCTGGGGATCTTCGATGATGGACCCGAGTTAAGCGATATGTCCGATCATGAGGTTTAAATAGTATACATCATCTAGTCATTAATTATCCGCACCAATATTACGTACTGTCGACAAGATAATGTCTATAGCATATACCAGTGTGGTGCAAGAGGCTGTGTGCTGGCTGCACTCATTCGATGATGAGAACAGAAGTTTTTTTTTATCTATTCACCTGGCGAGGGATAATTTATACACCTGACTGGAAACTACGCTTTTTGTACCACAGATTCTCTCATAAAACTCTTTTAATCCATTAACAATGGCATGGATTGGTTTGCATCCCGAAAACAGCTTTTGTAATGCTTTTTTGTTTTGCTATCCACTCATTTATCTGGCTAACGTATTATTTTTCTGAAAAACAAAGCAGCCTCTTGCAGATCCACTTGTTGGAGTTGAAAAGCTAAGCTTGACGGTGACAGACAATGTCAGTTGTGGCATTTTAACATTTCTTTGCGCTTATTACATAATATTTTGCGCTGATATATAGGATATATTTGCGCTTCTGAATATTTATTCTGCGTCAACTAAATAATGATATATGCGTCATGGTCTGGAAAATGCCCTCCTTCCCATTCTGTTCCAGATCTTCCGCTAGACTCGGTCATTGATAAAGTGGTCATCGATTTCCTATCAATGACTGTCACTTCTGTTTCAGTGATCCGAACCATTTAAAAGCAAAGGCACGACACCCTTTTCACTCTTTGGCTCTGTTCTTAAAAAAAAAACATCCCTGATACGCACTTCGATTGATACTATGTACAGGATAACTCGTTCGATGTTTATATTTTAGCCTACAAGACCTCTGATCGAACCGCCTTGGTTGAGCGGCTAGGGCCACCCCATTCGATAAGGCTAATGGCGTCTTCCGTTTGTATGCACAGTTGTCATTCATACTCATATCCTTCAATTCCTCGTCAGGTGCTGCATCGTTCATGTCCTCTGTAGTGTGTTGCACAAAAAAATCGGCTTTCAAGTCATTTACTTCTTTTTACTGGACCCACGGGTGCAAGGTGCGGCGCCAGTCCCCACAATGATATGGGAATGCCCTTCGGGGGTAGGTTAAAATACGACAGCATACCGTTCCATTTACTAACCATGAACGTATTTTTTATGCTGCTCGAATGAATTTTGCATCCACTAGAAAACCAAGGTGGGTAAGTAAAATATATTTCCCATCTAACATTTTTACTAACGGCGCATATTCATCTCCTTTTTAGCGCACACTTGGTCCTTCCATGGACGCAAAATTTATTTAGAGAAGCGTAAAACATAGTGCAATAACAGTGTGAGCCTGTCTAGAAATTTTGGCAGCACTATGTCCAGCTCTTCACCAAGTGTATACAAGACACTTTAATATTCTGGTTTGATGAACACGACAGAAAACATTTCCTGATGTTCAATGATAGCTACCATGTACAGGACGCGGAAACCCTATCCATATTACTCGTGAATCCTTTTTGCTTCTTTGTTGTAGTCTTGCCGATAGTCTTAACTGCTCTTTCAAAGATTCTGCCCTTTCTTGTGTTCCTTGAAATATGCTTTGCTGAGACCAGGATGGTTCAGCCGTGGTCTGAGCTTCGCTAGTCAATGTTCTTCGTCGTGTTGGCCTGGCTGTCACTGTAGCTTCTTCTTCACTTGATCCTTCCCGACGTCTTGTAGGTCAGATAAACCAACGTGGACGTTGCTAAAACTGTAGCATATATTGCGCGATAGTCGCCTGATTATCTGCTGCGTTACCATCGCGGTAGACCACTCGATTGCCATTCTGACAACAAACTATTCTCATCACCTTTCCAAGGCCATCTTTCAATTGAGCTTCATCTTGCACTGGTACCATAAGGGCTCGCCGGAGAAATTTGGCATGCTGCTCGCTGCCTCGCTTGATATTGTAACAGCATACTTTCGAAGCTTGATACTCATAAACTCTTGTACAGATATCAAGGTTTTTGTTTTCACGACTGCAACTATGTTGCTTTATTTTCCGATACAGTGCGCTGGCAATCCTGTGGTCCGTAGATGCTAAGGCTCCTCTTCTTGATTTTTTTCTCCTTCTGTGTAAGTCAAAAGCGTAGACAAGAGGACGAGACTTCCCATGTACTCGATCAGAATGCATTTCTTACTCATGGCAAAGATACGACTTCCTTTGATTCGAGATATGATAACAGGCTTTGTCTCGACACAATGTTTGTGAGATAGCATTATCCTTGGTTTTTTTCGACATACAGATCGGTTCGAGTAGTAATTCCACAGCTGGAGACCTTTGTTATTTTCCTTGAATTTTCGGAGGTATTCTTGATATCTGCTATGGGTATTTTTCGTCCATCTTCGCTCAAAGTATCCTCGATGTTATTGATTTTGCTGACGTCCTTGCGAGCTTCCATCTAGACCCGGTTTGGGATTCTCTTTCCATACAGGTAACCGCGCGTTATTACTAGTTGAGAACTTTCCACTCCTGGTTGTGTTGGCTTACAAACACTTGCAGCTGTACAAGCCTCTCCGAAATCAAATCCAATGGCGCCACTGTAATGCTGAAGAAAATTGAACTGATCAGTAGATGAGTTGGGTTCCCAGATTTCTATCAGCGCTTCTCTTGTAGTTCTTATTAGCTCGGTTAAATACTTGCAACTGCTGTTTCTGTAGCGTGATCTCAGCCAGTTGCTGTATATGCAATATAAGCAAATCCCATCTGTAGGAAAAACCCTGCGCTTTGAATACCAAACAGCTCATACCGTAATCGATTTGTTTTGTACGTTGAGTCAATGTGGTACTCTTCAACGTAGGAACAAGTGCAAATGATGCCAAGCAATGCTGTAACAAAACGAAATGCTGTAATGCCATTTTCCAATGTTCAATACACTATTTTTTATTTTGAATTCAGTACTCTAGTCTAATCAATATCTCACTATTTCCATCAAGCGATGATAATGGTGACGACCATTAAATAATATATACCCTCTCTGAAGCCTTTTGAACTATATTTTGTAACAACAGACGTGCTGAGGTGACCTCATCATTGTGAAGCCAGTAAGACTGTCTAAATGTCTCACACCACCAATAATAAACTTGAGCAGAGGTGACAATTGACCCCTGAAAACGCTCAATAATGGAGCGGTATAACTAGGGAGCATCCCAGGACTGCGCGTTACTGGCGATATACTCGCGGATTTCAGTGGGGAGCCTAGTGTCTTCAATAGGCTCAGAATGTGGATGGGCAGTACAGTGGGTCACAGTTAACTGAACACGTGAGTTGTCATGGTCGATAAGGCCATTAATACGCCCATCACAATCATAGGTGGTCATTCGTTGCTGAAATCGCAAGCGTTCTTCGTCAGATATCTGCTTTTGCATATTTCTAGCCTGTGCACAATATGCGAGGAAAGAAATCGAAGATTTCATATTAGGATTCGTCACTGCCATCAAGTAATAACGAAATCCATCACATTGTTCAACTGCAGTAGCAATCTTCCCGACTATCTCTCGCTCTGAATTTGGAAATGTTGGGTCTATGAATACATAGCCATCAAAATGCCGTTCCACAGCGTTTTCACCTCTGGCGACACCATTCTGAGGATAATGATCAGGCAATTCATCCATAAAGAATGTTCTTAGAAAAGAGATAGTGTCGTTTGGTGTCTGTCTATCACGTCATGTAAAAGAAGTCTTGTAGAAACGACCATTTTTTGCTGTAAAAAGCTCGGAGTCTTTGTGAAATTTGCAGTGGTAGTAGCAAAAAGATGGATCACGTGATGCCTCACGTGCTACTGTGCGTATCTGAAGAAATGCAGGCCTGCGTCTTTCTTTTTCAACTTCTTTTCTCTATCCTTATATGCCTCCGCAAAGAAAAGCCATTGCTTTGCGACTTAATCGTGAGGCTCTGAATTTATTGAACGAATCTCGGCATGACGATTCGATTCAAATCCGATTTGATTTGGGATCGTCCTCTGTAAGGGCTTTGCGGCATGGCGGCAGACCTCACTCATACCCTTTCTCTTCTTTTTCTTTCTTGTGGGGATGTTTCGGCATAGACCATTCGGATCGGTGACAGGGCCTTTCCGGTGACGATGCATGACGAGTCATCATCAGCCATTTATATGCGCGGGGCTGGTAGCCAAATAAGCTTCGTAAGCAATGTAACGCATGGTGCGAGGATGAAGCCCGTGCTATCACAAGAAGACAAGGCAAGGATTCGTGATCGAACCGCAGCAGCAGAACGCGAAAAGCGTTCTAGACATATTGAATTATTAGATATTGTTAATACCCCTACTGCAACCACACCTACCTCGAAACGAACGAACATCAAACCATCACCTGTCTCACCGATGGCTTTGAAGCCCGCCAGACCCTCGCCTCTCGCTACTTCTTCTCAGTCGATTCCACCTATTCGCCTTGAATCTTCCCCTACCATTAATTCGACTCTTCGTGAACGCCTGATTCACCTTCTCGCCATACGACCGTGCCCCATCAGTCAACTAACCACCATGCTCAAAGTAAGCGCTGCTGACCTCCAACCTACATTAAAAAAGGTACTTTGCAGCATGGACAAGCGTAACTTTTTTTTCTGACTTCGAGGTGCAGGTGGCTATATGTCCGAATAGCAATGACAACCAATGGTGTCTTCGACCAGAGATATATAAAGAAATTCGGATCTGGGAATGGAGTCGCTATGATGACAAAGAGCGAACACTGGTCATTGATAATGCCAAGGAGGCATATGACCGTCTGTTGAAACTTCCTCCAAACGCAACTGAGCGAGCCAACTTAAGTCAACGAAAACCAAAACCACAGGCACCTGTTCCTCCGCCATCACAGGCACTTGTGCCTCCACCATCGCAGGCACGACGGTCAAGTTCGCGCGAGCCGAGTTCGAGAGAGCGTGATAGTGGTACTAGTAGCAGTAGCCGAAAGCGTAGCGAGGGTCGTGAGGAGGAGAAGCAATCACGGGAATCCAAAAAGGCAAAAAAAGCAGAAGGCAAGAGTAGGAAGTCGTCGAGTAAGATGGATAAGATCCGGCGAGAAGCAGAGCGATCATCGGTGGTACATTCTACACCACCGCCAAATCCAGTGCCAATATCACCAGCTCTGTCGCCTCCTGCACCAGGTAAGATGAATGCTCTGCTTTGCCGTGCTGAGCTCTTATTTATTAGTCGACACACCGCAACCTCCACCGCCTCCTCCACCTAAACCTCGAAAAGTAACACCTGAAAGCGAGGATGAGAGTGAGAGTGATGACGAAGTGCGAACACCTTACGCGGCTCCCCACATCAATTCCCAAAGCTCTTTTGAACACATGATCAAGACACATCAGAATGCTTTGAAACAGTATATCCAATGTAAGCAAGATATGCATCAGAACTATCCATTATACGTTGAGGCACTGCTCAAAACGGAAGTGGAAGAAGGTTCTCCCAGCGATAGGAAAACACGTTTTCTTAGAAAGATGGGAGAGTATTACCAGAAACGTGGTGGTGATGTGCCTAAGTGGCGTCGTGCAGTTCGTCTCACTCGACGGTTCAACTGGTTACATCATAAGGTGGATGTTATATGGAAAGAGCTCGAGATGGCATGTGCTACGGAACAATTCACTATTCCACCACAAAAAAAGAAAAAGCGATAATCTTTTAAAAATAAAAAAAATCGATGAAACAGTACCATGCATCGTCATTGTTAAAACTTTTTCTTTCTCAAGAGCAGCATACATGGAAGGTTACATGTGCCTTGCGCCAAAAGTCTGCAGCATCCTGAAGCACGCTCCTGAGCGTGTCATCATTTTCAGCGTCCAAAGAAAGATCGTCTAACAACAGCACGAAGCCCTGATAACCCGTAGGATCTAAGTCGGTCAAGCAATCGTAGAGTGCATCCCAGTTATGGCCAAAGTACGAGGGAAATTCAAGTGCGCTTGCAATGGCTTTGAGAAATTCGCGCTTCGTTGTAGCTGTTGCGCAACTGACATGAAATACACGAAGATATAGATTCTTTGCCTCGTCCTGTACATTAAAGGCACACATATTCTGGACATCATGCACAATGCTCTCCTGCAAACGATGCGTTGACTCGCCCATTGAAAAACCACAGTTCAAAATCGTAACGACGTCGGATGGAATTGAATGTTGGTTGCAGTTCAGCACTTTGCGCCGATTCAAGCTCCAGCATCCCCTCTCCCAGCAATGGAAAAATAATTTTAAACTGGCGCGGTATGCAATCTTCTTTCCTTTTTTTTTTTGGCTGGTGCTACCCCTCTGAAGAGCTATCTCAATTAGAGCCACTATATTGCTAAGAAAACGCAGTACCTTTTGAACATTTACTGTCAATTCAAAGGCTAGTTCTTCTTTTATATATTTTCAAGGTTTAATGCTTGTAGCCTGAACTGTTCAAGAGGTACTCATGATGAAGTTTACGGACCATTTTCCAAAATGGAAAAGATGTGGTGATTTATCGTAGGAGAGTAAATATAGAACAAGAATACTCAAAATATCCGAGAAACCTTCAGATGGAACTAAGTTTTCTCACAATGTGGAGCATTGATGTTACATTTGCAATACATTCCTGATGTACGAAGTAGAAGCATACTGAAGTCAGGGCTTTGAGCTGGCTAGTATGGCATAATGGAGATGCCATTCTTACTCTTCCACTGATGCCCACCTGAACAAGTATGGCATTGTGCACCATCTTCCCGAAATACATAGTCCCTTCTTTCTGATTTTCTTCAAGTAAGGTAGCAGCTTCTTCTACAAAATATGTGTACATTTTTTTTGTGTAAAATGATTGATTTGTCCCACTGGGAGCGGTCATTTATTAGTGAAACTACACGGGGAAATATACCTATTGGTTCTAAGATGATCTATATATGTTCTCGTTGTGAATGCGGCGGAGGAGGAATACGGTAGTCGCTATGACATGTGGTGGGTGAAAAGGAGTCTGGTCGAAGATATAAGCCCAGTGGGCGCGCCATATGGTCATAGTCATGCAGGCCACAAAACTAAAGCATCGAAATGGGCGTGTGGCTGTATAGATAGTGGGGTGGGATTGATAGTGAAAATACTCTGTCAGTAGAATAGCGAAGGTTGAGCGAGAAATTGATTGGCAAGAGAAATCCAGACAGGTTCTTTGTAGGTTCAGGACCAGAGGTGGTGGACTTTGGTCTCTACAAGTCCGCAAAGGGGACAGTTGGGGCCGGGAAAATGCGTTGGCAAGAGGTGGTGGAATCGTTCGCGGTAAGGTAGGCTACCGTGATCGAGACGCCAGTAGGGATCGTCATTGATCCGTGATTCGTCTATCCGATCCGATCCGTTTGACCTGTTTGACGTTTATGGTAACTGTACATAGTGTATGCATCATAGCTCTGTGAGCAGATATAAGATATCATACTTCAACAAATCGCTTCATTTTCATGGTGTAAATAATATTTTTTATTATGTTGTAGAGGAAAGAAGGCATTCCGAAGTAGATGCCACAATAACGTCAAACACGAATGTAAGCGAAAGCAGCATTAGAACTGGTACTTTTCTATAAAAAAAAAAAGATAAGTGGAAGTATAGCGAAGAAAGTATATTGAGTACTAAAAGAGAATAGACAGAATAATATAAAGCTATGGTATGTAATGCTAGTTGCGCATGCAATGGCAAGTGACATGATTGAGCAATTAGAAGTAGATGAAAGAACGTTGGCCAAAATCTTGTTTACCTCATAGTCATGTCGTATACAATGATGTCAAAAAAACGGTATGGCAGGATGACCATAAAAAAACTGCCGTTGTAAAAGGTAAAGGTGGTCGCAGCCAAACAGTTGGAAAAAGGGAAAAGACTGCCTCAGTCAAACACTTGTAAAGAATACCAAAATAGTAATACCATCTACATCTTGCGAATAGCTCTCTCCATACAATATATAAATGCTGGAAGCCTTATAAAAACTTAATAACTAATAAGGCTTATTATCGTTTTGTAATAGCAAATTATCTTTATCCACAGTTTTTAATTAGCATTGCTTTTAGCTTGCATTGGGAAGCTGCGAAGTTAGCAATCGTTACAATGCATGTGTTCCTGTAATGCTGCATTCTTATAAAGTAATTCAATGACTTCTTTTTTTGTTATTTTTCTATAACAATGTATACTTAGCTGTAATGGCTGTATATTATACAATGATGGCTCATATTATTTCTTTCATTATAGATCTTAATACGTTTGATACTGACGTTAGTATTATTGGTCAACCCGCATCCAATTCATCAATCTGTCAGATACAAACAGATCGGATACGGTGTAAGGTACGAATTTTATGGCCGTGTACCAAGTTGTGAAGAAAAGCGCTTTCTGGTAATAAAATGCACCAAAAGGTGGGTAGCGGTTGATAATAACAGTAGGCTTCGGTTTGAGTGAGCACCAGGTGAGTTTTTGAGTCAACACCAAAACTAGATAGGTTATCTCTCGGTTGAAAGATAAAAGATAAAGGAAAAAAAATGTTTCTTTAACACTGATTGTATAGGTGTTTGGATAGGTTCTTGATAGTTCCTGTGAAATAAAGAGGATCGTTAGTAGATCGTGTTTATGATTACCAGAGATCTCGTGTTGGATTGTTCAAATGGAATCAAAGGTGGATAATAAAGTGAATCCATGGAATAAAAAGAAAAATAATCGTTGAATCAAAATAAAATTCGATGTGGCAGAATCGTTGCTGCTGTGTCAATGAACCAAATAAAAAGAAAAAGAGAAGATGTTATCGATGGTTTCTTGATAATAACTAATGGAGGTGCAAGGATGTCGTATTTCGTAGCAGAACTACTCCTAATAATCATGGATAAATAATGATCAGCCTTACAGATAACGCATTATCACATAACTGACATGTTGTCATACACTGCCATAAGTAGATCTTTAATATAGCTCCTGATAAGGGCTTATGGATCATCACAATGTATGGATCATCACAATTTCTGTATAATGCAGATCTTCCCTAACTACAATGTGATGACAGCTAAACCATGCGAGATATGCATAAATCGATAATTACCATAGTATAAAAGACAAAATCAAAAGAACAATAAAAGATCATTCAAGAGTCTCAACGTATTCTCTCAGTTATCCATTTTCGTTTTAAAAACACTCAAATCCCACAAAGGAGACTTGAGTATGTCTTGATATTCTTGAGAGAACTCTTGGCTCGAGTACTTGAAAAATAGAAAGCGGACAACTTTTGTTTAGTTATATTAACCTGTTGATTTATTTATTGAATCACTTGGGTATTTATACAAAATCGGTAGATACAAAATTAGAGAGTAGAAGATAAAATATGTGGGAAAAGTACTATGATCACTAATTGTTCATATGGCGTCGTTTGTTTCATGTTCGAATGGCTGAGCACATGTGATCTTGTGTAGAAGATAAAAATAGTCTCAATTGCTACGGCAATCATTTAAGTTTTGTAGCAGCAAAATTAGTAGCAGCGGCAGTAAAGTTGATAGCGGCAGCAGTAAAGTTGATAGCGGCGACAGTGAAAGTGATAGCGGCGGTAGTATAAGTTGATAGTGGCGATAGTAAAATTGATAGCGGCGGTAGTAAAATTGATAGCGGCGGCAGTAAAATTGATAGCGGCGGTAGTAAAATTGATAGCGGCGGTAGTAAAATTGATAGCGGCGGTAGTAAAATTGATAGCGGCGGTAGTAAAATTGATAGCGGCGGCAGTAAAATTGATAGCAGCGGCAATAAAATTAATAGTAGCAGCAGTAAAACTGATAGCAACAGCTATAAAAAATAATAGTAGTACTATAAAAATGATAATAGCAGCTATAAAAAAATAATAGTAATAATAAAAAATTATATTAATAGTAGTATAAATTATAGTAATAATAATAAAAATAATAATAAAAATAATAATCATAATCATAATCATAATCATAATCATAATCATAATCATAATCATAATCATAATCATAATCATAATCATAATCATAATCATAATCATAATCATAATCATAATAGTAAAATTATTAGTAATAAAAATAAATCACATAGGTATTTTACATTTATTTTCTATGTTAATGTTTATTCGAGTACGTGTAATGCCTGCTTGGCTCAGTTGGCAGAGCGTCGCTCTCGTAAAGCGAAGGTCGTGTGTTCGATTCACACAGTAGGCATTATTTTTTTCACCACATTCTTTGATGGTTACACAAAAATTTAGATTGTCGTGCTTCTTTTTGGCTGATCAGATCAATGACCACGGAAGTTAATTTGAATAGCGTAGGTAATAAAAGAACGAGTAAAGTAAAATAAAAGAAACGGATCATAACGTTTATTGTGATAACTATGCGAGATATTTATATTAATGATGTTTTCTAAACTATTCTATGAGATGGAAGGTGCGAGAAGTGTCTTCGATCTTCCTGGAAGGATTTCAGCAAACGAATAATCCAAATATAAGTCTGACTTGATTCTGGATGCGACAAATCAGTTCATAGCTACTAGTCTGGCTTAAGTATCCAACTGAGCAGGAATGCAGTAATCAAAATAAATAGTGGTAGAATAAAAGGTTTATGGATAAATTGATTATGGTTTACTATATAAACTATATGAAATATTCATATATATATGCTATTTTCTATTCTGTTAGGTGGAAGATGCGAAGTACTTTAGCAAAATATTGCTGCATCAGTATCCTGTCACTTTTTATCATAAATTTTTTTACCATTCAAATCGATTGCCACTGCAATTAACTTAACGTTTGTGCATAAATAGAAATGCAAAATCTTAAGAAATAAGGTATGGGGTATGTGTGGAATTTGGTTCAGAAAAGTAATAAAAGCCGATTGATAACAACGAGAACACATTGCAACTCTTAGATAATTTTTTATATAGGTGGCGATGTTCTTACAAAATAAAATTTTATAACAATGAAAGGGTGTGGTTTCGTGATCAAAAATGTGCTCCCGAGTTTAGATAGGTGTAGGGAGCACCAAGACTCTAGGGTATCTTTTGGTTGAAAGATGAAAAGAGATAAAGAGGGAAGTAAAAAAGGACTCGAACACTGAGTATAACGGGTGTTATAGGAATTCTTGATGGATCCTGTTGAGAGTAAAAAAAAAAAAAAGAAAAGAAAACTAATCGTTAGTGGATCGTGTGTCTGATTACCTATGATCTCGTGTTGGATCTTGCAAGTGTAATCAAAAGTATGTGTGGACATAAAGTAAATCCGAGAGATAGAGCAAGAAAACTAAAAGTAGAATTAAAAGAAAATAAGATAGCGGGCTCTGTGCCATGATTGTCAACGGATTGAAATAAAAATCGAAGTATAATCAAAGGTAAAATAAAAAGAAAAATGGTTATTGGTGGTTACTTGATAATAACTAACGGAGGTGCAAGGAGACTTGTATGTGTCTTGATATTCCTGAGAGAACCTTAGCTTGTGCTTGAGATTATTAAGCGGACAGATTATTTTGTACCTGAAAAACCTGTGTTTTATTCATTGAAAAGTGAGTGTATTTATACTAAAATAGAGGTCACTTAGGTTTCAGGTACATTCCGGTTTCTTGTTTATGAGGTTTATCAGTGATTATCATAGTATATTTATACTACGAAATACGACAATAGATACATTCTGGCTCTCATCATTTTTCTGTACATACCGCTAATTTCACAGTTTACTGTAAAGGTGCAAGTCTAATATGCTGTAGATGCCAGTATTTCCAGTAAAACATGCAGACACTTACATTACAGCATGAATTCATATTTGTTATGGTGTTAGTTATCATTTGTCTGTGATGGTTGTCTGGATGCTGTCGGCCCCTTCTTCGGTAGTGATCATTGCCATAGGTACAAAAGAGATACTCCTAGACACATTGCCATCTCGATTGAATGCAGTACTACGGTTTTGTAGGTCATGGCGGTGTAGAGACTGTCGACCATTACCTCTTTATTTTTAACTCTTTCCAATATACAGCTGCCGCAAGGTGACCTAGAGCATATCTGTAGGTGCCCAGTAACGCATAAAATCATGTCTGCTTTCGTATGATTTGTTTGATGGAATTTATCTGTGACATCAAATATTCGTCGATTGCTATAACAACAGATTCCTTGGGGTGTTCGCCCTCTTCAATTTTCGATAGTATGCCTTTGTAAGACCATCAACATAATTTGATCTTAGCACTGTATTACAAGGAATAGTAGCTGTTAATAGCTTGCTCCGTGTCAAAAAACGCATAGCCATGCGTTGACCGCCCATAAAGTCTCTTATATGCTTACACTTTGTTATTTACATGATCACCGTCTTCATGAAAACTTTCATATCTATTATTTGATATATCAGGATCTGCGCCGTTTGCAAACTATCTTAGAGCATCCATCTTTTGTTCCAATTTAATACATGCTTTCTGTTGATCTGTAAATGCAGTATATTTTGTTTAAACGGTTTCGTGGATTGCTGCAGATGTTCCCTATCTGTAGTTATTTACCGTGCTTGTTCTTATGTATTGTACTATTTTTTCTTTTGCCGCATGCTATCTTCTCGCGCGTTGATTTGTTTGTTCTTATTTGTCCGTTGCTTCGCCGAAGCTAATGTAATGCGGTCCCCCACCAGCCTCACCCAGTTGTTCGCCAAACACCATTTGTTACACGAGCCGCAATCAACCCATGACCATAACATCGAAATTTATGCAGGACTTGTGTGTTGAGCCTTTGCGGGATTAAACCTAGCTCCGGATTCTATCGCGCCACAGACGCCGTCTACTCCAACGGGCAAAAACCATCAGGGCCATGTCGTTGCCAATTCAGGCGTCGTAAGCCGGCGGGATCCATAAAGTTTTAAGAATGAACCTTGGCCTCATGCGGACCATTCAAGTTGAAGTTGTAAAGCGCATGTCGGCTAACACCAAAGTGAAAGCTATTTAGAATGATTTAGTACCAGGAACTAACTGATCCCATAGACATGATACGCTAGGTGATACATTACTTTCAAGACTAAAGCTCGCTAAACGGAGGCATTTTGATGATAGACCTTGGGAATCTACCATCCTACAGGACTTCAGTCCTGGGATGTGCGCATGTTTCGGTCAGAGTTTAAAAGCCGGGCAAGCAACTCACCCAAAGAACAATTAATCCGAGGATCGATTGTCTCAAGAACTCGCGCCGCCACGTAGTCTAAGAGCGCCTCCTGGGAACTTAGCCTGCACGTGTGAGTTGGCCAGCTCCATAAAGGTGGAGACCAGCCAGGTTAAATTACAATACGAGAATAAACCTGGGAGGCCGTACCCAGCCCAAAGGTGCTCTATGATCCAATGGACATGCAAAATCCCAAAAGTGATCGCCAAAAGACTGTGTAGATGAAATCCCGAGCAGGAATCATGATTTAAGCAAAATAATAAACATATCTTCAACAGAAAAATCTATTGCGTTGTACTCAGTAAATTATGCTTGTTCCTGGCACCAAGCTCTGAGCAATATATTCCGAAAACAAAGGGGAAAATTGTCTTACGCTGTAATCCAAGATACATGAGCTCTATTGGTGGTGTCCGAAGCGGCAGACACAGTGATTGTGTTATGCGTGTGATCTTGGATGCAGTAGTGTCATAACAAGACTCGTCGAATCTTATTGATAGATTATGGAAACGAGTGTTTTGAATATCATGCTGTGGACGTTGTGGACTATATAAGCAGGATCTACTCGCATATGTTACTAATTTTCGTTATAGGCATTCTGTGTGATTATACCTGTATGCGATAAAATATTTCCTTGCAGCTTATAGAATGTAGTATAATACAAAAAGCTTTCCTTTCGGAGGGCATATATGCAGAAAAAAACCAAAAAACCAAGAGAACAAAAAAAAAAAAAAAAGAACAGGTAAACAGTTACAAGACATGGTATGACGCTTCCTTTTTTCTACTTTGGTTACTAAGTTATTTTTGCTCGTATTATGTACCAAAGAAGGGAATAAGATTGGAAACCATAGAATTTTTTATTTAGTTTGCATTGAAAATTTAACAGCGAGGTTTATACGTAGGGGAGGGGTGAAAAAGTAGGATTAGCTGTATATCCCTAAGACGGAGGAATATAGAAAAAGAAATACTATCGGATAGTAAATGCAGGAAATGATTTTCTACCGAACTTTAATATGTCACTTAAAAAAATCAGTAGACGACTGATTTTTTTATGATTTGCGTTGCCAAGATCCCAATTATGTGTCTACAGTGGCGAAGAGCAACCATAGAAGCGGAGTTTGGTCACTTGCCTGAATTTGAACGGTTGCCCATAGGACGAAGATCCATATATAAAATCATATGGTAAAATATATATTGAATATTCCGCTATCCATACATTGTAGAAAATGAAACTGAATGAGCTATTCTGATCTAAAGTTATATGAATTGGAAACGTCCAGAAAGATTCAAATTCAACTTCCACAGCTATAATAGTTAAGTTACCACTAGCACGGATCAAAAAGTTAAGTTTACCAAGGTTACAATACAGAGGATGGTTGCAGCTCGAAATTCGCATCATTTGATGTGCAGGCCACATTCATGCTTATTTTAAGGAGAACTTTTTGTGCAGCTAATTGTCATTATTAGTGTACTTGACACTGTTCTCACGGTTACGACATGCGATCTTCGCGAAATACCACGTGTATTTATGAAGTTGACGTTTATTCATGCCACTGACAAAGCATAAAGCTTTTGTGGTTTAAGCATAAATAGGGATAGCTGTTCTCATTCAAGTCGCGTAATTAATATGACGCAAGCGTGTGTGTATGCTTATGTGCGTTATTTTTATACTCCTTGCAAGCAAGGGGGAAAGAAGGGGAACAAAGTGTAAAGACGAAGCCTTGCTTTTTCCTTTTTTTTTTTACTGATGAATGCTGAGAATCAAGAAAGGAATAGCTCACGTGAAAGACCAACAGAAAAAAAAAACACTCACACACTCACACAAATCAAAGGTACACTTACAAATTCAAAGGGAGCAATGAGGGAAAGTAAACAAATACGTACAAGGAGGATGTTAATTACAGATGTCTACTTGACGACGTGGTATGGCATGCATTACCAGATTACCGAGAGGTCCGAGGTAAGGGGAGGGGGGAAGGGGCAAGGTTTGATCCGAATAAGTAAGGAGGAAACTGCTATGTAGCTACTGATTTTGACTATTCGAATGGATTTTTGCATGACGACGTAGATTGCTGACGACTGAAAAGCGACGACCACAGCCTTCCACATTGCACTTGTAAGGTTTCTATACGGACGATAGGTGAACACAGCCTTCTTATTTTTAGCTTATCTGGCTTACCTCTCCTGTGTGACTATGCATATGAGTTGCCAAGGAACTGGGCCGCGTAAACCTCTTTACACAGAGAGTGCATTTGTAGCGTCTAGGTGTTGTTGTGACCACTTTGGATTCAATGTTTGTAGGGACCTGTGAATGTTCTTTAATTGCATCGTGTTGTTGTGGTCGTCGGTCCTCCTTATGTTTCGAAACATATGGTGATGCTGG
Organism: Saksenaea oblongispora B3353; assembly: GCA_000697495.1. Lineage (NCBI taxonomy): Eukaryota > Fungi > Mucoromycota > Mucoromycetes > Mucorales > Saksenaeaceae > Saksenaea > Saksenaea oblongispora. The sequence goes on from JNEV01001682.1 coordinate 18,964, forward strand.
TAAGTGGCCATTGGAGGAGTTTGGACTCGTCATCATGAGACCTGTGTGATATGCCATATCAAGGTGTGATGTGGGTACAGTGCATTTGGTTGGACAACATGCTGATGTGCGAGAAACTGGTGAATAATAAGGTGGAGAACAATCGGACCATGGTGATGAACACGGATATGGATCATAACTTGGTCTGCGCATCATAGGATAAGTGTCAGATCGTCTACACGGGCGCCATAGGAGCGGTAAATTATCGGATGCCGGTGGCGTTGGTAGGGGTTGTCTGAGTTCATCCCCTGTAGTGGAAAACGAGTGGGGTTCGCAGTACGGATTTGAAATTGGCGATAAAAATTCTCTTCTCGCGTCATCTTTTATCGAAAACATATCGCTTGCGCAGGTTCCAACACGAGACGAATCTAAGGTCTGTAAACTGGTAAAATAATAAAGATGATCGGTCTTGGACGACTTGTTGATAAACGATTTGTTACACATGAGCATGTTGTTGTTGCTATAGGATGGTGGAGATTGATGTACAAAATCTGGCGGGAAACCGTGATCTTTTAACATAGTGGAAGACGGTGTAAGAAATTCCATATCATAACTCATAGTCAACTATTCAATATAGAATTGTTTTGTTCTTTCTCTCTCTTTTTTTGTTGATAACTGGATTTGTTTGCCTGAAGAAAGAAGCAAGAGAATAGTACTTTAAAATACCTTTTTAAATGATCCCCCCAAAAAAAAATGTATCGAAAAAAAAGGAAACAGGAGTTAAGGGACAAAAAAAACTAATTATTTGTGGCAATCGACAAGAAAAGGAAATCCAAAGTGAGTATGGATGCATGCGTCTATGCGGATGCGTATTGATAGTGTGCACGAAATGTGCAATCCCCAAAAAGATACTACAGAATAAATGGAGTAAGCACCCTTCTCGACCGCCATTGTTTTATAGTGCCAAACATCTTTGCGTATTTGTATCGTTCCTTTTATAATCATAGAAACGTGGTGGATGACCCGATTACTGGATTGTATCTATGCGGGTCAACGGTTCTGCAAATAAATAGGAAGGAATGAAAAGAAACAGGGGACTGCGGAGGCGTTCAACAAGATCCCGAATACCACCGTGATTCTTTCTACCCCTGAAGTAACGCTGCAGACTTACGCACACTAAGCTATGAGATATCCATATATTTACTATGCGTCGTCAATTTACGCTATACACCTATGAATATGCTTCCAGATGAAGTGAAACTCTCTAATAACAAGTACGCTAGACAGTACTACATTATATCCTTGTTTTGTAGATCGTAAAAGGCCAGAGGTATTGTCTCTGGTTGCAAACGGATTAGCTACTGCGTTCCACGATGAACTATAGATGCGCCTAATTCTTCGATGAGAGAAGTAAACCTTTTTTTTTTCGGATTCGGTGAAAAGTGAATTTAAATTGGTCTCGGAATGATGTACCGCCATCGGTTACTATTCCGTAAATTATTGTCCATGATGTGGAAGCCACTTATCAGGTAAGTGACTCAATGCGGAGTAGTATCCCGGTCTGTACAACCTGGCTAGTCGCTTCATGCAATCGAGTTGGCTTGACAATTTGCATTCTTCCCCAAAATCAAAGTCGCCTCCCACAAATATCAGAGTCGTACGTTAATAAGAGGAAAGAAAATTCATTTTTGCCTAGAAATCTATGCACGTAATGACAGGTGAAAATTTTAAGTTTATTTTCGAACCATTAAGAGCTTTGGCATTTAATATTCCGCTCTAGCCAAATATAAGAAAGGAGAGGCAAGTAACAAACCCTTGAGACTCTTTAGAAAAGAATAAAAAAAACTATAGGGAGCTACAAGGTTAGCAAGACGAGCTATAATGAATGGGGGGAAACGAATAGAGAGTAGGCGGGGATGGTATCAAAAGCTGGGTAGATCTGCCCGCAGTGAGTTGAAAGAAGAATTCAATGGGATACGCTGTACTATAACTGTAGAGAATTTATAACCAGTGAATGGAAAGACTACGAGCGATCGGTTTAAGCTGATAAGACATTCAAGATAGCAGAGTCCATCAAGTTGGCGAAATGGAGAACATTATACGCATCATCGGTTAATGAATTTTCAGATACAAACTATTTAGCCGCACATAACTGAAAAAATTGAACAGAATCGGGCCATTTACGTTTGACGCGTACCGTTTGCGTGTAGAAAGAATTATCTAGACTCACTCTTGTTTACATTGAACTTCATTGCGTTTATGCTGTATTATTTTAGTAAACATTTCCAAGCATTATTGGTGCAAGTAGACAGATTTGTTTTTGGCATATCATGTTGTCAATATCGTATCCAAAATTTTATTCATATGCGGTTATCTAGAAAAGTAAATACAAAATATATGGAAAGACAATCCATTTATGATGAACCGAGCCTGTATAGACCAGCAGCCATTCGAATATCAAAGCTTGATTACTTCTATTGAACAAAGGAATCGGTACACGCTGGATCACGGTTACTTCCTGCCTATCAATCTTTTTAAATATCATCATTCTCACGGTTAGCAATGTTGATAAATTGGATTAAAGATATTGCTTAAATCGATGTTTTCCCATCCGTATTGATAGTCCATGCGTATTCCTTTATTCTTCGAAATGCCAATGCTATTTCATCACGTCAAGTTTGACATCTAAAGCGTAAGCATATAATCATTTCCTTTTTGCTCATCTCTGAATATATTGCATTTAAATAGTGATGTACATCTCTCCATTTGTAAAGCTTATTGGTGGCGAGCTTTCCTGGGCTTATAGTTTAGTTTATTGGACTCTGTATGCCAGCGCTTACCATACCATAGGTCCTTGAATGCTTACCACTTCCCAAGTGCCTCTGCCGATAACCAGGGTAAGTAGCTTTACCTCAAAATACATCGACAAATACCCTCTAATAATCAGGGCATCTATGGTTCAAAGTCATCTGATTATCTCTCTCTTTGAATGAGGTAACCATCGCAAATCAGCTGGATATTCGTTTCCGTATAACACAAAGATGGACAATGCAGTATGAAAGGGTACCTGATAGCATTTCCGAAAAGCATATACACGGTGGTTGGATGCTCATTATCAGTACTGAACAGAAAAGCGTTATTTCGGAATGTGTTAGCGAACATCCGTCGATTTCCCCAGAACAACTGATGGAGAAATTCCTTCAAGGTTTCATTGGTTTGTAAAAAAGAGTGCAACTTGACATTGAAAAAAGCACTCTTCGAGCCTACGGATAGGAGCAGCGAAGCTAAGATTCAAGAACGGCTTGAGTAATGCACAAGCGGGATAACAGTGAATACGGTCCTTGGGAAAAAATCATGTCTTCCTTGATGAGTCTATCTTTCGCATGAATACGAAGCGCAGTATGGCATGATCCCTGTATCAAGAATAGAGAAGAAACAGCCATTACCCTAATATTCGACACTGGACGGTTTGCGTCATGCGAGAAAAGCGTTAATGTTTTCTATGCTCTAACTTGTTTCAGACGACTTGTGCAGGATATTACAACATATTCTTAGCGTCGTGGGTACCTACCAGCTCTTGTTCCCATTCCAAGCTTACTCTCTGTCTCCCTTTTTACTTAGTCTTTTGTCATTTAATTGTCGCTTGTCTTCCTTTCACTATAGCTCACTTCCATATAACTCTCTTCACTTTTCTCTTAAGCATTTTAATGGCCTTTCCTTTCCTAGATCTAGTTACAGCGGGTACACTAAATGACAAAGTGCTCAATGACTCGAAAATAAACTTAAAGTTTTAATATGTCATCATACGCAAAGATTTCTAGGCAGAACTAAGGTTTGTCTTTGTCAACATGCGATTCTAGTATTGCTTGGGCACGACTTTGAGTACTGAACTTGTGCAAGGTCGTGGGTACGCTGGTGTAACACTTGTACCTTTTTTGTGTAGAATGATTTATTTGTGCCGTTATCTGCAGTCACATGTATAATGCTATCTAATGTGTCGTTGAAGACAAGATCCCAATGGGCGTGCCAGATGGTGGTGGTGATACAAGCAATGAAGGAATAGAGATCAATCTGGACGCGTGGATAGAGAAGGAGTGGGGAAGTGTTGACGGTGAAAATGTGCGCGGATGTAAGAGAAGAAGGAGAGAGAAGGAGCTGGCGTGCGAGTCGAGCCCAGATGGCTTGTATCGGTGGACACGACCAGAGTAGATGTTCGCGTGTTTCTTCTTATCACAAATGTGGCAATTAGCCGGTGGAAATTTGTTGGGGGCTATATTGCGCAAACGAAAACAATTGGGGAGACTGTTGTGATAGGCACGCCAGAGTAGCGTGTGGGCCTTGAAGGGAAACGTCGCCTTCCAGAAACTGTGCCATGATTTGGGCATTGTATGAAGGTAGTGAGTCGGTAGGCTATTCAGAGCCGGTAATTATGCCAAGCGGAAGGCTCGACGATTCAAGGACGAGAGTGTATCACCAGAGGGTGTAACACTTGTACCCGTTATTACACCGGGACCTGCGCCACTTTAAAACTAGCAAAAGGGAGAAGTTAAAGAACATGATACAATGATACAATTTCGTTCAGATTAGATTCTATTAAACAAAATTTAGGAATTAAAGAACATGGCCAAATAATGCCCAAACAGAATCATAATTCTACTATGGTTTTTTTGTTGATGTTTTAAGACTGCAAGTCAAGGGAAATCCTAAAGGCTATCGCTATGGTCTGAACCACATTAGAGACTATTAAAGATAGTGATCCCGATGAGTAGCTGGTGTATGTTGAAAATTAGGTACAATGCAGATAATAACATGCAGCAACTACTCAATATTCCGAAGTTTTATAAAACAAGTTAGCAATTATAGATTTCCAATGCAGTAACATGCATAACAAAGCGCCCAGACCACGCCGTACGTTGGACGTTGATCCAGACCGTGCCGTCAAAGGTGTCCTTGTCTCTTATGGCGCTTAGGTAAAGTTTATCATCCTTCTTTGCTGAGATTGAAAGCATCAATCCCCTTGGTTGCCTGTCATGCGCCTCGTCAATATCGCTGGTATTGCCTTTACCTGGTGTATTACAAACTTTCCGGCACAATCGATAAGTAACTCTAGTTGAGTAGACAGTGCCACATGTATCTTTCCGAGCTTTTGAGTTTCATGTTTCTTTTTATCGTACCTTTCTTCTTTAAAAATATCTTGTCCTTTAAAAATCAAGAGAAACACGATAAAAAGCAAATAAATATAATGCAGCGCCAAAAAGCATGATGAAAACTGTGTGTACGTTTTGCTGATATTTTAGCCAAGAATGTCTCTTGGCGGAAGTTTTAAAAACTGGAAGTATGTTTTTTGCCACACATTGTACCAAACGTCAGGTATTGTTGCAAAAAGCAGAGAATGTAACAGCATCAATACGATTTTCCAGTTGCAACGTTTCACTCCGTTGCTATTTATTTATGGAGGGATATAACCTTCCCTCGTTTAAGGTGCTCTGCCTGAGTGTGAAACCATTCCATGGTAACAGTCCCAACAGTGTCCGAAAAATCCACAATCGATGTGTCATGCCAACTTCAGAAGATGCAAAGAGATCTGGCCCGAGTAACTTGACGGGACGGGAGAAACGAAGAGGTATGTGCAGAAATGTGCATGCATTGCGTACTGATGCTTTTGCATTAGCCATGAACCGGGATGTGCGAAAAATAGACAGACGACGCGATACATCGAGAGGTTTTTATCCATTGAGATCGTTAGGCGTAGACTAGCAAAACTGATTCTATTTTCACTGGTGCAGAAGGCACCCGTTCACTACCCAGTGGGCCCCTCGACCATAATCAGCTATCTGCAGGGTGCTTACGAGAGATCAAAGTTATGCAGTCTTCCATAAAAAATGCTACGTGAGTCGAGCTCGTAAAGAACATTAACCTGACAATATCATTAGATACGCTATAAATACGTTGACCTTCCAAGCATTACCTAGCGGACTCCGTCGTCGTGCTGCTGGACATGATATTATGCGTCTTCCAAAAAGATTAAGGGCAAGAGCGGAGCAAGAGGTACAAACAAGAAAAAACAGCACCGAAAATTTAGCTAAGGGTTTCTAGATGGCGTCTGCACCTCCCAGGAAGACAAAACCCAAACGTAAACTACGAAGGCCACGATCGAAAACTCTTGTGGAGGAGTATTTGAAACGACAGAGTATGTGTACAGAACTTGCCGTTAAGCACGTCTTACGAATCATTCTTTAGCAAACAAAAAATGGCTGGAAACTCATATGTGGCATACCAAACGCATGAAGATGGTCGATATCTGGGGTTATCGTCTGGTAAAGACATAAAATCCTGATCAAGTAGCATAACAAAACGTGACCTAGGCAGCGCACCCGAATACCAAATCTGCTAGAACTGCCTACCGAGCTGCAACACATCTGTCCATTCTTCAAGATGTTTCGTATTATGGTTGCTTAGAATTTGTAGGCGAGTTCTTGGATATAGTTACAGTACTAGATACGCTTACGGATCCATCCGCGCCATCCATTAATAGTATCAGGTAGATTCATCCATTCGTGAGTGATGTGTCGAACTAAAATTATGCCACAGGTACAGAACTGGCCAACGCATTGGTCAAACGAATTTGTATGAATATGAAGGTTACCCAACCAAACTCGTGTGCCCTATATCGTATCTCTGGAGGCCAAATAAGACAAAAAGCAATGAATCAGTGCTATGGATATGGATACATCCAGCTGCCTTTAATGAAGCCATGGCTTACATAAAAACTGCAATCGAAATCCAGCGACCAAGGCTCACGCGAGGTAAATACTAAACACTTATAACCCGCTGTAACTTATGTAATCGAAAAGACGTTGAATTACGAGATCTAAGAGATCAACTGCTTCGGTTTGAATTCAGTGGACCGCGTTCAACTGCGCTGTTGCAGGCTGTCTTGGAACCTGTGACGCTTGAAGAGAATAGTAGTCGCCTTTGGCGCGATTTGGCAGATCTACGCTCGTCCTCTTCCTTACCACCTGGCGTTGTAATTGGCTTACATGTACAAGATCCTCGGTTAAAGTAATAATGTCCGATGCAACGTGCGTCATACTTATATGGTCATTGACAATTAGGTTTCCACAAAAAGTACCTCCACGCACAAACAAGGCAAGCCCCGAAGCCAATGCTCGTGTCCAGCATATCATGCGTCAATGGCCGCAAGACGTTGCTTTCTCAGATCTGTGGGAGGGCGAAATTAGAAAAAATGTCTTTGACAACAAGATAGCCGAGCACGAATTAAATAAACGCAGAGATGAGGTATACCACGCTTATCTTACAACAAAAGCAATTGATGTGAGATCTTAGAGCACGACATCAAGACTTGAGTTCACAGCGGAAGACGGTCGTGTGCCTATTTTACTTATCCAGCGTGGAAATGCAGCATTTTGCAGTTCAACAACTCAGAGCCCGTTGTCGAATGCCGAAGTGTTGGAGGGCTGGACATTGGTATTACCTCGTGGATGGGGTAATGCATTCTGGAAGTCATTCGTATTTGCCGGAGCGAGAACGTGTGGGTACGAAAACTTTCGTGAATTACAGTTCGAAAGTGGATTTGGTTGTTATCCTTTTGATTTCCCTGGTACCAAGGCCTATACTCAGCATCGTACCCAACTGAAGATAAATATGGAGAATAGCTGGATGAGAAAGCCACCAGCAAAGAGGGTTAATTATGCAAAACTTGGTGTAGAACATCCATTTGAAGCTGCCTTTGAACAACTGAGTTGCAATGATGAGAGTACAACATGCTGGTTACTACAAGGGGACAAGGCAGCATCTGCTTTTTTGAATGGTGGTGAAATTGGATTACGGCAATTTATGGACTATGTGCAGAGCAAACGTGGTCTACAATGCTCACCATTTCAGTTGGAGAATGCTTTGTTCAAAGTGCGCGCCACCTATCTCGATCGAAAAAAGCCGACTGTGAACGCAATGATTTATTTGATAAAAGATAAAGAAGAATATGATCGTTACACTTCGAGTAAGCATGTCTCTGTAACAGCCAAAGAGGTATTAGATAAACAATCGCAAGAGGGGAGAACTTATTGGAATTCATCTTAGCAGGGCACATCTTTACCTGGATGTGAGCATATCGGGTATCTCACCAATGGAGGATTCTCACTGACGACAGGTCGTGGTTTTGGCGTAGGCGCATGTACTGTTTATGGTATCCAAAAGATGCAAGAAATTGATCAAATGTAAGGGAAAAAAAGGAGCTGAGAATAATCAATGCTTAAATGACTCCTTAGACAACAACGGAAGACCAAATTTATGGTTTTGATCCGAAATCCGAACTGTAAAGAGTGTCGACCTGCACAGTTAGAAATTCTAAGTTGAATGTACAGTACTAGCCTTTCTTAATTTGCTATTTAGCTCCTTGTTGAAAGAGATACTTATTTCACGATGAAACATACATGATGCTGTGAATCCTGCAGTCATCTTTGCAATACATATCTCTATCTAGCGGGAACACACGTGTTGAGCCTGTAGCTGTAACGATGGATAAGAGATCATTGATATGTGCACAGGCAAATGATAGTAGGGTAGTATCACATTGATAGTTTTAAAAACTTCTTATCCATGACTAAATTCAGATATTCATTTTTTGGGCTAAATGTATTCGCACTGTTCATCTTAACAGTTGGTTTGCTATTTTTTCTCTTGCTGTCTGATATGCTTGCATGAAAGATTGTTCACTGAAAGGAATGTCAACCACATCAAGACGTGGTTTCGACACTCGATTGACAATCGCATTCGCGTCTGTTTCCAGTATAATTCTGTGGACAAAATCGTTCAGAATGGCGACGCGAGAAAGCCTTCTTACCCTCCATCAACTGTCTCATCAAGACAGAGTACAACAAGGTCCAGATTATCTATAATAAGACGCTTTTCCACCTGGAATCTACAGAAGTCTCGCAATGAATTAAATGAAACATATGTGTAAGTTGCGAACCTTAGAACGGTGGAAACTGCATCGTAAAACGCACTCAACATGCTCCATAGAATCAACTCATTCTCTTCCAGGGAGCCGACCACGTAAAAGAAGATGTCAATATTAGACCTATATAAAATAACTTGGTTGTTGTATAGAATCACTTCGCCTAATTCTGTCATTAGCTCTTGCATTAAAACATTTCCATCATCCTGCTACCTTGCGCCCGTTTGGTTTTTTCGAAAAGACCCTTTTCAAATGCTTTTTGTTCCTTGAGACTAGGATTTTCCGAGCCGTAATATTTGGCAAGCACGCGATTTCCTTCGGCATCGAGAAGAATGACGGCCTTTACTGAGTAGAGCGATAGATTCACCATCACGTACAGGTATAACTTTGACGATGACCGTTCAGACTGCGTTTTACGGGCGGACCTGACATGTCTGAGGAGAATTTGAGCCAATCAGACAAACGTATAACCCTTCCACCAGCCAATAATAATCATCTAAATAAGAGGATTTGGGGTGATGAGAAATTTGGGGGTACGTTACACATGTATGGTCAGATAGGAACATATAACTATCGACGAATACTGTACATGCATTCCACTGGCTTGTTCTTTTTCTTCATCACCTTGACTGACTTATTGCACTTGTTAAACGCGATATCATGTCTACCACATATATTTCTACTTCAGTAACTGCCATTGAAACTTTCACTAGTAGAACAATGATCCCAGAGCGACTTTGCTGAGACTCTTGTGGTTATTCACTACAGGAAAATATCTGTGACAAATCTTACCAGGAAATCTTCGACAAATCTCTGATTTGGACTCCCATATTAGATTTGTCAAAGATTTTTACGAGATGCACTACATATGTTCAGAAATTGTTCATATTTTATACGGACACAGTTTCCATTCTGTTGCAGTGGCTGTATATGGGACAGTATATTTGGTAGTATACGAATAAAGAAATCGTCGAATTTATTGGCTTTACAGCTACTAATTCTGTCTTCTAGTCCTAAGATCTCCACCATTACTTGGCCGTGTCCCTTGTTTTCTAATTTCTACTTTCTTTCTTTTCTGTCTCTTATAGATGGTTGATACATCGTCTTCGCTTTCATCACTACTGTCTTCTACAAACCCATTTAGTTCGTGTTTTTCTTCACTATCGCATCTGTAAGTGTTGCGAGAGTAATCGATAGTGCTTCCCGTGATAAGATTGACTTCCTGATTGAAATCGTGATGCCAATCGTAATCTTCCCTATCTTCACTCAGGACCAAATGGGAAAAGCATTAGCTTGCAGAGTATATACTAGACCCGTTAGGCCCTTACCTATCATTCCGTCTTGAGAAGAGTTTCCCTTCCTTTGCCCCATTCATCAGTAACTTTGAAGCAAGCGACATGCGGCCTAACGATCTTTACATTTTGCTAAAGGACCTCGGGAGCAGCATTGGCATCGATTAGGTTAGATGTCGCTTTGATTTTGCTCAAGAAGCACCTAGGGAACGTAAGACGATCTTCGTGTGATCAGCTACCACTTTTGGCTAGCTGTTGTATCGTATATGATATCCTTTACAAACTGATATCGCTATTAGACAAGTAATCAATGTCAGCTTGCCATGGATGGTAATCATGGCCTTGGTGGGCTTTTGATAAGGACAGAACAAATCTCTTATTCTTCGCAAAATGAAGAAAATCTGACCATTGAGGATAAACCTTTTTACGAAGATGAGAACGTCTCCGACGATGATGCGGACTACAGAGAGGCCCAAAATGGAATCCTAAAGAGATATTACTCTCAATTTAAAGCCGTTTAAATCAAGAGAGGTATCCTACTGAAAATAGCCTTGGAACGTCCCGGATCAATTCGCGATCACTATTTTTTTTTTTTGCACTACGCAACAATGTCCTCGACCCAGATATACTTTGTCATCCTCGCGTATTTCTCTGGATACTTCATCTATTAGTGCAGAGACGATTACGTTTCCCCACGTCCAATCATTCACTAAAAACCAAGGTTATAACAAGAACCCGCATGCTTGTCGTGTCATTGATATTGAAAGGTAAGTATATCGTGGCAAATCCCATCGATGAAACTGATTAGTCACTCTACCTCGATCTCTGTATGATTCAGCTGTTTCTACATCATGTCCATGAGTTACCAATGTAGTCGTAGTGGCTGTTCAGTCACTATTAATGGATATGATCAATGTTTCAAACTTCTTTTATGGTATATTTCGCATCTTTGGCTCGGAAAATCCAGAGATGTTGTTCTTGCCTACAGCGCTATTCCCAGATCCACTTTATTGGAACCTTACGCTGCACATAGATACCCGCGAGCCAACAACACTAGCCGATCTCCATGGTATGGTAGACGATGTGATTGTTTGGCGGGAGGATCCAGACGTTACGGTCCTGCAAATGAGACCCATCGGATCCGGCGCACAAGTACAAAGGAGTACTACATCTTTGTAGATTTAGCAATGTCACACGACGTCGTAAGCAGTTCCTCGACTCAGAGCCTGCAGTGAAAGAAACTATCGATGCAATAGCCGCAGCAAATATTCGTAATATATCTTTTGTATACTGCTAAGCGTGGCAATAGCCGTCCATTAGCATTCAAATGTTCGTCTGTTAGCGGCGAACATTCATTAACCTAGTCATTTAAATACAAACCATTCATGTTAACTATCGCACCTACATGTGGCTATTCTGATTTTGTTCGAAAAGCTCCGAGTCAGCTATAATTGTTTTGCGTTCTGCGTAAAAGCCGATGATATCTTCTTTGTCACTGGCTTTAGGCAAGGATTTTCTGGCCCTGACTTTGTCTCTGCATAAACTATGAAAATTGGACGCCTTTTCATTTACTATCGTACAATAGCATATTTCTGTATATTGCTTTAGACATTCATTTCTGTTTTATGATAGCGTATAAAGTTCAGAAAACTATGCTGAGTTGGCAAGTCTTGGTTGATTTGTCTTGCTGACATTGATGGGCTGTCGTGACTTCGAAGGCAAGTTCTTAAAGGAATGTCTGCGAAGACGGCGCTTGGATCTGTTCTGGGAAATGAACTCAGAAATGTCTTCATGTCACTGTCAGTACTCATTCCACTTGCACATTCCTCCTTAACACATAGTCATATTTAATTATTATGTAGCGATCAACGATCAGCGAGATATATCTAGCTACGGTCCGAAAAGTGATTTCAGTGTAGACGTTTCTGAAGAGGACGATCGAGATGCCACTGTCTCGAGAAGCGATATTATCGACGCGACAATGGATCTCAATGAGGTCGATGTTGATATTCAATTATATTCCGCCTTTCGAGAGCTTTGTGATGGTGAGAACATGTCAAACTGAAAGTTTTATTGGCTTATGCTTTTGTCATGGTTTAAGCTGGTACCCAACAAAGAACCAACCGCATATTTCAAAGTGTCTACGACAGGGTACAACCAATTATCATGAAGCACGGTTTATCACACGACCTCTTACATATGGTCTTGGATATCATTTATAGTAAACAGCTAGGTACGAATATTGGTTGATTAGAAGTTGCTAATTAGTATGCATAGTGGACGGGAAAAGAAGCAAACTTGTTCAACTTCTCTTACCTCGAGGTACTGTGCCATCCAAGCACGTCATTCGCGTATTTGGGTATCTTTCTTGTCGTAAATACAGCCCAATGATCATGGTATGGATTGAAGAGATGTTCACAGTGATAATCTCACACATCTTTCTGTTTTAGGCGAAGCTTCTGAAATGGGTTATAACCATTTATGATTTAATTGATTCGACAGAAAGTGTTGTCAATTTGTATACTGTCGTGTTTCATTATCTACCATCAGAGACGCTAAGGTATTGCAGTTATGGATAAGCTGATTCGTGGGAATTTAGATTTTGGGATAGACCCTATTTATGTCATCTACTTTACTTTATGACGAAGCGGGTTCATGTCAAACCATACAGAGTTAGCAGATTGTAAGTATGCAAATCAAGAAACTAAGCATTCTAACTGACTTTTACCTCTAGACTAGACTACATAGCGCAGTTCGGCGCCAATTCAGGTCTATATGGCTTGCTCTTGGTTTACAAGAAATATAATCCAGATATTCATATTCCTTCTCACCCCGGAAAACGCAATTTGATGTTCACGGTACAGTTAGAATAGTTGGAAAGTAATCCACTTGACGACTTCTTATAGCATCCAGATCTCAGTATGAGGGAAGCGATTGAAGATATACAGGGTGTACAGGAAGATGCTGGTGCTGATGATGCAGGGCTCTACAGACCAGCGTTGACCGATCAAAATGTATTATAATTGCACATCTAGACAGATATTCCTAACATATGTTCTAGAAAAAACGACGACGGAGGGATAAAATAACGGTGGATATTCCTGGTATAGAAACAATCAGTGCAGAGCTGGTAAATCTTGCAAAGGCTTTTGGATAGGGTTGACGGTTTCTTTTCTTTTCTTGATAGGGCACAGCTACCATTATGGAAATCGCAGATGCAAGTGCACTTGCTGAAAACATTGATCAGTTGAAGTTACCTGATCAAATGGCATCCATTTTGGAAAACAGGATATTACAGCATGCGATAGTGTGTAATCCGAACGGTAAGCAGGTTACTGACCATAACATGGGCTTAATTTGTTCGCACAAGCTACTACTATTGCACGTGTTAGTCAATGGCTTGTTCAAAGTTTACTAGATCTTGTCAAATGGAACAATAGAACGCCAAAAAACCATTTGTTGTTTCATGATCTGCTTCAAAAGTTGATTACCATGACACGATTTACTAAGGTAACACAATATCTACCTTTCTCAACTATTAATGACAGAGTTTAGGCGCATCTTCCCGTTATGGAGATTTTTCTGAGAGACTATATTAAAACTTGGAATGGGATTGACTTTACGAAAGAAATATTTGAACTTATAACTTTTGTGAAACCAGATTCCTTTGATGGTACGTACTGCTTCGTGAGAAGAGATTTATAAAAGCACTCTCTGCATATATAGAGTTATATGTATCGTTTCTAAAGCCGTTGTATCGGCTTTTCTGCATATCGGATGTCGATTGGAAGGTATGTTTGCTGGCCATGGAGGAAGACAGTAGTCTAAAATTTAGCACGCAGTCCCGCCTTATTCTATGTTATACTGAATGGTTGAAGAATTGGGCATTATTGGACTGGCGTCGTCATTCTGAACGACGAATGACAACAGATCCAGGAGAAGAAGTTGACGATTTGTAGGTGGATTTGCTATCTGTATTTGTTAAGACTTATTGCTGGCAGAGTATGGCTTTTCCAGGGCCTGTCATACAATGTTGACTATTTTCGAACCATGCAAGAGTTTATTCAGCATGTCGATCAAGTGAACGTCATGGGGTTGATATTAGAAGAAGATCATCCACTTTTACAACACGCTGCCCTTTCCTTTTTTGAGCTGGTAAAAGTGCTTTCTTCCCACAGAGGAATACTAAAAAAATAAGTAGGTCTCATCTATTTCTATCCAACATGATATCCCAGAAATCATTATACCTGCTGCTCCATTTGTGTATCGTAGCTTCTTTTCTGTCTCACCAATGGCGGTTTCAAGAATATGCGGTATCATTTCTCAGTACAAGAGAGCGTTCGAGGAAAATGATCGCAACACAAGCAACTGGGTATCAAGACATACAGAAAGCTATCTCGAGCATTTTAATGCATACGTCATGGATATATGTAATGCGTTATGGCGGAATCTTGCGCTAAGCCGGACAGATCAGGCTGTGATGGCGTTTTCTTTGACAGAGTAATTTGCCAGCTTAGGTAAAAATTTTTTTAACAAAGTATTCTTGCAGAGAAATTGTAGCAACGTACAAAGCCATATGTGAAGAGCGAGATGAGCAAATCAACTTTGCTTTGTCTATTACACATTCCGCCGCCTTTATTGGATTCTCGAAGCGATTCACAGCTGTAAGTAGTACAATATTGGATATAACAGGGGTTAATGCTTTTGGCGCTTTTGAAAGTTCAAGGAGAGGGAGATGGCGGTTCCACTATGCTGTGACGGGCCAATAACGTCACAACGATTGAAGGAATTAGCAAAGGTAAAGTTAATAATAGACAATAGAATTATGCTAAGCCAACGCTGGAACAGAAGGATGGAATCTCACTGACCTATACGGAGTTCCGCGTCGAATACCTTAATTACCTAAACGAGCTAGGTTTTCAAGGTGTCCATAACTTGCTCTATTCTTGTATGAGTTCTCTGATCAACAGGAAACTCACGGTTCAAGAACACAATGAAAATAATATATCTTCATGAGCATTACAACAAAGGATAAAACCTATTTTTTCTTTCTCGAACCACTGTGGTGAGAACTAATAGCTATCAGACTGAGATTGATTTGACCCGGACTTCACTTATGTCAATGGATAAGATCAAAGGTCCGAGATATGAGTATTTCAGTAGAATAGCAAGAAAATACCATGGAAAGTTCTTTGATATTTGCATCTGACATAATGATGTCTTGGACGCAAAAATTTGGGGTACATGTATCAAAGTAATGGTCAATAAACGTTTGCTAGAACGCGCTGATGGTAATGCTGTCCATTACAGTGCGGGTATCAATCTCTACTTCAAGTCCGACACCATGTCATTTTGAGCTTTTTGATTTAGAGCTGAGCTGGACACGTCAGATGCGACAGGAGATCATATTACATTTACTTCGAACAGCATAGGTGGTTATTCACGGCCACTGAATAAAACAGCATATTGTATCGTCTCCATTTCTTGAAGGAAGCAGTGGCACTTGGCAGTTGTACGTCTTCGTACCGACAATGGACGGAAGTATATGAGTGGGCAACAAATTTTTTTCTACTGAGCTTGAGGAATTCAGCCACTCACACAGCTAAAATGGCTTGAAACGTAGGTCATGTAAACTAAAGAACGAACAAAAAACATGGATATCGTTGCATGAATGATCAACGTATTTATCCAGAAGTTTTTCTGTAAAGAAGAGAAAAGAAACGAACAGGAAAGAATATCCTTCAAAGCGTTACACATGTAGCCAATGCATACTTCACTTTTTAACTCACAGTGAATTCGTATCCAGCCAACGTAAGCTTATCTTATTTATCAGGAGAAAATATTTTGAAGAGATGCAAGCTGATGTTTAAAGGATATCAACTATGCAAAAATTTGTAAGACCATCAAAGTATGCACTTTTAATCTGAGAGAAGATAAGCAGTAGCGGCTGATACAAAACAGGACAACTTCCGTTCGAAATGCATATGTGCCATTTTTGATGCAGTCCGATTAGCAGCCTTGTGTCACTTTTGTCATTTGCATTAGTTGTTTATCCATCTCATGTACTGGCTACCGTGAAAAGGAATATAATTTTTTTTTTCTGGGGGGTGTGGTACTACTGTAGTAAGGTTAATAAACGTAAGCTGTGTTGCACAAGTTTATGAAAACTGAGGATCAGTATACTTTATTTGGAAATAGATGTCACAACACCAACAGAAAAGATGTCGCAATACAAAATAAAAGAATCGCAAATGATGTCGCAGAATGCCGTCAAGACAAAGCAATAGAAGACACATAGACCAAGCAATATGTAAAAAATGAAAGCGGCAAAATGAGTATTCTCAATCATTCCTTATTGATGTACTTACGCAACGCTGTTGTCACCACGCTGTGGGTGCCGCCACCTCACACCATCATGGCATGGGCTTTGTACAAGAAGTTGAATAAAAAAAACGAATAAACGTAACTCAAAAGCATACATCTTGTTTCGTTATTTGGCCATAACATCGAAGTGCAATACAGGTGCAGGATAGTGCATCGCGTCCAAACGAGTTTTTGCATTGTTGATATGATTCGCAATTTCGATTGACACAGCAAGAGGTGCCATTATTTGTCATCGTCTTTCCATTCTTTCTTTTCTTCGGATGGATTATACGGCCCCCGCAGAAAGGACATGTCATCGATGTGCGGTTTTCGTTCGTAACAAGAACAATACTGCATTGCATGCAAAGTCGTCTATGCCATTTGCCTCCATATCTGAGATGACTTTTGATTCGCGTTCCAACCCCTGTCCCTGCGTGTCCAATGGCTCGAATTATTGGTTTCATGCTATCACGTTGTTATTGCACGATCATTTTGTCGAGGACCTGGGTCTTGCGCCAAGGTAGCCACCTTTGCTGTCGTCGAATCCATTTGGCTCCATAAAACTGTCGTAAAGTTGAAACTTGATTTCGTATTTTACCATAACGTTCCACCAAGTCACCGGCATCCTTTGCGTGGTAAGTTGTGTTATCACGAAGAATCTTCTCGGCAGCTGTCGCGTTTCGACCAAGCTCTGTGTTCTATACAACAAAATTTGAATACATACACGAGAACAAGAAAAAGGGACGTTTTACCTTTTTCGCTCGTTCCAATTTTTTTGAAAATTGGTAACGGCCAGTTTTCCATTGAATATCTTTGGCCGTCATCGTACTTTTCGCGTTCAGCTTCACAAATTTTCCCTCTTTGATTGATTCCAACTCTTCAACGGTGTGTGTAACACTGGTCGCTAAGGTTGCCACGCCATAGTCAGTACCAATGATGACGGTGTTACTCAAATCCAGGCCCAAAGTGACATGCTTTGGGCTATCTTCAACTCTTGAAGTTGTGGTAATTTTTGATGGCGCAGGAGGAGAGGCTTTTTTCTTTTTTGAGCTTTCTCTATTGTCCTTCTTGGCCACATTCTTTGTCTAAATCGGTTGACGTTAGCAGAGCCTAGAATATCTACGATACTAGGATAATTTACCTTATGCAAATGGTATTTTACGCTTCGAGCTGTAGCTAAAGTATCTTGGATTTTATGTACTACATCTGTGGCCGCTTGTTGTTGTCGTTTGAGCGTTCGTTCCTTTTCTACATCTTTGAAACGTTTTTCCTTTGATGCAGATAAGGGGACTACAAATAACTCTTGTACACCACATGGCGAGAGTTCGGAATTGTCAACGCTGTTTCCTGCTGTTGATTCACGAGCCACATCATTGATAGAAATCGGGTCCGATACAACAGCCAGGGTTGGCTGCTTGCTGCTGTTACTCTTGTCGCTATTTTTTTGCTGCGCTTGTGTTCGCTCATCATGCATCGCCTTGCGATGAGCTATGAGCTTCTTGGTCGCATCTCTCTTCACTTTCAAAGCTTTGTCACGTTCCTTTTCGGCCTTTAAAATCTCATCATTGATGGCATCAAGAGTATGGCTGGTTTTAACTTGGTTCAGGGAACTCTTATCGGAATCAAGGGGCCGTTGTTCATATAAAGACTGTTGTCGTGGTTTCCTTGTAACCCCAATCAGACAGGTATCGTTAGCAGGCGTTATGTCCATGCGATACAAGAATTCCAGACCGTTCTTTCGACAAATCGAGTTGACAGCATCCAGATCAACGAAACAATCAAATACATCACGCTTTTTTCCGACGTGACATGGCATTGGATGTGATCCCTTTATCAGCCATGTGAAGCGTATCACCGAAGAGTTCATACAAGGATGCTGCGTCGAGGCTTAAGGAGTAAATAGAGGCTGCCGATACCGATGGCGAAAAGCGCATGCAAAACTGTTCGTAGCCACAGAGGCGGAGTACTTCGTTGCCAAAGAAAATCATGTTTAATCGTAAATACTTCGGCTTGTCATCACCAATAATAAAAGGCTTGAGATATGAGTATGGTTTGCATGGCACAAATTTCTTTGTCCAATAACTCTAAGTCCTTGGCGTAGTTCTTCAAGAATGCCCCATCGATTGTGGCCGCTTGTTCAGACAATAGCAGACGTATCATAATAGCATACAGCGATCCAATTTTTCGAGAAGAGGTGTCGTCATTCTTTGATGCCGGTTGCAGATCATCCAATTCGTAGCCCACGTTGTCAAGATCATCGTGGAGGGAAACCAGCTCTAAATCTTCGCCCAATTCCTGAAGAAAGAAAAAGGAAACAATTAAGTTTTTCACGTAAACGCGAACCCCAATATACCACACAAAACACGTACGTCGACATTGTCATTGTTTTGCTTTTTCTGATTTTCATCGGATGCATTCTTGTCTTTGTCCTGTTCTTCTTGCAATTTGATACGTTCCGCTTTCAATGCATCCTAAAGGAAGGAAATAATTGTGTTAAATGGTTTTGCAGACAAACAAAATAGTCTACCATGACGCTCTGTAAATGCTTAATCCGGATTTCGTAGCCACGGCGCCGTTTGGCCGCTAATTGAGCATCTTGACCCACCATCTTCATTTCGTTTTTCTTAAATTCCCGCTCCTGTCTCCGCTTGGCATTTCGAATATGGTTCCAACGTCTTTTGGAGATCTTCAGTGTATCTTTCTTGACCTATGATTGTGTAAAAACATACAAGATTTTAATTTTCATTCATCTTCTTTTGCAAGTGCAAGTGATGAGCAAATATAATATTGACGTACGTCCTTGGTATTCGATTCTTTCGTAGCGGAGGCTTTTTTCTTCATATCTTGATGCCGCTGCTCTCTAAAGGGAGCGAGCCAAAGCCGTAAGAGCAAGCGTACGAGGTATCGTAGCATCTTGTAGTATGATTGCCCGTTCCAGATGTTCTTCATAGTAGTTCCCAATTTGTTATTGTAAATGGCTCGGAGGCTTTTTGTAACGAGGGCATCGGGAGCAGGATGGGGCCATTCAATATCCAGATATACCCAAACCGGGTGGTTCTCTTTTGTAGATGCAAATGTACGGCCAAAATGTGAAGAGTAAATATACTGTAAATGCTCTACGCCAAAGAGATCATTTGGAATTTTCTTCGTGGGAGGCGGTAAGGTGATAAAATTATCACCGTTCAAGACAGAAGGATTGCGGTGTGCGGATCGTGGTACGAGGCCGACGGCCCTAGCATGGGTAAAGGTATCTATAAAAAAAGGTCAATTCCGTCAGGCTTTTAGACTTTGCCTAACCTTGGTACCAATCTGATTTGGGTTGAGTGGCGAATTTGAGGATGGTCGCCCGTAACAATGCTGCCATATCTTGAGAATATGTAGTAACTGCATTTCTTGTGTTTTCAATGGTTGACAAGACAGACTTGGACAAATCTGGTGGGACTTTGAGAAGGGAAATGAGTGACTTGTGACAAGAACGAATTTCTTCTTTTTTTTGCGCAGTAGGAGAAGTAGACGTTTTAGTGGACAACAATGGTGTTTCTGGCGAGGATGACGATGTGGACGAGGACGATACAATATTTGATACAATGGAGTCGAACAGTTGATTGACTGTCTCTTTCCAAGTGTCCAAAAACGAAAACTTTCGCCGATAGATGCCGTGAAACGACCCAGGTGGTTTCTTACAGCTGTTGTCAATATTCTCCAGGAGGCCTCTTGGCAAGCGCTTCCTTCCAAGTAGATCAGATTTCAGCTTATCGTATTCTGTCTGACGTGTAGCCTCAGATACAAGATATCTTTCTATTTCATACGCCAAAGCTTGCTTCGCTTCGACTTCGTTAGATATTGTCAGTAAAGGCTTATTTGTTTGTCGGTCATCATCGTATTGATTCGCTCGTTTGCGACCCATTGAAAGCACAAATCGACTGAAGATAAAGATGGAAAATGGAAAAGAAAAAAGAGCGCGTCTTGTTTTCCTCTTTTATTTTTCCACTTTTTTTTTCCCACATGATCTTTCCCCATCAGTACTTACAGTCACTATTAAAAGGTAAATTTTACGCTGGAAGGTAATGTGTCTTGGCACTGAGAAGTGGTTTATTTTGCGTTAATCCAAGGAATAGTTCGCGCCTAGATAACCTTAGTTTTGCATTAAAGTGCTTCAGTAATAGTTTTTCTTTCTGAAAGCAGTAGAATTTGTCTCAAGATAAAGACAGATTCCACCCAAAATGATCTGAATTTAAAGGCACGCATGAAATTTTTTTTCTTTGGCTCTGTTTCTCTTTAATCATTCCCGTAAGGATGTCAATTCCATCATTTAACTTGTATAACTGTCGTGTCTGACATTCAATCATAAACATTACTGAAATGAAAAAGGAGTGACTGGGTGAGCAAGAAGGTGACGAGGGCGGGTGGGACAACCAGACTCTGTGCTGCGCCTAATAATGTTATCAACCGTAAGGCTAACAGGAACAAATGAAGCTATGCTTCAACACGTCGTATTTTTTTTTGGCATTTTGCGCGAGTGCCAAATAAAGCCTTCATATTGCATTCTCTTCTCATGAAGTTATAAACAGTACTGCGTGAAACCTCAAGATATTGGACCATTTCAATAAATGTTCGGTCACTTCAACAACAGCGGCAGAGGGATTAGCACCAATGAAGTTGACAACAGCTTTTTTATGCTCATCGGCAAGAATACAATTACGACCTACTCTGTTACAACTGTCAAAAATGTTGTTACCTATCTCTACGCCATTCGAATGTGTATACCCAACTGCTTCGCTGCAGCTGATGCATTCACACTTTTAAATCTTCAAATCGAAAAACCTGGCCTTATCCTGGACCGTATATGGAGCATAATCGATTTTTGGTTTTGCCTCCTCCATATGGATGTCTTCATCTTTTGACTTTTCTAACAACATTGAGCAAGTAAGAGGAGACTCACCGAACGTTGCATTTTACAAGTAATCAGTGTGAGCGGCAATAGTTTTAACAAGAGATTCATTCTGCTCGACAATGTACTCCATGGGCTCAGAGCTACCGTTCTCATCGACGACATTTGCATGTCCGTGTTCATATAAAAATAACGTACTCATGGTAACTTGTAAGAATTGAACTGAAGAAAAAAATATGCGAAATTTAATTTTGATTGGCCTGGGATATCAATTTTGACTGCCTGCGACATTGCTTCTTGGAATCACTGTACACTCTTTCTCAAAATCAACGTCGCTCTGAGCCAATTCCGGAGTCGCAAGTTGACAAAAATAGAAGTCGTATGTACCCGATTCTGCACTGGAGAGAGATCACGTATGTGCCATTCGGTAAAATGAAACTTCCATTTTGTGTACTTACCATCTCATCCGCGTTATTGATGGGCAATAACTGGGTGCTCGTTGACGCATAAAGCATTTCAAGCATCGCAAACATCTCAATGATGAGTATCATGCCTGACAATTCGAAAGAATCTTACCGATATGAGAGTCTAGAAAATATCAAATCAGTGACCAACCCCAACTTGGATAGAATAACCTCTAAATCCATTTTCAGGAACCGGCACTCGGAGCCGTGATACGATGATATGACCGAGAAAAGACCTCTGGTCGCCAACGACCGGACCAAACCGCATCAGCAATCCAGAACATGTTCTTACTAGCATTGACGTCTCTTTGCGCTAGTATCCTACAGTTTTCGCAATCCAGGATACCATGATGCGAGACACCATCGGCCGTCTTTAGTTTCTTAAACCCTTTTCGATCGCAAGCATTGCACACCTACACTATAAATTAGATAAAATAAACGTTCCGTCTACGATAATTTTGACCTATGATGTGTTGTACTTATCAGCTTTCACTGCGATTAGATCACCTCGTCGTTCTCGTTCCTTGATCTTTCTCCAACATTTTTTGACGACATCTTTCCTTTTTCCTTTGTAGTTCATATTGTTTGAGAATATCGCGTCGCCGAATACAAGTAAAGGCATTTTCTTAGTTTCTCGAAATGGAGCTTGCTTCCACTTTCTCGGACGATGCCGCTGCAACGTAGACCGAAGAGACGAAACTGATTGATAGGGTACTCTAAAGATTTTATGAGCGTAGACTGGTGGAGGTTCTTCATCATACCTTCCTGCTGGGAATTTTTTCTTTTCTTTTTTCCTTTTCCGTTGCTCTTTTCGTCGCTTTCGGTTCTTCTTTGTGTTTTTTCTTTTCATGCGGTTGTATTTTTTCCCCCGTGGGTCAAAATGTTTACCATTCTTCGGTAGCACGCTGTACCCCTTGATATCCCCGAAACCTTGCTCTGCTTTATCTGGTCCATAAAACGCAAACAACACATCCATATGCTGGAGGATATCACTGACACGTTCGTGATATTTATCTATGGACTGGGTTTTACTCGTTGCGAGATCTGTCTCGATGGGTGTGATCCCCGCTTGGTCCTTCAGATATTTCAGTCTTTTTTGCCTTGAAGCAGTAGCAGTGTAGCAGTAGTATTCCTTGGTCGAACAACGATGCACTTCATGTTTTTGGCTACCTGAACCGTAAGATGCCGTAATGGCCTGCGTGATGCCCGGGTCTATGGCACAGGGACAAAATCTCATGTCTACTTCTTCCTGGGTGAAGTCGTCAAGACCTAGCTCAGTGTTCCACACTTTCGACTTGGCTTTGCGTGCAAAATGTAAATCCACGGTAAAACCATCACTGAGGAACTGGTTTGTAAATAATACACCATTCTGTGCGCCATTCATGAGCTGCTCGATACTAAAATAATATTAGCATTCGAGGCCATCTGGGAAAGAAAAAGATATACCTATTATAGCCAAATTTCTGGAAGTCAAGCACTCGATAGAACAACTGCGTATTCTCTTCATAGGTTCTTGGTTTAGAAAGTGATGCTACCCGAGAGAGCGTTGTAGCGTTCACGCTCACAAATCGCCATCGCATGGATGGTGTCGGACATATGGAAAATAGCTGAGGTAGGTCATTCGTTTCTTTTTCTGCCGTCTCATGCTCTTCTTCGTAACTGCGCAGAATGTATTTGAGAACACTGACATAGTCTCCTGGTGATCTCGAAATGGTTTCAGGGGTGGCTGGTTGAGGAATCCTCGCCTTCAGATCCAGACAGATTCTTGCAATTTCTTCCAGCATATCCAGAGATACCGACTGAATCCAGGATGGCCATTGAGGTTCTCCTCCAGTTACATATTCGTAGATATATTTGGACATTTACACCATGCGTGCAAATCTGGCAATATCTGAAGATCCTGCTGGGGCAAATCAAGTTGGAGCTTGCTAATATGATACGGAATCGGGCTTGACGAACGAGACATTCGGAATTATATTTCCCAAGAGATCTTGCAGAAACTCTTAATATTGATACCAGAAATGAAAGCAACAAATGTACCAGACAGGAGGATGTGTCTTTATCCGTTAGGATGAGCACACTTCTTGTATTCCAGCGTTCATCAGCGGAGAATCCCACTGGCCAACTGTATAAGTTACTTGCAACAAAGCAAGGTGCTAAGTATGACGTGGTTCCTGTACATACACCAATCAGTTCAAATGCATGACAGATTTTTGCGACGATACGCAACTTCAATTAGATTGGACAGAAATGGCTAGATCATGGAACAAAAACCATGCTAATGAGGGTTCGATATTTTACAAAACACCAGAGCATTTGAAGGTTCATTATAACGTCTGGAGCGAACGAAAAGTGACATCTGATACCATTGCTTTGAGTGAAGACATATGTGACGTTATGCGTGAACCCCCTCAGTCACCGGAACGTGCCCATACTCATGTGATTGAACCAGCACGAATTCCTTCCGCTGCCGTAATACCTTCTTTAATACAAGACTCTGACATACTGTTTTCTCCACCCGTTCCTCAAGTGTTGATACAGACAAGGGGTTCGGATGTAGAACCCCTTCGAAATAGTGCTCCTAGACCACAAAACTCATATCCGATACCACACCAAATATCAAGTCAGCGTCGAATACCATTCAGCCTTGTAGATATCCCGAGAAAGTCTACTTGTGTATGCAGTATTTGCAAGGATATCTCGTGTAAAGGGTTCTCGTTAAGAACTCGGTGCAAACAGTATAGACACTCGCATACAGCATAATTTCTGTTATTGTTAATATTTAACAACTGCTATTCACCGTAAGCTACCGAGGATTTTATCTTTTTATTTAGCTTTCTTGCTCGCGCCATAACGCTCGCAGTTTAAACCTCCTAGAATTGTAAAAATTAAATCAGGTGCCCAGCAGACATCTTACTGGTGCCGAAATTTCATCCACATACTACCGTAATAATAATCGTTTACGTTATCAAGTTGTACCTATGGTATTTATTCATAAAGCGTTGAAGACTGAAAATGTCAAAAAGACATGATATAAGACGCTACGAGAGTTCCAATTGACATAGACTATCGGGACACTGATGCAATGTAGTGTCTTTTATTCAAAGGTATCCATATTGTTTTCCATATTGCCACTCACTTTTGTTGTTTTTCTTGAGCAATGTCGTCAAACGTCTTCCTCTAGTCTTCGCTTGACCCCTTTAAGTCTGTCCAGGGCATCCAAATGATTTTTTGGGAAGAGATTCCATATGTTTGTCTTGTCGATCCTCAGAGAAATATGTGGGTGCTTTTGTCTATCTTGTGCATCTTGTGCTGTGCGAATTCGTTTGCTGTGTCTGATAGAATGCGTTTCCCATTCTGAAGAATCTCCTAACTCCGCCGGATAAGCAATGACAACTGCCATGTATTTTTTAGAAGTTATAGTACAATACTGATCGAGTGGAGTCGTTCCCAGATGTTTTTGGATTGCATCGCTTTGGACCGTACCAGCGGCATGTTCAATTTCCGCCTTGCTCATGTTATACTTCAACTTTAACTGAATGAACACGGGAGAATAACCTTCATCTTCAAATCGGAGAACAAACGCAATATCAGGTCCTGAGGGATTCTGGGCAGGACGATAAAATGGAGGTACAGGTTTGCCATCTTTGAGTGAATGATTTTTGACGTGTGCTGTCAGAAATTCATTTAGTGACATGGTTCTATTGTCGATTCCAAGCGTCGATGACTCCTCCTTTCCAGCAATCTTGGCCAAGTGATCCAGGATAACATCGTGATGTTCCAGGTTCATAACTAGTGCTGTTTTCGACAAAACCTTATCATGGAAAACATGAACCAAAGTGGGTAACACTGCTTTTTCCCAGGTGAACCCATGCACCGACGACTTTGAACTGACGCTGAGCAAGTTACAGATCGCACCATGAAAGTCTTTATCGTATTGCTGAAAATAGTTCAGAGCAGCATGCAACACAAACGGCTCGTCTACAAACGTGAACGCCTTGTTACCGAGATTCATGATTCTCCCAACCGAAGCTTCCACCAGCGGTGCTTCCACTCCATTGATAAGCAAAGGCTTTCCACTCAGATAGTATTCTAATACAAACGACTCGAGGACACGCTTTATGCATTTGTATCTTGCATATCGTGAAGGAGATTCGTCAACTTTGGCGATCATTCGCCATATGTCGTAGGGAACATTTCCTTTTGCGTGATATTCACGGTCAGTTGATGTCAATCTCTCCTCAGTTTCGTTAATCGCCGATTTCCACTGATTTCCATCGTTGTTAGGCGTGCATGTTATTATGCTCTCAATAGCGGAAACAATTGGTCGAAACCTCCCGCGAAGTTTGTCATAGAGCACTGGTATTGAATTTTCAGGGAACAGTGAATCAAACAAAGTTTTGGCTTCCTGGTCCGACAGCGACTGACGCAAAATGTTACGATAGTTGACTACATCTTCTTCAGTTTTCCAGCCCCCAAACTCAGTGAAGGGGGCAACTGCTTCCTTATAGCCTTTGGGAACAGAACCAGAACCGCTTAGCCACTCCAATTCGAAAATGCTAAGACCAGTTCCACAAGGTACAACGCAAAACTCACCTACCGCGGCAACCAGGTACATCCCCTCTACGAAGGGTGAAAGAATAGGTCGTTTGTGGCCATCCCTGAACATAATATATTCTGACTCAGTTTCTGAGAGGAAAGTGCCAAAGCGAAAGTCTCCCAGTGTTTGCGCTTCATCAATTACAAATAGGACCTTGGGTAAACTCTTCTTCTGATTAGCATATTCAGTGAACTCTGAAAGACGTGAACGCAAAGTTGAAAATCGATTGCCAACGATAATAGCCAGGCATTCGACTGTTACATGATTTGTGCGAATTATTTCTTGAAATATACTGAAGAGAGCAGTAAAAATATCGTCAGTTTTATGCGAAGAAAAACAGACTTGAAATAACATCCAGTTCTTGCAAGTAAACCTGCAGTTATAGATTTTTGCGATATCGAGACAGTGATCTAAGACCAAAATACGAACAAGAACAAGAGCCAGTACCAAGACGTAAACGTGCGAGTTAGCTTCCTTGTCACATGAATGGTGTCGCTCCCAGACTTTGATTGTTGTCAGAAAAACGTCGAGGTCACTCGAACCCCAGTCACCTGCGGCAGCATTGAAATAGAAGCCCCAACGCTTAGAGAGCATTTCGATCGCCGTCCTCGTTTTCCCACAGCCAGCAACACCAAATAATGATAACAGAGGGGTTATTTGTTCTTCAATTCGAGCGATAAATTGATCTGCAGTAGTAATAGGATTCTCCGCCTCCGATGACTGTGGTAGGTTTAGGAATAAAAGGCTTGGTCGGTTGTTTTTCAGTAGGCCATCTGGCGCAATAAAAGGCAGACCATTCAGTGGACTTCCTACTGTGGTGACTTCTGCACCTTTTGTCACAATTTCCAAGAGTCTCCGATAGTACCGCGAATCAACCGCAAAAAAGTCGTTCTCAGCCTTTGTAATCATTTCTCTGAATCGTTCATCTATATAAAATATCAACAAAGGAGAAGTAAGTACACCATCACAATATTTTATGTCACCAAGGACTGATGGTAGTAATGGTAGCCAGTTAATGTACTCACGAGAAATGATAGGGCCAGGAGGTGAAGTCAAACGGAGGACTATATATGAAGCAAATCAATACATACATCAGTCTTCACGTAATAACCAAGTTCAGTGGATCGAATTAAGCAATATATTACCTCGTGGAGGCCGCTGCACGATTATGTGAAGTGTTTTCTTAGGTGGAGCCTCCTCAAACGTATCCAAGATTTCGTCCATGGGGCCCAGTTTTTCTTTTACATCTAAAGTGTCGAGCAAAACTGCATTGTCGCTGTCGATGTATGGAATCGAGACACGCCAGAGAGTTCGTTCGTTCGCAGCAACGTCGTCAAATTCGGGAGCCTCCTCTCTCTTGATTGCATCTTTGAGGTCAGCAATTGTATCTGTCGGCGCAATCTTCGCGGAGAATGCCCTCGAGATTGCTTCGCCCTCGACAAGACAGAACAGTTCCCATTGGGCATCCACGTTCATGGGAGAGGATTGAGACATTGAGTGCTGCACAACAATCAGCGTGTTGAAAACTGCGGAATAATGCAACTTGGAGCTCCGGAACCCTAAATTCTGCGCGTCACCCTTCATTTTGCGGCGGGCTTGGTATGTCTGGGGCCATCGAGCCAATAAACTTTTCGTATAATCTTACGGCAGCCAATGATAACTTAATATAGTTGTCTTGTCTCCCGCTTAGCCAGTAAAATGTTAATATAATCCACACAGCGGTTTTGGAATCTGGTTTTAAATAGCTGAAGTAATAAGGGGCCCGAGAAGGATAGTAACATTGATACTTTTTTTACTGTTGCTTTGCTTCAAATATCTTACTGTCATTGCCTGATATAAATATGAAAAGAAGAAGAAGGGCTAGTGGCCAAAAAAAAAAAAAAAACCCCAACCATCGCGTAGGACGCCCTACTAAAAGACGTGAAGGCTTATCGGCTAGTCAGAAAATACTCCCATTCTCGCTGGCAGCTGGCAATAACCCAAGCATCTCCATAAGATCCCAGGACCATGAGTGGTTAGTAATATGGAATAGTAAGGCTAAAATTAATGCTTTTGTTAGACAACGGGTTTACGTGGCTTATCTACGGACGACAGCTGCAGTCTTGATCACTTCCTGTTAGAAGCTGAACAAAACTCTGGTTCTCCACGGAAGGAAAGCAATCATAATGATAGCCCATCTAGCCCTAAAAAATAGTGACATTGATAGTACTATTGACGATGAATCACTATATGAAGAGGAAGGTATAATGAAATCTTTCAAGGCTCATTACAGGTAAATAACAGCTATTATATTTACAATCAAAGCTAAATAGGTTTTAGAGCAATTCAGTATTGGGTTGCCACTCTACTCTTTTCTGTTAAAGGACAGCGTGAACACGTATATAAGATTGAGCAGCTTGCAGCAGTGCAATATTGCCAAACAGCCTGGACACGTGTCACAAGATCTACAATCATTAATTGTTTCCCGAAGACGGATCTCTTGCAAAACTCTGCCAGCAATGAGATTGATAACAATGAAGAGACAGATGTTATGGATCGCATCACAGAAAGTCTTCACCAAGTTTGCGGCAACGATATATCAGCGTTATCGATTATTCTGTCCGCGGAGGAAGAAGACAACGCGTGTCATGAAACATTCGATATTGAAAACTTATATACTACTTCGTCAGACGACCAGGATATCAGTGATATATCCAAAGATGATGCCGAAGCTCCAAACGAACTGAGTTACATCGTACTACCTAGGCATCAACAAAAAAAGCTTATCCAGCAAGTTCGTAGCGTCTTAGGTTTAGGTGATCAATTGGATGCAGAAATTGACCTCTTACTCTCGAGAAAATTAAAGAAGTTGGAATGGAATCAAACACAGGCGAAACAAACAAGTATCGACGACCATTTCAATACAAATGCAGTAGACCAATAAAGAAACCCGCTCAGAAAATATTTTTCTTAAAGCATATGTTCCTGAACATCGTATAACTTATAATCATATCAAATCTGTTATATTAAAGCCTGAAAAAATTGTATGGATCCTTATTGGTATAACTTTACTGAAAATATAATTATATCGAGTATTCTTATAATGCGCGGCGACTGTACATAAAAGACTATCAGGAATTTAAGCCTGTAGTAACCCCTAAAATAACATGGCTGAATTAGCAATAGCACAAAAGAAAAAGAAAAAAAAAGAAAAGTATGGTACGTACTTTTCCGTAGACGCTTTGAAGGGAATGAAGATTGGGAAGTAGATGCGGATGAAGATGAAAATGAAGATGGAGATGACGGGTTAAAATTTGTTGGCAAGCACCAGTGTGCCCTGACAGTAGAAACTGTTATAGTTCTACGTGTTTTGTTCGAAACGGCAAACGTACTTTCCACGATACTCTGGCCGATCAGAGCCAGCTCTAAAGCGGCAGTAGCCTGGATACAACGTTTTCAGCGTTATCTGGGAATTCCAGCGGGTCGGTGCGCTGGATACGAGTGATGTATGCAGACGACATGTCCACATCCAGCAGAGATACATGGCCACCTTATTAAAGAATTGTTGTTAGTTAACACTATCCATTCCGGCCAGTCCAATGAAATACTAACCATTCATACTGTACCCAAGGACGTGGCGCTCCCGTAGGAGCTCAGGTGTATATGTCAGCATGAGCAGCATGTCACGCAAGATCGAGAGCATCTTAATGCCGCTGTTTCTAAGCTCCTTTGTTTGATCCATGCCTGCCCTGATTTCAATACATCCAAGCTCAGTAGCATCACTTATGTGGGCAGTATCTGCTTTAGGACTCATTCCTCAACTATCCACTACATCAACTGTCGAGACCCAATTTCTCGATTCTATCAAATGAGAAAGCATCAGACTATCACATTGTCAATGTCTAATTAACTCACCCATACACCCTTGATACTGGTTACTTCGAAAATTGAGTTAAGAATTCAAATGTTCTACACAGTTGGTCTGTTTCTGGCATATCTGCGATGTTGAATGGATTGTTTGCCAGAAACAGTCCTGAGATCTTTCTTTTCAATACGATTAACGGTACTTTTCAGACAGACAGTACTTTGACTCACCAAACCAGAAGAGAAAGCTTTATTTAACGGCCCGAAGCGCCTTTTTTATACGGGTTTTAGATGTTATTTATGTTTCTTCTGTAATATTTCGTGTTGATAAATAAGATACATTTGCGCTTCCGAATATATATTTTGCTTAACTAAATCACATGTGTTGGGTGTAAGATGCATAATGGTCTGAAGATTACTTCCTTCCCATACTGTTTCAGTTTTGATGTCTACCACTTTTTTTTTTTTTCAGTGATCCGAGCACGCTTTTCACCTTAACCCGGTATGCGCTTCGATCGATAGTATGTGCAGCATAATTCATGTTCCGTATTTAAATTTTAGCGTACAAGACCTCCATGATCTACTTCGTGCAATATACCAATTAGCGATAGCTCACTTGAGAAGCTGGTGACATTAATTTTCCTTCATTGCGCTGTCATTTATGGGAATGTCGTAAATGTCAATAATTCATGCGCAACAAATGCAAACAGTGACCGGCTGATCTGTAGTAGCTTCGAAATCAGCAGTAATTTAATAAAGTAGGATTTTAGCGATATCATAGAACAGTAATAGCATGCTCGACGATGCTTTCTGCTGGTCGATCTCCCACGATATGCCATTTCGAAGGGCACATATAAAATCCATTTTAATTAGTCAAAGATACAGAGTATATATATTGAATCTATGGTTCGAAACCACCAGGCACAGGTTCCCGTGGTGCATCAATATCGGGTATGATGTTCCACATTTCGCGTGCTATCCTGTACTGACTTTGTGTATCTGAGGCAGCACGGATAGCCAGATATTTTCGTCCAAAGATATTCACAGGGCTCTCATCTGGTTCAGAACTTCCCGTCAATACAATACCTCCAGCTTCCTGAACAATAACGATAGCAGCAGTAACATCCCATTCCCAGCAGCCAACTTCCCAATAGACGTCAATGTTGCCTTTTGCTACGCAACACATATTAAGAGCTGCCGATCCTGTTGAACGAATGCTATGTGCTTCTGCCCCCTTGGAATTACTGCCTTTTCGTCGCAAAATCGCGTGCATCGTCTCTATTTTTTTCGTCAGCACGTCGGGTGACCGGTCAGATCCAGCTTCCGTGGCTATTAAACAATGCGAGAGATTTTGAAGTGGTGGTGCTGGCTTCGATAATGGTAGAGGAGTGGCCTCATTCAAATACGCCCCTAAACCTTTTGCTGCTGAATACAGCTCATCCAGAAGGGGATTGTATACTACACCCAAAACTGGTTGTTTGTCGATGGTGAGTCCAATGGATACTGCCACAAAGGGAAAACCGTGAACAAAGTTTGTCGTTCCATCTATCCGCTAAACCGTTAGAAACGATATATTCGGATAAAATACCTCACCAATAGGATCTACAATCCACGTGGGTGTGTCCGTGAACTCTGTTTTCGCGCCCGAAGACATGGTCTCCTCACCGATGAATCTACAACTATGGTGAGAAGATGATTCGCATAGAGGAAATGCACCTGTGATCCGGGTAAACTTCTTGTAGACGTGTCTTGATGAATTGCTCAACAGCTTGATCGGTTTCAGTCACAAGGTCAGACGGGTTATCATATTTCATCGAAATGCCTGTGCCTGAACCTGACATCCTGGTGCCAACAGCAGACTTGATGATGGCACCAGCCTCTCTCGCCAACTCGGTGGCGAATGCCAAGTATTTTCGGAGCATCACTTCATCCCAACACATGATGAGCTGCGCTGATGAAACTGCGCGCCTAGCTTACCTTGTTGGTCTGACATAGTTCTTTGGGAACCTCGCTGAGGCCAGTGCGAGATGAGATATATCATTGTAATTGAATCGCCGCTTCTTGGGACACTAAGGAGATCTCTCTATAGTAGCGGATCGTCTGCACGTTCTCAAAGGCCTTTGATCCTCGTGATTTGTTCTACATTTGCTAGGCATATTTTATTAACAGTGTTTCTAGAATTTAAGAGAGCAAATTCCAAAGAATTAACATATTGCAAAGGACAACTGAGCAAGCTGCTCTTCAATAAGGGATGTCATTCAGTACTTCCCTCAACGGTGGTATTAGTTACCAGTAGCTAACTATTATACATCAGACGTTCTGCCAGCTTTCCTGTCCATCATTGTGGTCCTCAGAACTAAAATAGAAAGTAGCTGAGAAAGACACCCAGAGAATTAAATGGTCATATACGCCATCACCAACTAGGCGGTCCGAGTTTTGGATTAGAGAATTTGTAGTTTACTGGTTTGGTTAATGTCAAAAAAATCTGTGGCGAGAAAAGATGCAAGCTAGCATAGATAAATATACGTAGTCCAAGCCATAACCCGCTAAAGTTGAGCAGGGGCAGAGACAGCAAATGCTCCTTGATAAAATCAGCTGAGCTTGTTACAACGGATTTTGCGTATTACGAGCAGCTATGATTTTAGCGATACATTCATGATATTCTTTTGTCTGATATTGACACGCTTAAAGGATAGAGATAGGGCATTATTTTCAACATCTCCCTGTTTTACGGATAGCATGACGCTAGTAGGAACGGAGATGCTTAGAAGTTAGGTGTAATGGCAGAAAAGTGGCGTTGACTCTAGTAAACAAACTGGATGTGCTTGCCCTTAGAAATAAATATAGCTCATAGTTGATGCTCATTAGCGCGCTGTCACCCGAAAATACGGTCCAGATCTTAAAGGCTTCTCCTTATGGTAGAAATTGGTGTAGTCGATGTTAGCGTACGGAATGGATATTAAGTGCTTGAAAAGTTTTAGACAACATATAATCATCGCAATCTGTTTTTTGACAAGCTCATGTATCAGTGCATAGCTTACATACTGCATAACAAACAGAGGAACGTGTATCAATGAGTTCTTGCGGCCGGGTCTCTTGTATACAGTGGCAATTCCAGGTCAGTTGACATTTTTCTGCAAAATAGACAATGTTTTGCGTAGATTGTGGTTCTAACCAACTAATCAGAGGCACCTTTAAAGTTGATTACAGCCATGCACATCAAAATAGAGTGATTAAATTCCTTTTAAAAGTGTAGAACCGTATCATTTTATCAACACCAAATATACCAAGATAACATATACCAGGTAACACTATGATGTTCGTTACTGAGTTTTGGCGCTGTGTTCGTGTAACACATCGCGTTCACGTAGATTAAAACCTAATCTACCTTTTGTTGCTCAAAAGTCCGGGATGGTTTGTGGAACTGGGGCACATGATATGGAACTTTTCCATTTGTTCAAGAATGTGAGGCTGTTCTGTGGGACACATATCACTCATTGCTGCTCTGAGCAGGATCAGTCATAGCCTTTTGTAGCACAGGCTGATACTGTGGTACCTGAGTTCTTCTACATGACGACAGAATGACCTGGTGAATATCGTTCAGCCGCATGAAGAATCAATAATTGCTCGAATAGAGTGTCACGATCGCATCCCTTGTGGTGTTGAGGAAATCTCTATTTTAAGCAAATCTGCGGCCCCTTGCTTAGAATTTAGTGATCAAAGAAGGTGAATCTAGAATCAAAACGTCTGAAATCAGTTGAACTCAATACATGTGCAATTCCAACGTTGGTATGGCGATGGCTATTGGCTATGAATTGGTTTTACCTGAATTTAATGAGCGATCACTGTTATCTCGGGTTTTGGTTGTTCTTCTTCGTCTACTTTATAGAATAAATGAGTACCAGCTATGCACTGTGGCTGCATTTCATGTGGACATGCGTTCCACGAAGTCTGATCCACGATCTTGTGCAGACCAATGTGGTGGTACCTTAACGCCATGATTCGCTAGGGACGAATAGTGAACGCAAGATCAGAGGCGCTAGGAAAAGTGGATCACCGCAAAAATGGTTAAAGCACCGAAGTTTGACCCTGTCTATCTACAACATAACAAAACGCCATGCATATTGCACTATCTGTCAGGCAGTGAGTGTTCCTAAAACGGTGGATCCGATTCAACAATGGACATAATATATATTTACAGACGAAATACCCCACAGCTTACGTATGGACAATATACCATGTCGTAAGAAGGTAATTCTCAAGTTCACGGCGTTATTTCCGATCTCCGGCCATTCGGATAACCTCGGGTATCTTCCCCCGCTCATCGCTACAGGACCAATTGCTTTGACTCAGACGGGATTCATTGAAATCCTTTTAAGTAGATAATCTTTTTCACGACCCGCCTTTTAGGTTATCATTACAGTTCTTTCCTATCCCACGAATTCAATGGTTCAAGACAACAGCCGGCAGATCATCGTCCGAGAGGCATCAGTGGATGATTTGAAGTACAGTGAGGATGCGCATTACATTATCAATAAAGCCTACCGGGCAGATAATGGTAAGTGATTTACTGGTTACTGTTTGAGGTTTGGTAACTGTATGTGGTGATAGCTGGTGGTTGGACCACAGAAAGCCATATTGTTGGAGGTGAACGTGCCTCAGTAGAAGATATCGAAGGTTATATCCATGAACAAGGCAAACCAAATGTGTTGCTCTATGCATTTGAACGTGTTGGCGATTCAGAAGTGCTTGTGGGTACTGTCCAGATTCAACCTGATGGCAAGGAAGAGGCAGAGGTGGGATTATTTGCGGTGAATCCAGAAGTTCAATCATGTGGCATCGGTGGCAAACTCGTTCGAGCTGCATTGGAAAAGATGAAGGAGTTGGGATTCCAAAGGGCTGTCATGCATGTAATAGAGAACCGAACGGAAATTCTGAGATGGTATAGAAAGCTTGGATTTGAAGAAACGGGTGAACGAATTCCATTTGTATGGCCGGAAAACTTGAAAATCAAGGATCTCCATTTCCTGGTTTTGAAAAAGAATCTTTGATTTGTCGCTTTGCATCTGTATAATACTTGAACCGTTCCACAGTAAATCAAAAAAAAAAAATTTTTTTCCGAAAAGGATTTATCAATTCTTGACAGCCATTTCAAGTATGTTTACATAGAAATATGAATATGCATTTCGCATTTAATAAACATATCATTGAAAAAAAACACAGATTATGTTAAAAGTACAAAAAAGGTTCTTTTTTTTTTTTGTTGTTGTTGTTGTTGTATAGAGTGATTAAGCAAGCTCAAGTTCTTGGTCTGCTTCATAAATAGCATCGCCGAGTATAAATCTAACTTGTTCTGCCAAGCCAATGCACGAGGAACTAATTGGTCTTGTTTTATGCGCATACTTGTTGACAAATTGAGAGGTTGGCAGTTCCCTATCCGTCAAAGCCGAATTCGAAGGTACAGAGAATCGGTGTTGTTTTATACTGCCTCCATCCACTGATGTACAAGCGGTTGACACTGTGCTCTCCTCCCAGAAAGTACCAGAAGCAGATGATGACGTTGTACTTGATAATCGAGTGAATTCTGTGGGTTCCACTTCCAGTTTTTCACTCGGAGTGCTGATGAGCCAGGATGATGTGAAATCAGGTGGAGATGTTATATCTGACAGTGTACTTTCTTTTTCTCTGCCGCATAGACGTCTTCCAGCCCACAGTCGTGATAATGGTCGATTTGATCTTCTGATTGCACCATCTTCTATCGTCCCTGATCGTTGTTTGCCATTTTGACGATGAAACAACCGTAATACTTTTTTGTTTAAAAGCACCATAAGAAAAAAAAAGTGAGGGAAAGAAAAAGTTTAGAATGACATACATCCGAATTATATTGATTTTTTTTTTATGTGAATGCGCCCATGCGTGATGAGAATATCCTTGGGATGCTCCTAATTTGGTTTCATTTCCTTTTGTCCCAATAAGCGTCGTTACCTGCTTCTATTTGCATCCGCGAGATATACTAAGAGAATGCGTGCGCGCGTACTGCACCGATCTGTACATGACTAAGTCAGACCACTCCTTCTTTTTCTTTTTCTTTTTTACCTACATTTTTTATTCCTTTAGCCACCATTTTAAGACTACTGTCTTCATGCCTTCAAACTTGGGGCCTTTTTCGATTCAAATTAAAAAGAATAATCTACTCTATTTTCTAAGTTTTCGAAAGTTCGAGTTTATCGGTAGAATTATCCGTTCTCGCAAATTCTCACGGAGATAGGCTAAACTAGTATGGATGTATGCATGAGACAAAAAAAAAACAAGTAATAGGAGAACTTTGGTATATCAATTCGTGTCTTGAAAGAAAACAGTGCACAATACTCACTAATCTTACTCGGGAAGGTTTCGCTCTTTTTTGCTTGTGCGTCGTTGTGACTTGACCTCCTTCACTACTTTTTTGACCCCATTGACCAATCACTGGAGAAGTAAGGATGCAGACTTCTGCAGGTGTTAAAACAGAGTGTTTTTTTTTTCGTAGGACAACTACATTTTGAAACAGATGGCCGTTTCCAAACATACGTCATTGCTACGCAACGCCACTTTTAAGAGAAAACACTATGTCGTGTCCATCGACCATTCAAATATGGTATATTTTGCTGTTTGCATAGCATTTGTGTCAGGTGTATCTAAGGTATTTTCTGACTTAAGCAATGTCATTTTTTATCATCAGAACAAGGGGCCGGGGGAAAGGGTGTAGAGCAACGCAAGTAGACATTGAGCCAAGAAAAAAAATGAAAAGGTTAGGAACAAAGGAAAGATATAACTGTGCCGTAGCGCCACATTATGCATATCGTATCCGGATGCAGTACACTTGAAATTAGGAGACGACCGCCAGATACCGCATTTGTACGCAGGAACTGTAATATGTAACCCTGTAATCAATGCTATCATAGGGTTATAGGAGAATATGGCTTATCATCCTGTACATTCTCTAGCGTTTCCAAAGTCTTTTCAAGTGCATGTTGAAGTGATCCATAGACAATATGTAACATATTTGTATTATTAGGAGTAAGGTTTCTAGCAGCGAAAAAAAAAAAAAAAAAAAAAAGGTTTTTTTATCAAGATGATTTTGTTTGATCCTATCTCGTTTGATTTGCTCCAACACCCTACGATTCAAATTTTTGATGAGATATAACCAAGGATGAAACCATATTGTTCTAACCGGATGCCCAAATGCAAACCACCAGACAAGAATTGCAATGACGACACATAGAATGATGACGATAAAAAAACAGCACCATTTTTTCTAACAGAACCTTTTACTACAAAGCAACCACCTATAACTTACTTACGGCACGCGTAGATTTGGCACTTTGAATAGCTTTAGCAATAAACTGATTACCTTGTTCCAGATCTCTAGTTGTAGCTTCGGCACGATCTTGAACTTGTCCAAGAACAGCACCTTGTTGGTCTACAAGCATCGACATATCTGTGAATAGTTGGTGCAGTTCCTATTGTGCAGATAACCGCTTAATCCACGTGCTATGCAGGAAACAGTACGGCTATAGCTTACCAGAATTGTTTTTTCAATGCGTTTAATGTCACCATGTCGCGTCTGCACCTCTGACAGCACAACTTGTGCCTCCCCCACACGACTCGCTTGCATCAGCTATGCTCCGTATGTAAGCAATCAACACATAAACATAGAGTATACCGATTGTGCAAATATCTGTGGTGGTTGATCCGAATCAATGACCGCATCAATCTCTTGTTCCGTTGCATCTGGCTTAACTATGGGCGAAGCTCCATTACCACCGGTACGTTTTTATATCTCTACTTACCGATGTGGATCTGTCTTCCAATATGTTGTCGGTACTTTTGCTTATAGGAACGTTCCACATCTTGATAGTTTTGAATAACATCCAAAAAACGTTTCCGTGCGGTCGCGATCTAATTCGTAATAACTTAAACAGAAATCCTTCGACTCGTCCAATAGATTTACCTGTGCGCGGCGAATTTGAGTGTTGGAGTCATCCGGGAGACGGGCATTTGCCATTTCCAAATCTTGAGGTTTATTATGTTCAAATGGCCATATCCATAAAATTGATTAAAATTACCCTGAATGCGCCTTTTTATATCTGTTGTTAGTTTCCGTGTGCCATTTTGCAATCGGTCAAGTTCATTGGATATCTGTCGTGTTTGCTGGTCGCTATGAGATATAAGAGCTGACCGATGAAGGTTCGTAATTTCATCCACATTGTCTTTGACAGTATTCACTTGATCTTTTAATCTTTCAATCTATGATTTTGGATGTCAGAGTTCCGGCATATGGTCGAGCGATATACTTACTTCATTAAAAAAACCTTCCATGGTACTCGTATCAACCCGAACGTTTTGTAACTCATAGGTATCCTCTTCACTTATAGGATCCCGTACGCCTCGTCTTGGAGGTGGTTCTGCAGATTGGCGATCTAATGGTGAACGGAAACCAGCGGGAGTTCGCTGAGGACCAAATTCATCGCTGAGATGTGTGGAAGGCATAGTTTGTGCAACGTTGGTTTTTACTTTGATTCAAAAGCAAACGCATTCCTCAATACTTGCCTAGGTCTTCTGTCTTGACCACCACTATTGGTACCCTACAGTATTCGTGTTATTTTATCCTTTTGATTTAACTCAGGAGTGAATAATAACGTTTATTATTAGAATGAACGCGATAAAGAAAAAGAAATATAACGTACTCTTATTTCGTTTGTGCGATCTCTTGTGAATGAAAACGACATGAAAAGTAAAAAAGAAAAATGGTAATACGTTCAATTATTAAAAGCAGCAGTAAGGTAAGTAATAAATATGACAAAGAGAAAGAAATGGAATGAGTTAACTTTCTTGGCAAGAAAAATAGTCCCTTCTTTCCGATGTCCATAGGAACACTGCGCAGCCCGAACACGAGACAATGGGAGTTGAACCATGGAATGACCCATTATGGTAACTTAAGTCACGCATTAACTCATCCCTTTTTCCTTCTGTCTGCTGTTTCACGCATATTTGTATTTCGTCTTTCCTAAACATTCGTAAAGTAGTTAATCATCTTTCCATCCCAAACATAGCTTGCGATATTTGTACCCGAACCTATTTTTATTTCAGACTATTTGAATACGCCAAGTCTTTTCGGAGCAAATTCTGTTCTTAGTGACAGGTGTATACACCAGTCCTGATGTCGCATGCTGCTACTGGATATTTAGCGCTAGTCGAAATAATTTCTGCGGCAGAAGATTTCCAAGTTTGCGCTGAAACAGAATTAATAGCACCATTTAGTATACATGTACGTGCTATTATCAACTTGAACTTACATGAACTTGATTCTGTATGACGCAGAATTCATCTCGCCCAACGTAAGCATTCATGGTGGTAAGTATCTCTGATAATCCGTTGATATATAATTTGCATATCCCGAAGGTATTCCCGTCATACGACAGGGACCTCCGCCGTATCTTCCAAAGATAGAACGGGGTAGACAGTATTGCATTGACTGTTTTTATGGTCGAACGGCGGTAATGTTGAACCTGTAAGCATCCTGCTAATGCCAGCTAGACCGATGCAAGTTGCAGCCTCCACGTCGCGATTCATCGTATTGCGTCCCCCTTTGAACTGTGGACAGTCCGAATTCATACACCGTTCGTCGATATCGTCTTTGTTTTTTTGTTTACTGTTTTATACCGGTTGGGACGTTGTAACTAAGAAAAATTTACAAAAGTCATGGATTATATTTGCCATTTGTCTAAGAAAAAGTGAACCTGTATGCTTTCAAAGATGATCACCTTGGGCTGGTCCCTGAGATATTCCAAAGCCCAACCCAGTTTTAAGCTCTATTAATACTTGCTAGAGGTGGGCCAGTAGGTAAGTATTAACCATGAATGAATTTTATGCTACTCTGAATAAATTTTGTGTTCGCTGAAGGACCAAGTTCAAGTAAGTTTTACGGTTTAACCGATGGCGCATATTAATTTCTTCCTTATCACAAACTTGGCACTTCATGGACCCAAAATTTGTTTAGACTAGCGTATATCCAATGCATCAGCGCAAAGAAATGTTCTGAGACGCGCATGAACGTCCAATTTTGTTTCCCGATCTCACAGTCACCGTAGAAAGAAGCGTACTGTTGAGCAAACCTGACATTATCCATTATCCAATGCAGACCACTCTACAGTTACCGCGACGAAGGGTCACAAGATCTTCAGCAACCACAAACAATGAAGCAAAGACTAATAAGTTGGATTCAAGCACGAGTAATGACAGCTCGATTCCGGGAATCAAAGCCGATTACACTGTAGAATCATTGCTCACCAGAAAAAAGCGCCGGACCGAACGACAAGAATCACAAAGCGAACTAAATAAAGTGAGACATAGTTTTTCTGTTGGATGATGCTGACGAGGAAACTTTGTTTGAAAAAGCTATTTGAAAAGCTCAACGCGGAAAGTGAGGACGATAGCGATCTCGACGCGTCGAAAGAACCCGAACTGGGAAAGAAAGAAAGAGACATGGGTGCTGAAGATTGGGATTTACTAGCAAACACTTCTTCAGAGGATGAGGAGGATGAAGATGGATACAAATTAGCCGATATGGCTAGTCGCTTTTTGGATGAAGAACAGTCGTTGAAGTTAAAAGAGGTAAAAAAAAAAAAAAAAGAAGAAGCTGTATATCTGTCCACACAATGGATACTGATGTACGTATTTAGGTGTTGACAGGATCGAAGAAAAAGTCCAGAAAAAATTGTATTTACGAGTTTTTTGATCGACATTGCAAGGTAACTTTGTGAGCAATTTTCAGGAAGGATAGCAAGACTAATTATGTATCTATAGTTACCGGAGCCGCTTTTGATGGATGACACGCAGGTGATCGTTGCAGATTCAAACACACAGAAAAGAGAAGAATATATACACAAACTGTCTCAATGTACTGTATGATAGGAACAAAATTAAGACATGCTTGCTGATTAGTTCATTCTCTTCCTATTTCAAGCTGCTTCTGGTCGAAGTGTTCTTCTTGGTACAGGCGGTATTCAGCATTGGTTCCGGCGTGGATGGAAATGTCCTAATTATGTATATCAGTGGCTTTTCAGAATCGGTAATGCCTCGTCATAGAAATGCAACACGGCTGACAATTCCTAGTTGCATTCGAGCAAAATATGACGACAGCAAGACATGCATATGATACAATTGTATCATTATGGATAAATCTGGTAGATATATCGTTTGAGTGCATAAGATGCATTTATCTTATCGATTCATTAGGGAGACGAGCCAGCACCTTTCCAGGAGGCCTCATCAGATACACGAAACTACAACAGGAACATAACGATTGCGAGTTTCATTTATGTCTTAAATTGTTACGGGGCGATTCCAGAAAAGCTGGCTTGGGAAGAGGCGGCGCAAAAGTTTGACTTAGAGCGCGACCAGACGATGGCAGAAGCAACGGCACGGATACCGAAGAAATGGAATGAAGAACGACTGATTCCTTTGACTCAGTTTGGATGGACGCTTCGGCTATTCGGCTATTCTATCCGAACTTGGTAAGCTCGTATGTTTTACCACAAAAGCTAACTTCTCTGCTAGGCCCAATGCATACAGTGAGGGACACTTGAAGTATATTCTGCGATTGCTTTTGCAGATATCATTGGATCGAGTCGGTTATTTAGTTTTAAAGGAGATCCAGGATGCAGTAGAATCTTGTGTGTGTGCACTGAACAGAGAAACTTGGGAAGAGCAGGTGCGTTTATTTAGGAAAATTGGGCGATTTGTTTATTTGATCTCAGGTCCGTTCAGTAGCATGGGATGCTTACTTGCAATTTCCAACACTTGAACAACAAGTTGACTTGCTGAAAGCGATGAAGCCAACGTGTGACGAGTGTATCTACCTAAAACGGATGATGGCGTTCATCGCATTGAAACAAGCTATGGATAAAGATGACGAGAACGGTAATGGTACCAGCACATCGCAGAATCAAGGAGAAGATGTCAAAACGGGAAGAGATATCGTATCATGGTCATTGACATTTCTCACCAAGAGAGATGGTATATTCCAGCGGAAAGAGATTGATTTCGAACAGCTGCGAAAGATGATCCGTTTAATGGATGCTGCTATCGGCAGCAACGAAAGTGAGCTTCTTCGTCAAAAGGTCAGCCCTCAAAGAAACGATATTCTATTTGTATTAAAACAGCGGAATAGGACACCGTTCATAAAATCAGTACACAACTACAGTTGATTGGAAGGAAAATAGGTAAAAGCTTCTGGCGTAATTTTCAATGCAGCTTGAGTAATCGTTTTTTTTTTCCGGCGTCTGCAGGCGGTCGAGTAGGTGTTATGGAGCGCACTATCGTAAGTCATAAGATATGATAACAAGTAAGCTCAACTAAAATCATATGAATGTAGGCAAATGAAACCGTACAGCGTTTATGGAATCGGTTGGCCTACCTGATCGGAAGAGACGAACATGCTATCGAGGAGCACCAACTATAGCTGAAACAAATTTGGAACGTTGTACCCCCAAACCTTTTTTTTCTTTCGTTGTCACGTTTTATCATTCTTGTCCTTCTTTTATCAAGCACAAAGCTGCTTTCGATTTGTACACTTTGTTCTATATACCATGGTAATGTTAACTGTAAATTGCACCTTCTTTCGCTGTTCTAAGAATATGGCGCCTCTTCTTGCAGGGCGAGGTGAGAGAGTACTTGTACAAGATCTTAGTAGTCGGTGATCTGGGTACCGGCAAGACGTCTATTATTCGACGTTATGTGCATAACATCTTCTCAAGTAATTATAAATCTACTGTGAGCAATGGCTTCGAGAAATTGTCAACA
The DNA here is from genome assembly GCA_000697495.1 of Saksenaea oblongispora B3353. Lineage (NCBI taxonomy): Eukaryota > Fungi > Mucoromycota > Mucoromycetes > Mucorales > Saksenaeaceae > Saksenaea > Saksenaea oblongispora. The sequence goes on from JNEV01001682.1 coordinate 62,216, forward strand.
CCCAGCGCTCAAGCACGGTGCTTTATAGATTGGAGTTGATTTTGCACTCAAAGTGATTCAATGGAGTCCGGAAATCATCGTTCGATTACAGCTATGGGATATCGCCGGCCAGGAACGTTTTGGCAACATGACTCGGGTTTACTACAAGGAAGCTCTAGGCGCTTTTGTCGTTTATGATGTCACACGTCCACAAACATTTGAAGGCGTGACGAAGTGGAAGGAGGATATTGATGCTAAAGTCAGCCTACCTAACGCATGGGGAGGAGGACGTATTCCTGTAGTACTGCTGGCGAATAAGGTAAAAAAAAAAGGAAAATCCTAAGGTGAACGTGCTGAACTTCGAGCCACAGAGCGACTTGATTGCCGAAGGTCATGGTCAACCAGTGAATGCCCCTGAACTGAACCGCTTCTGTCAAGAGCATGGATTTGTCAAATGGTAAATAGTATGAATCACGGTTCTTACTGAAACGGTGATCTCTCCTAGGTTTGAAACCTCCGCAAAAGATAACACCAACATCGATGAAGCTGCTCGTGAGCTTATTACAGCAATTCTTAATATTGAAGAAGAGCATGGTGGGAATGAAGCGTTGAACGATGAAGACGACGCAGATCGAGTTTGTCTGGATGAACAGAGACAACAAAACAGTGGAGGTTGTTGTTAATGGAACATGTCGTAATAAAATGGCACAACGTTCGGTAGATTGCCTTCTTTTTTGACTTCCAACCAAAATGGTTTCTTCGAACAAATCCGTTTTTCATATAGCAAGCAACAACCAGAATCTTCTGAAGTACGAAAACTCTGATAGTATGGGCGCGAACTTTGTTGTCTAGGCACTAAATCAACGAATTAAATCTGCCTTTTTTTTTTTTAAAAAAAGAAAAAAAAAAAAAGGATATCGTCTGACCTGCTAAATGATGTAATTCTTGGGAAGTAGGCATCAATGGATGAAAGGGGGTAAAGAAGAAACCCCCTGAAATGTATCATGCCACGTTTGTCAAATGGCTAAATTCGTACTAGCCGACTTAGACCAAGAACAACAAGACAGGTCATTCTACTGTTTCTTGAACACTACTAAATGAAGCTTGGGTCAAGAAAAAACCAACTTTGTGCGGAATAGAAAATAAATACAGTATTTCGCAGGTCACTTTGCGTTGGATGAAAAGCTACACTTCATGGACGCAAAATTTGTTTAGTCTAGCGTAAAAATCGGATCAAAACTTTATTATTTAACTTTTGATAATGGCCGTGAGCGCGTCGCTAACTAAGCATGTCCGCTCTAACCCGGTCTGGGAGAAAAGGGGTGGAAAAAAAACCTTTAGCGTAAAGGGAAAAAAGGCAAAGGCGTATGGAGTATGATCTATATCAGGAGGGCAGGGAAGCAAATGTTAGAAGGATCTGTTCCGGGGAGGGGGCGTAAAAATCGATTCAATAAACAGTATGTGCCTTCTTGAGTTCGTTCACCAAACACCATCCATTACATGCGCCACAATCAACCCATTACCGTGACATCAGGACGCATAAACTTTTAGGAATGAACCCTTGGCCTCATACGAACCAGTCGGACCAAAGTTCTAAAAGCTCATATCGGCTGACATCAAAGTGAAAACTATTCGGAATGACTTGGTACCTGGAACCAACTGACCTCGTAGACTGGACCCACAGGTCAGGCGTTAACTAACTTTCAAGGCCAAAGCTAACTAAATGGATATTAACCTAGGGAACCTACTATCCCTCAACAGGACTTCAGTCCTGGGATATGCGCAGGCCGACTCAATCGAGAGAAAACTGAGAAAGCATTGTTTCGGTCCGGGCATAAAATCCGGGGAAACAACCCAACCCAAAGAACAATTCCACTGAGGATCAATTGTCCTAGAAGCACACGCTACCACCAGTTTAAGAACATCCCCCTGGGAACGTGGCCTGTTCGCGTGTGTTGGCCAACTCCATCAAGGTGGAAACTAGTCGGGTTAAGTCCCAATCCGCGAATAAACCGGGAAACCGTACCCAGCCCAAAGAAGCACGGTGATTTAATGGACACACGAGATCCCAAAAGTGATGGCCAAACGACTGTGTAGATGAAATCCCGGGTAGAAATCATCTAGCCTTATGACGATGCGCTAATCAACTTCTCTCGAAGCTAACCCTCCTCCAGAAGCCGAACAGCCAAAAGGAGCGAAATCATAAGGGGCAATGTTGTGGGGGTGGCACGGCAACCAGCAAAGCTATTTACTGGAGGACGACCAAAATTGAAGGATCAGCAATGCATACGGTAGCAAGCCATGCCTCGTTTGCATAATCAATTTCCCCGAATTTCTACACAAAAAGGAAGAAGTACGGTGGGCTGTTATCTACCTACTACACCACGACGCAATGAGACCGGAATAACTCTTTGCATCATGTGCAGTGATGACCTGGTTCCAAGGCGCATTCAAATAATTAACGAATGAACAATCTAATCAAGATAATAAACGTATCTTCGGCAGTAAACTCCCATCGCGTTATACTCAGTGAACTATGCAGGTTCCTCACACCGATCTCTGTAATATAGATTCCGGAGGCAGAAGGGAAGGTTGATCTACGCGCTAACTCCAGTTTACATGAGTGTTGTTGGTGGTCCTGTCCGAAACGGCAATTAGAGTGATCATGTTACGCTTGCGAAACAAGCTGCTTAAAAACGTACCTTAATTGATCGGCGGTTAAGGTTTTGTATGACACCGACAGGATCTTTGAATACAGTAATGTCGGCAATGATTTATAGCTGACACGTAAATGATATGAACTATTCAATGCAGCGTTATTTTTATGGTTATGGCATGGTGGGCAAAGGTCTAGGGCTTGCGCAGAAACAGAAGCATCGCATGATGAAAGTTTCTTCCTAGAATTAATGACGTGAACGATTGCTTCATGCCTTGCCGGGGAGCGATAAACGCGTAGAAACGTTGGAAATACATGGGTGAAGCAGCTAAATTATTGTATAAGCATTAGTTTGTTTTGAACATAACGTTGCTTTTATGAAATATACCATTATTCATGAGAACGATGGAGGTAATGCCAGGAAAGAGAAAGAGCAATTATTAAATATTATTCTGCAATGCACAGCAGAAACTATGAAGGCATATGAAGGGCTATAGACCGGAAAGAAGACAGTTTTATGACGAAAGATATGAATATATTTATTGCATTTACAAAATAGTTTATGAATGGTAGTTTATTAAGACCAGCAGTGGGGGGAAGATTTTCCTAAGAGCAGGATAAAGTTTTTTTTTCACCGGAACGGTAAACCAATAGGAAGCAGCGATAAGATCGGTAAAGCAGTGATAGGTCCAAGGAGGCAGTGATAAGGCCAATGAAGCAATGGCAAGGCCGAGGAAATGATGGCAAGACCAAGAAAGCAGGAGAAAGACCAGAGAAGACATCGGAAAGATCAAGGAAGAAATGGCAAGGCCGAGGAAGCAATGGCAAGACCAAAGAAGTAGTGGCAAGGCCGAGGAAGTAATGGCAAGACCAAGAAAGCAGAAGAGAGACCAGAGAAGATATTGGAAAGACCAGAGGAGACATCGGAAAGACCAAGGACTTGCAGAATGAATCGCAGGAATATGGGACCATGGCAAAGCGGCTTCATCGAAAGGGAAGCTTTGACTTACCTAAGCTGATCTTCTACGGTTCTCTGATTTTTCTTTTCTCTTTTTTTTTCTTTTCTCTCTTTTTTTTTCTTTTCTCTCTTTTTTTTTCTTTTCTCTTTTTTTTTCTTTTCTCTTTTTTTTTCTTTTCTCTTTTTTTTTCTTTTTTCTTTTTTTTTCTTTTCTCTTTCTTCTTCTTTTTTTTTTTTTTTTTTTTTTTTTTTTTTTTTTTTTTTTTTTTTTTTTTTTTTTTTTTTTTTTTTTTTTTTTACCTCACTTACCTTGCGGTTAGACCTACCTTGCCGTTCGTAGACCTACCTTACCGTCCGCTCTATCAATGTCAGTACAATTGTAGGGGACGAAAAGGCTTTGACAGACCAAGATCTAAAAGAAATGTCAGTTATCTCGTATAAATTTCCAATAAAAAATACTTACACTAAACTATACGAAGACTCAGGCCACCTTTCGGTATTCTACCTAACTAAATCAAGTAGGAGAAGTTAGTAAATGCTCACAAAAAATAGGACCAGAAGGAAGCCGCTTTGCCATGTGGAAGGGAAAAGGTGAAAGTTAAAGAAAGGATAAAAATCTTCCAACCGTGGGATTAAACTCTTTATATACGAAAAAAAAATTTTTTTTTTCTGACGTCTTCTTTTTCTTTTTCTTTTTTCATAACGTCTTTTCTTTTGACGTGGTTCTACTATATTGATTCGGTTCTGCTTCCTTGGTTACCTCGTTTCCATACATAATCTGCACAAATGTTACCATGAAAACAAAAAAATGTCATACTTTCGTTTTACAAGTGACAGAAAACATAAATGTTCTACCATTCGTGCGCACAGGCACAGGCACGTTATGCGTCTTACTGCCCTCATCCAGACTCCCGATTGCGTTACACAAATATCGTGTTTTTCATGCAAAATATCTTTATGACAAGAAAACGCGGAATAGTCATCACTTGTCCTTACTTTGATATCGTTAATATCTTCAGCTCATTTACCAGAATCCGAAGATGTAATTTTTTTTCTGTTGAAGGCAAATTACAGAAGAAAAAGTTCTCGAATCAGGGAGTAATCGGGTTCACTCCCGATTCGTGCGCAGCAGTCATTTTTTTCTTTCCCTTTTCCCTTTCACTCTTTAGAGTACCATTTGTTGTCTAATGTAACCGTTGCCATTTTTTACACTAAAATAACATAATGTTCCTTTTATTTATCTCTAACGGATAGTAAAGAAATGAGGGTGGGATACGCATGTGAAGCTATTGTGTAACCTTATCACAGGATCTTTTCCACATCCACGGAACGGACCCTGAAGTCAAATTGACACATGAACTTAACAACATTTTGCGAGATAGGTGATCAAAAAACGTCATTTTATGCATTAGACTACTGTCAATTGAATAAAACAGTAGGAACTTTTAGAAAAGGCTTTATCGTCAACTAGGTTACTCCCAAGATCAAGAAAAATATGGAATCCGTGCGCCTCTGAATCCAAACTACCATCGTTGTATGATTTTTACTATGTTTTGGAAAGGAAAAGAAGAGAAGCACGCTGATGTCGTTGAACATGTGCCCTTTTTTTTTTTTTACTGTCACAATACGTTGTTCTCGATAGCAAAGCATAGGTTGACATACGAAAGTATAAACAAAAGCCAAGACTAGCCTAAAGAAAAGTCCCGGAATGCTACTGGTGCGATCAAGTGGGACATGTGAAATGTTTTTACCATGACCGAATTGAGGCCATACGCAAACTGGACAATGAAAGCAGTCAAACCCGCCCGGGTTTTTAGCCAGCACAGCTGTGATGGGAGGTTAGCTGTGCACGATTAGAGAAAGATCCAGCTGACGCCTGATCGGAGTGGCGATAAGTGGCACTTTGTGAAAGGTGGCCACGAATACACTCTGAAACCCGAGATAGCCACAACACCGAGGTTGGAATTGAATTATCTGGTGACAGCAAAACAAACGGAGAAGCTGATCACCAAACACGGTGCTGAATGCTATCTGGTACAACCAGCGACCTCATCGTGGGACAATGTGGTACAAGAATAAGACAGTATTCCAAAAATCCCTGGATGGCCTTCCACCGGATCGTGGTATACACCACGTAATTGACACTGGAAATGCAAAGCCTGTTACCAGACTGTCTTTCAAAATGAGCCCTGCGGAACTAGACGAACTCAAACGACAATTGACAGAGCTACTGTCCATGGGTCGAATTCGACCAAGCACTTCTCCATGGGGGACTCCGGTACTATTTGTCAAGAAGAAAAACGGGTCCATGAGAATGTGCATAGACTGTTGCGCTCTAAATAAAGTAACAATCCGCAACAACCACCCGTTACCCAGAATCGACGAGTGTTTGGAACGACTACGAGGTGCATCCTTTTTCACTAGTCTGGACCTACAGAGTGGCTACCACCAAGTCCGTACCCATCCGTCCGATATACCAAAAACAGCCTTTAATACTTGATATGGACAGTATGAGTTCCTGGTTCTGCTGTTCGGTCCAACCAATGCTCCACCCACGTTCCAGAGTTTGATGAACAAGATACTCGGTGACTTCCTTGACTCATTCGCGCTAGTATATCTCGATGATATACTTATATTCAGCAAAACCCAAGAAGAACACAGGAAACACGTACGTCATGTGTTAAACAAACTTCGGGAAGCAAAATTAATCGCAAATTTAAAGAAATATGAATTCAACAAGCGCGAACTGATCTTTGTGGGACTCCACGTCTCCGCGGAAGGTATACTCCCAGCACCAAAAAAGTCAAAGCGGTACGAGATCGGCCTGCCCCATAAACGTACAAGAAGTACGCCAGTTCATTGGTCTAGCACAACACGATCGCCGTTTCATTCCCGGATTTGCTGCTATCGCGTCATCTCTTACCGACCCGACCCGGGGAACAAGGCACAAAAAGCGAGTAATAATCTGGACCGAAGATTGTCAAAGGAGCTTCAAAGACCCGAAGGAAAAGCTATCGAGACCACCAGTATTGAAACCGCCTGATATGACCAAACCGTTCCGCATAGAAACAGATGCGTCCAATTTCAATATTGGTGCGGTCTTATTACAACAGGATGAAGCGAATCACTGGCGTCTCTTGGCATATGAATCAAAGAAACTCTCGCGGGCTGAACGAGCGTACCCTGCACAAGAACGCGAACTCCTGGAAAATTCTGCATGCCCTACGTACCTGGCGATGCTTGATAAATGGGAGACAGTATACCGTCTATAAGGACCATTTTCCGTTGAAAAATTTCCCTCCAACAAACAAAACCGAACTGGAGCTCTTATCCAGTACAAGCCTGGCAAGGACAACAATGTGCCTGATTCACTGTCAAGACGCGATGGCCCGGACTGTACTGTGGAAGAAACATCACTAGAACCGGAATAACTGTATGCGATCCCTTTAATTACCCATTCGGATTGGCCAAAGTATTACGCACACCCTGAAGAGGAATGGCCTACCGATATTAAGGATAAACTGGAATCTCAACGGGATAGCTTTGTGTTACAAAATCAGCCAGTATACCGCAAAGTCAAAACTGGTAAAACTATCCATGAAATCCCCTATGCTCTCTTTGCATGATGCGCAGACATGGTCGCTAACTTCCACAAAGGATTTGGCCATGCAGGCAACATAACAGTATACGACCTCATGGAGAAAAGATGGTGATGGCCCAATATGCAAGCAAACATCAAGAAATGGCTCTCTCAGTATCCAGAATGCCAATTAGCCGCACGAGCAGACCGTAATGTACATCACGCACAAATAATCCCTCTTGATGTCCCGCTTGCTTTTTCTCGGTAGCATTTGGATTTCATTGGTGAGCTTTCGACCGCAAAAAATGGAAACCGCTGGATCCTTGTTGGTGTGGCCTACTATACGAACTGGCCTGTAGCACGAGCGGTCCCAGAAGCGACTGGTGGAGCAGTTGCAACCTTTCTATATGAAGAGATTGTAATACGCTTCGGGTGCCCGAATGAGATCCTAACGGACCGTGGTGGAAATTTTATGTCCAAGGCCCTTGCATCCTACATCGGAAAAATCAAGCTCCATCATGCATTTACCTCTGCTTTCCATTTCCGTACCAATGAAAAATGTGAAGCAGTGGGAAGAGTTTAAAGCATAAAGCGCATCTTAGAGGAAAGAGGCTGTGGCATGACGAGAACAGAACTCCCGGAAGAGACGGGAAAAAATGGCGTTTACGTTGCCAAAATGATGCCTCTGATGAACCCGAAGTGTTGTGCTCAGCACTGTCTTGCTCTTCAAGTGGATTTCAAGTTTTAACGGTCGGCTTTGCAAGAGGTACCCCCTTTGAAACAGCCTCTTGTTCGATCTCTATCCAGAATTTCACTGTGAATGTAATTGGATTGAGAGATATTGGGCAGATGTCAAGAGGGATGTACGACGCAACTGCGATTACACCTTTAAAGGCCTACAGTAGCATCTTCCTATCGCATTAGACAACGCATCTCCGCCAGGAAAACTCCAACCAAGATACGAAAGTATTATAAAATATGCATACGCTATATAAAAGCTTATAGCAAAGGGATGGACGCCTGGGTGTCAGATGAAGAAGTCAGGAAATTTACCACCAAAAAAACCTCCTCCCATCGTAGACTCGGTATCCAAGCGCTAGAATTTAAAAATTGTCTACTGTAGATTGGCTGCGCCATGGCCTCAACCCTCCCTGTATAACAGATGATATGCTTGGTAAACCACGGTTACTATGAATTCGCATCCAACATTTTTAAAAAAAATCAGTAATATCATCTATCTTTTTTCCATGGCTCTTGCACTCAGTAACCCCCTGCCGAAATTGTCATATCGTCTTCTCCATTGACATGGTACTTCCGAGTCTCTCATGTTGCCCTGGGGAGGTCTGACAGAATTTTCCACCGGTTTTGACGTTATCCGCCAGTAGGTACGATGTTATCTTCCCTGGGGGTTTCGACGTTATCTTCCAGAGGGACCCCTACGGGTATAAAACAGTCTTCATTCCTAGGACCAAAGACAAAGATTTATTCAGGCCCATCACTGCTTATTGAATGGCTTTTTACGCTACTCTATAATAAATCTTGCGTCTATGGAGTGGCAGAAATGATATACACCTCCCGCAAGATGTTTTAGCCAACCGCGCAAAGATATTAACGGCTACCCGTAAGCAAAGAGGAAAAACCCACTATTTTACGGTTTTTAGGCAGCGCAAAAAGTCATTGGTTTAAAAAAAATTCAAGTTCGATTCCCCGGCAGTCTGTTGTATTTACGACGTTGAGCAATTTGCTGACATTTCGAAAGCCAGGACATGCCAGCATTGCACGCGTTTTCCGAAACGACATCTAATGGCGCTGTCACCGAAACGACGACCTCACTACCACCTGCGGAAAAACAGGGATTTATTGACAACATAACACAGAATCCGTATTTTTCAGCTGGTTTTGGTTTGATCGGCATCGGCTTTGGCTTGACCCTTCTAAAGACTGGAGCGAACGCTGGTGCCTCGTATATGCGACGTCGACTACTTGTGACGCTCGAGATTCCGTCTAAAGACAAGTCCTACTTATGGTTTCTGCAGTGGATGTCTCAGCAGGCGCCTAAACGACAGGTTCAGCACCTTGCAGTGGAGACCTCATTTAAACAGCATGATAATGGCAGTATTTCGACAAAATTTGGATTTGTTCCGGGACCGGGCAACCATTACTTTAAGTGGCGTGGCGTGTGGATGAAAGTTGATCGGCAGAGAGATGGCAAATTGATGGATCTAACCACAGGTAGTCCCTGGGAGACTATTACGATCACAACGCTGTCGCGCGATCGTCATGTATTTTCGGATTTGCTACGGGAGGCGCAGGAGATGGCTTTGAAGAAGCAGGAAGGAAAAACAGTAATTTATACATCCTATGGACCGGAGTGGCGTCCATTTGGCTTGCCACGCCGGCGACGCATGCTCGAGTCCGTCGTTCTGGATACAGGGATTAAGGAGCGAATTGTAAAAGATGTTAAAAACTTCATCTCCAGTGCAAAATGGTATGCCGAACGAGGTGAGTGCTCCTTTTCTATTTAACTTGTTAATCTAAGCGGATGGTAAAGGTATTCCCTACAGAAGGGGCTACTTGCTGTACGGTCCTCCTGGTTCAGGAAAGAGCAGTTTTATACAAGCCCTTGCGGTAATACTTCGAAAAGGAAAAAAGGCATCTACTGACAGTACAAATTGTTGGGAACAATACTTAGGGTGAACTTGAGTACAATATCTGTATTCTGAACCTTTCTGAACGTGGTTTGACGGATGATCGGTTAAATCATCTGTTAAATAACGTACCAGAAAGAAGTATCATGCTTTTAGAAGATATCGATGCAGCATTTACAAAGCGAGCCCAGACAGATCATCAAGGGTAAGACGGTAAAGCGGATAGCGAACGTTGCGTGGTTCAAGTGTTACTTGTTTAGTTATCAATCCATGATCACCTTCAGCGGTTTGCTGAATGCACTGGATGGCGTAGCCTCTGCAGAAGAACGTATCATGTTCTTGACGACCAACCACATCGAGAAACTCGATCCAGCCCTGATCCGGCCGGGCCGAGTGGATCTGAAAGAATATCTAGGCAATGCTTCGGAGTCCCAAAAACGCAGCATGTTCCTCAGATTCTATGGTGATAGAGAAGATCTAGCCAACCAATTTGTCGAACGAACAGAAGGCAAAACGATAACCCCGGCTAGTTTACAAGGCCATTTTGTGTACTATAAAGATAGACCAGAAGAAGCAGTAAATAACTTAGATACGCTTCAAAGCCAAGCATGATGGGCTGATGTTGACCCACCTTCGCCGAGTCGAAGTGCCATCACTAAATAAAGTCTTGCATAGTTGTATTCCTCACTTCGTCCATGCCGTCAGAATACAAGTAAGCACAGTCTTCAGTTTCGATAGCGGCTTGGTTCAAACATCTTATGTGTAAGGTAGGTGTCTGTAACCACCCTTTTCGTTTGTACTCGAAACATACGTTACACAGAGATACTTCGGATTGACTCGGATGTATGTTTTCGATTGTTGGCTTATTATAAACATATTCTGTTCTCTAGCATACCTTACCAAGGAATTGTCTACCTGATACAGATTTGCATGATAGATATATGGCAACTGCGAACATATACTGACTGTACCAGGATTACATCGGGAGGGTGAGCGTCGTGACCTGCAGTCTCTCGGCTCAGATCAAGAATTTGCTCACTTCTTTTTTTTTTTTTTACCCTTCGCTCATCCCAATAACGAGGCGTAAATACTTCCAGCCGTTATCAGTATGCAGCGCAGTTTTCTAATAGCTGTTTGCTACCTCGTTATGCAAGACAGCAGAAGTTATTGTGTGTTGTCTGTCAATCCATCATTTGGTGATTTCAGTAAGTCAACCCTTCCCAAACCATAGATCTCAGCCCGTGTTATACAAGAGGTATTTATTCTCGGACATTGCAAAGTATTTTGGAAAATAGGAAGAGCCCATTTCTTTCTTTCCAGACTCAGGAAGAGCTCTCTGCGAATGAAGGCATGCTATATATATGTATGGTGTCTGCTATAAAGTTGTGCAACACTTAATTATTTGTTGCGCTCGCATCACACTCTTTCAATAGATGCATCTTGTGTATACTAATCAATGGCATCAATATATAGGACAAAGCCGCTCTATCATCGGGAGAGACAATCCATTGGAAAAAGTTTATTCAGGTCTAGAGAACACAGTGCGCTAAAGAGCTTCTGCTCTGAGGCCAATAGGTAGGACTTTGATCCTCAACTGAAAGCAATCTCTATGAATGAACCTGTCCCACTGCATGGTCTACTGGTGTAGGAAACATTGGTTTCAACAGTTTTGGGAAGGGGGTGTCAACGCAAACTGCAAACACTCAACGAATTCTTGTCTCAGAGCACCATGCCGTTGCATTCAATTCCGAAGCATCGCGCTATCCTTCGTCCACGGTTGCCTGAGAGGTATGAAACTGCAGTTGGCACTGATGACGGCACTTTTTTTCCTGTGCAAAAATTATTGTGCACCGCCGCAAATTGTTGTGCAAAAAAAACCAAATAAAAGCAATAAAAACATGCAAACTTTCCTTTTTTTCCTTCAGTTCTTTTTTTTTCTCAACCCTACAAAACGCCATCCCGAATGACATGGCCGACAACTATACTTGGATATTTATCGTTGGTATCGTTGTCTTCTTTCTCGTAATTGTCATTCTTCTGTGCTTTACAAAAGCAACAGGAGAGCGGCTGTTTTTGGGCCAGACAGACGATCTCGAGTACGCTAATGAAATCGTGGAAACACCTGCGCTGTTGGCAACGCTTTCCGAGGATGCACGACTGAGTTACGAGCGGGCAAAAGGTAAGTCGTGAAGTATGGAAAAAAACAAATAAACTTATGTTTTCTGTTTCTTTGGCTCTTTAAAGCCTTCGAGCAGCGATATCCTCCTGATAGTATTCCAACAGATATCACATTGTCACAATACGTCTCCATACAAGAAAAGGGTGTTTCGGCTTTTGAATTTGAATGGGATTTGGAAACCAACAGCTTTATATCCGCACGGACCGAGATCCAATTTTCCTACGGTGAATGTTGTGTCCAGACCAATCTTCCGTTACCTAGGAATCAAGATGTCTATTATTGGGAGGTAAAAATAACCAAAATCAAGCATTTATATCTTTTATTGATGCCTTTGTTTGTACCAGGCCAAGATGTTTGAAAAGCCTAGCACAACAACTGTAGCCGTTGGTGTCTCAACTAAGCCCTATCCCCACTGGAGGTTGCCTGGTAAAACAAGAATTTTTTATAAGAATTCTTCGATCTAATACCAATTGCTACTAGGCTGGAGTCGCCATTCGGTTGGCTATTTCAGTGATACTGGTTGCAAACATTTCAATAACCCATTTCAGGGCAAACCTTATGGGCTAGGTTTCCAAGAAGGGGACGTAGTGGGTGTTGGCTATCGTCATCGCACCGGTACTATCTTTTTTACGCGTAATGGAAGAAAACTAGAGGATGCATGCACGGGACTTCGTTGGAACTTGTTTCCTACAATTGGTGCTAATGGTCCGTGTCAAGTACATGTCAATCTTGGTCAGATGGGTATGCATAAGAGTAGTAAAAGAAGAAAGGACAGTAAAAAAATAATGTTTTCTTAGGATTTGTGTTTGTCGAAGCTAACGTGAAAAAATGGGGCCTAGCACCAATTCAAGGAACATTGGCACCACCACCCGCCTATGGTTTTGAAGCCGGATCATTGTTATTGGAACGCGGTATGAGTCGACGATCCAATGGAACGGTAGCCACCTCTTCCATTCCACGAAGCTTATCCCATTCTCGTCATGACTACGACGACGACGACGACGATGATGATGACGACGATGAACAACCACTTATTCAAATTGACACCCACATTCCCATTCCTCAGCCGAATAACCGTCGTACCCACCACTTTCCTGCTTATCCTCCTCCAGCCTATTCCACCTTTCCACGTGTATCATCCTTTGCTCCCCCAACGATCGTGGAAGAGGCAGAGGAAGAGACAGCTGAGGAACAACGTAATGGATTTCTCTGAAATGTATACCCTCCCTTCCGAAGCTTTTTTATCTGTTGCATCTGTAAATATCATATTACTAGTTCAAAAAAAAATCCAGTTAAACAAAGGTGGAAGAAAATTATTACAGAAATCAAGCTACTTAACAATGTCATTGTTTACAAGAACTATCCTAGGCGAACTACCTTTTCCCCCACTTTAAACATCTTCTCCGACATTCCGCCAGAAAGCTTTCGCAATCTCTCTTTCTCTTTCATCTCTAACTCCAGCTGTTTTGCACGATCTGCGGGTGACATTTGTTTTTGCCATACACCTCCGGCATCATCGTGTTCTGTCATAAAGGCATTCGGGTCGGCCACAGGTCGATTGCTACCCGTCGAGGTTTGACTTGCTCTTGAGTAGCGCTGTTCTGCCTGTTGGTTTCTGATATCCTCATCCTCTTGCTGAATCCGTTGTGATTCCAAGGCCTGTTGCTCTCGTTCGTGTTCATGAGCAATCATTTGTCTTTGTGAGTAGTTTAGTTCCGAGCTCATGTTTGCTGTTTTCCTAAGGAAGACCAGTGGAAATTTTCAAGGGTTTTATTTAAGTCTTTATGATGATGAAATAATTGTCTCATAATCTAAGACAAACTTATGCCATGCTTGAATTCAATTCGCTTTCCGCACCAAGGGGTATCTCGTTTCTCTTTGTCTCTTTCAGGACCTGGTCCGCGTAAATCTCCCAGGAATCCCATGGTATCGTTTCAAAGTGCGAGGTGGTATGAGAGTGAGTTTTGAGTAGATCAATAATGTCTTTTGAAATCAGTTTCAGATGTCCCATATACCCTAGTTTGATTCTGTGTCATAGCGTGTCAGATAACGCATATTGTACCAAAGGTTTTACCCAGCATTTTCATTTTCTTCTTGCGCTTGCAGAATTCGATGGATCAGGCGGCCATCAACGAACAACTGATAATAAGGTAAAATATCCACACCATTTAGAGACCTGCTCCTCCATTTTACCTGCCCTAATAGCAACTGATTAATTGGTTCTTCGTTATATGCAGCAGCAATGATCTGATGCACGCAATCGTATATAGTAGAATGGAGGATATTATTCCATGGAAATGCAAAAAATAAATCCTAGAATGCACCATCTGTTTTAGTATTGCATGGAACATGATGTATTCCTTTTTTTACCAGAAGACGCTGTAATCCATTGTATTTAAGAATAGCGTGCTTAAACTTATCGGCAGATTCGGTCTTTTGTACATTATTCGCACAAAAGATAAGTTCTGCGAGCAACTCGCATGCCGCAAAACGTTCCATACCCAATTTCTCTTGAATACCTGTAGTGGTTTCCACGCAATGTTTCTAAGATACCCCGTATCAAATTAACGTAACGATTCTTCTGTCATCGCTTACACCGGATCTCGGATGGTCCCAGATCGCTAGTAGGTCCTTTAGACGTTCTGCCCATACATCAAGGAGGTTTTCAAGCACGTAGTTTCTAGGATACAATAAGAAATGTATGGTTTAAGCGTTTCTGTACATGTCACCACGGTGTCGTATCAATTGAACTAAGACGGTGGAGCCGCAGACGAAAGCATCAGCCGCATGCGGTGCTGCAGGGTCAAGAATATAGTCCGCTATGCCTGTCATAATAGGTCCACTAAAGTTGCGCATCTGAGCAAACATGCACTGTTAAAAACGGATGATGCTGTTGCTTGGCATTACCTAGCTAAATGATCCAGTAAGAGATTGGGATAGGGTACTTGGCTGATGATATCACACAACACTTGCTGAGCCACGATATGCATCTAATCTCTTCAGACTTCAGTAAAAATGGTTTACTGTCATTCTTTAACCTTTGCGTCTAAGAAAGGATCAAGTCGATGGACAAGGAAAAGAAGCAGGTCATTATCAATCAACCACTATAAAAATTATAGAAAAAGGTGAGAGGTTTACTTGCATGAATCCGTGAAAAATTATTCACCTGTAGGACACCGACACAATCTGAATGTTGTTCGCATTGAATAAGCGTCAACAATAGTTCTGAAAGACATGAACCAGAACTGTCACCCAAATGCTTGATCCATTTTTGCACGACATCCTGCTGGGATTGAATGAAACGTAGCATGTCTCCCGGTCGTTTGATAAGTAGGATGCGGTTGACTTTGCAAAAATATATCAACTGCGTATCCAATGTGTAGGGTTGATCCAGCAAGGCCCAAAACACCGTCAGTAGTTCTGGGTGATTGAACACCAGGCTGTCCATAAGTGCTGGTATACCTGCAGCAAGAATTTCGCAGGCTGCCGCTGCTTTATGATGATCTGGTTGAGGGTTCTGGATCATGTAGTTAATGAGCTGCGACAGCACATACGGACGTCGAAGACTGAGAAGAATCAATGTTTCGAAGCAAAAAAACAAACGACTTTATCTTTTTTTTTTACATACAAATCAATAACTTTTGGATTCTGTAGCTGCACTTGATGTAAAAGCTGATCATCTTCGAACAGCTCATCGACCTTTACATTAGGCCTCGCAAGACGGGTTTCCAAACTCAGAGTAAAACCAAAGCGGCCTAACATCCGCTAACAAAGAAAGTAAAAAAGGGTTTGGGGTGAGGAAGGTGTAAGGTAAGAAAAACAACGCTTGCTTGTCATTCTCAGTTCCCGTCCCCTTCCCCCTCTCCTTGTGACTTGGAAGCAAAGCTTGTTTACTGTTGATTGAATGGCTGTTTACCACGCTCTAAATAAGAATAATAATCCACCTTTGCGGAGAGCCAAGGAAAAAATGGAATAAGCATAATTATTACTTCAATGAAACCGGGAAACATTTACATACGCGCGAACTTGATCTTCCAGTAAACGTAGATTCTATACCGACTCATTGATGCTAACATTTATCGGGAATTGCGACGGACACTCAGATAATCTCCATCAAAGCAGCTATTCAGTAGCCGCTTTGATGGAGATTATATGGGTATTCTTAAGCTGCCGGTCCTGAGTATCCGTTAAAGTTTGGGCGGATGAATCACTGGTTAGCGCTACAGAAATGGGTTCATTGATACTTGGAAATGGTCTTCAGCCTATGTCCTCGTAAATCGTTTTTTCCGAAATCATGGGGTTTATCCACAAACTGTTTCTAGACGTCAACTCATATGCTTTAGCACTTCAATTTGCTTACAAAGAAGCGTCCAAATAAACCTGGTAGCGACTAAATTACATATGCTTATTGATGAAACAGATGCTATGACAGATCCAAAAACATTTAGACCTAGGACATGTACCAGTTCACGAAAAGTAAAGGTGTTCACCATCCTGTGTGTGTATCGTATTTAAATATACCAAATTTTAAGTTAACAGCCTAATGCTGGGTCTGTTAATACAAACTACTTATGTTTACAACACAATGCTATCTAGCGAAGCTCCCTAGGTCATAGGTGCGTACTCCTATTATTTAGATTGAGTATAAGACCGTGCACAGTTTGAAACTAATAGGGTCATGTTTTGATAAACGTGCTTTACATATCATGATGCATCTAAGGGATAAATACGAACGACTGGTACAGATGTCGAGGTCATATTCAAGATACAATTCTTTTTACGACAAAAAGAAAAAGGGACTGCTGCCTTCATTGCTGTGGATGGATCAAACACTCCACAATCGCATTCTTCCACAACCCGAGTACCGCAGCTCGCTGCTATATCCAGTGATACAATCTTTTTCTTTTCTTCCTTTTTTGTTGAAATCTCACTTCCTTTTCTAGGTATAGTCAACTACCATTAAGGAAATAAGTCCCCAAAGAGAAAAGAGAGAAGCAAAATTACTACAAGACTACTTTATAGAAGCAAGAAACACATCACGCAGTATGTGAAACACGTGCAAGCCAAGTGATCTGAAATAAGTGCCACCTCCGCCAATGAGCAGTGTTTTGAAAATTGGGAAAGCCCATCATTTTTGCGTATGGCAACGTACAGTTCAGTGGTAAGCATAAAGAGATAAGACAGCTTCTATCAAAGAAATTCTCAAAGAACTGCAGCAGGCGGCTAAACTGCGGAAGACAACGACGCTATATGCGTTTACAATAGGTCAAACCTTATACCTATGTTCACTTTTCTGATAGACAAATATCTCGTATCGCAAGTCAGCCCGCTACGTACAGAACGTAAAGGGCGCAAATGAAAGTGTAAGTACATACAAACACGAAGGTACAAAGATTCAAGCGGTATTAAAGGCTGTAAAGCGTCATGTACGGTGATGTATTGGGGTCGCAACAACATGATAGGATCGTACATTCTTTCAAGTTTTTCAAAATAAACTAGAGCGATGAACAGCCATCTGGGTTTTGCAGACCAACAGAAACATTCAGTTGTCTATCTCATAACTTTGTCACAAACGAAGACCTCCTTGTACTTTGGCATAAGCCAGTACCAGTGCTGCACCAACAACAATGCCTTTGACAAGACTTGTTATTACCAGTTTATGAGTTTTTTGTATTTTTACCTTGGTAAAACCCAATCGCTTGAGGTGAAGTCAGATAGTTCTCTGCCTCACGTATTTTTGGACCAGCTTTGCGACGAAGTTCATCTAACTCAGCTCGGAGACGTGTCACTTCGTCTTGAGCAGCGCTGGATGTCTTTTCAATCGCTTCATTAACTTTTTTCTCGGTATCGCGTGTATTCGACATGATAAGAAGATGTTAAGTAAAAGAAGAAGAAAAAAAGAAGATAGAGAAAGAGAGGAACGCAAGGGTGTTTCAATAGCATAAAATGTATTTTATGTTGTTTCTGACGTCAACGCAACGGTTGTTTCATTTGTTTTGGTTTTGATGGTGCTTTTCCACGAGGTGATCGAATGTTGCTTTATCGGCCGCATACTCCCGAATAAAATCAGCCTCCATATCATGCATCTTGCTACCAGCTAAAACGAGTGAATGTAGAGGTCCGCCAAAGTCAACGTTCAGTAGTTCGCTTAAGGATCCCGCCACAATTTTTTGAGTAGCTGTACCGACACGAGCACATCCTATGGCCAAAGTATCGGGGGTGCAGATACCTAACTCTCGGTCCTCCTCGATTTCTAGAAGCTGTTCTACAGCCTGGTTGACGGTCATGTAACGTGGCGGTTCATAAATTTTACGACCCCTGTCTATTTGGTTAGAGCCGCCTCCTTTAGTCTCTATCTCCCTTTTTTACCGTGCGAGATTCTCTATGCTCTGCTCCTTCACCTTAATGTCTATCAAATTGCAAGTGAGCTTATTTCCCCGATAACCTGATGGAAAATCTTACCTAAGAGGCAAAGCGTATGCAAACCTAGATCCTTGTTTTCTTTGATGCGATCATAGAAACTATCTGGCCTCCAGGAGTCCGTGAAGAAGACAATCGAGATCGTCTGACCAAAATTATACAACTGCAATCCACATGCACCAACCGCGTTCATGATTGACGCGTTGTGGATCACCTGGACTGGAATATTCATCTCGCGGGCACGAATGACAAGATCGGTATGTGTCGTAGCACTTATGACCATTTAAGTACGGATACCTTCGATGATAGATATTCCCTTACCCATAAGGATCGCCAACCACCAAAAAACTCACATCCACACTATCCGCGTTTGCCAGGATACTGTCACTGTCAGACTCTACCATTTCGCGATCGGCAACAATAACAGGTTTTCCGTAGTATTCTTCCTAAAACAAGCATTTCAACAAACCGCTCCATTTTTGCTACTTGAATAGATCGCAAAGGCGGATTTCCATTGCATACCAACTTTTCTTTTCCGACCGTCAGAATGGACGTGTATGCTTCTAAATAAACGCGTTCGCTCTTCTTAACTGCCTCCAGTCCCTTGACTGTGATATCAGCTTCATCGGATAGACCTAAACCAACTATATACAACATGACCACTTATAAGCTCTGTGTGCTGTTTTTTTTCCAGTGTTGAAGTTTGGTCAGCTAAAAACGGTGACTGACAAATTTGGCGATCACATATCCTGCAATCGATCATTGCAAGATACTATTCGCAGAATCGTGCGTGGATTACTAACTCCACACGGTCCATGTTTGGAGGACGCTCAATATACGAAGAGATACCCTAAAATCTTTGCCGTTGGGACATCCCGCAGCGCTGATGATTACCGTATCTACTAGAGACAATAGTCGTACCTTGACGCGATCCGCGAATGCCTCAAACCTTAATAATCGCTGGGTTGTCCCTCATAACCCATACCTTTGTACAAAGTACAGTGCTCACAGACCGCTGAGATTTCTACGAGCACCCGAACAGTCAAGTACCTTACAATTAGGTATACAGGGGCCATGATCGCACCTTTATTGCCATGCATCGACAACAACAGCAATCACTTGATGATGAAGACATTGTTGAGATTTCAATATACTAAGATGCACGATACGTTTCTGTTTCCGAAGCTTTCTGGGGATTATACAGATTTGCCCTCGTTCGTTACCCTGCTGTTCAACAGGTTGCATCACATCCTGATACTGGAGCAATCGCTTTTGGCGATGACAATTCTGTGCCTGAAATACAGCAGATAGCAGCTGCCAGAACCACACTTGACGACTAGTTTGAATTAAATTAGCGCGTAATCGCATCATGCAGTCTGCAGCCCGCTGTTGATGATGCCAATGCTGAGCAACGAATATTCTTTCTGGAAGGTACTGGCGGTAGCGGAAAAACCGCTCTACTCTTACATGGAGATGTTACAGCCCATTCCGATTCAAGATACCCGCGGTTGTTGTTGGTATTGAAGATAGCCTTACATGCAATAATAACCATTATTTCCCTTTATATCTATTAAACTCCCAACACAATAAAAAGCATATACACACCTTAACACTCTATCTCTGCTAATATAAGTATGATATCAAAGACGCACTCTGAGGAAGTACAGGGCTTCGAAGGGTACCGTCAAGGTTCCACATTCACAACCACAATCATGAAGCAACTTTATAAAGTATCTTAAGGCAAAAAAAAAAAAAAAAGGTCAAAATCATTCAGACAGGCATCCCCATAAGATGCTTGGGAAGGCCCAGGTTATTTACTGTGAAAGAGTCAAAAAGGGCAAGTAACACAGGCAGATTTTCACTAAAAAAGGTCAGCCATCTCTGGAGGCATTATAGGGTGATCACAATGGATATGGATAGTATCGGGATAAGTGTCGCCACAGAATTTAGATTTAGTCACTTGATACAACACATGGGTCGATTTCATGGATGTCACGGCATTCCCTATTCAGGCTACTATTGTGTCGGTGTTTCAGTAGTTAAGATTCACGGGGCCCTTGGAATTTCACTACAATGCAATGTTTTAACAGAACCAATTGGCCCAGCCTCCAAACTATCCGCTTTAACGCTTCGCATAAGCCCATAAAGTCGCACTTATTATTTACAACATAAAAAACTATAGTCACAGTATTTATAACAAAAGATTGTAAAAAATCTCTTCCTGTTTTTAGTACTATCGCAAATACAAAAACACACTAGTGGTAGTAGTAGTAGTAGTGGAGAAGTAAGATCAGACTCGTCTTTTCGAACCGCCCGGACCTTCATCCTCGCTGTCCGATAGTTTGCGTTTCCGCTCCATCTCCGGAGGTGATGGCAATCCAAATTTTGTAACATCCGATGTCACGCGATAGGGGGACAAGTTGCATGGCTTCTTGATTTCAACAGGTGTTGACATGCCCATATTCTGGATGGTAAAGGACTGACCGGATTCTGATTCATGGTCCGTTGTACAATCATCTTTATCGTCTTCTGAGTCGGTTGTACAAGGCGAAGGACAGAAGGTCAGCGACGGCAGTGGAGGTGGCGCAGAAATCGTCCCGCATTTGAGATGATTACGAAGCATAGCGAGCCATTGGTCATATGTATCTTTCTTTACGCAGAGTCGATAGTCGAGTAGGTTTAACATCGTTCGTTCAGCAATGTTGATTTCGGTGGCACTCAAGCCGCTAACTTTGCTCCATGCTGAGTTTTTGTAGGTTTTGTCCTGAAGGAACTTATGGGCGCATATAAGGGCGGCGAGAAACATGCGGCGTCCGCATTTGATGTAAACATCGTCCTGAGCAGCGTCGTGGATTTTCGGTCGAATGCGGAATAAATAGAAAACGGCGAGCTGAAGGGTAGAATGGGTAGTTCGAGAATGTTTAAGGATATGGTGGAGGAATGTATTGAGGTCTGCAATGGGCTTACTCGATGATCCATTGGTTGAAGCTGGCCAGATTGATGCAATAATGAGTACCGTGACATCTAAAAGAAAATATTTAGTCTGTGTAACGCAAACTAAGTTATCTGTGGGAGTATTACCCACAAGAGCATTGATATAAGCACGTTGCTGTTGTTGCTGCTCCTGCTGGTGCTGCTGTTGTTGTTGATAAGGCTGGGGACAACCCCGCGGTTGCGTCTGTGGCTGTTGGTAATAAGTTCTATTGTCGGTGCTACTTCGGCTCATTGTTTTAGAGGGTGTCAGAAGAAACGAGGGTAAAGGGGGAACAAGATGGGTATTTATGACAATACAGCTTCGGCGCAGCAGTAGAATTATCTTAAATGTGACGTCTACTGCGACTCATTTTTCAACGATGAAGCGGCAAAATTACCATCCGACGATGTGGAACTCTGGTTCCGTAAATGGATTCCGTCCAGCCGCGCAATGATCGTTGTAAAACTGATGGCCACTGAAGTAGTAGTCTACATATCGTTTTATAGACCCTCATGCGAATCATGGCATAAAAAAACTTTGTATGCGACAAAGAACAAAAATACCCTTCCTTTTAAATGAGTCATAATGAGTTTAGTCATCACTGACAAACCGCAGCTGTTCCTTTAAGATCCTAGCGAACCGCCGGTCTCTTAGTCATCTCATAGAGGACCACCAAGACGACAAAGATCCACTATTACGAAATCAATATCAAACAATGTTTGACAAAGAAACCATCGACGGACTCCGCATAACGAGGCACCATGAAGCGCTAAGGATAAGGTAGCACATTGATTTTTTCTGAGCAAATACCAACAAATGTGGCTACCTCCTAGGAACTACCCTCCGTGGACCTTGTACTTGTCATTACGAGAGTGTGATTATTTTTTGTTTACAAATCGGCTGTATGATCAGCGCTAGTTTAGTCCAGATATAATTGTTTCAGGAACGATTTCTGACAAGGCGAATTGAACAGAATGAATATGTTCAATCCCTGTCTTCTAAAAAAAATAACTTTTAAGAAATCAGTTCTACATTCATTGTTTACTGCTACAGGTACCATTGTAGGCCTGCTTTGCAAGATGACGAATACAGCGATCGTTTAAGTATCCCCAACTTTAGGATGCGCAGAGAGACCATTACACAAACCGTGATCTAAGATGGTGGCTCATGATGATGGTCCGCGGATATTTAGACCATCTGCACTGTCATACGTCAGAAAAAAAACACATGGTGTAGCGAAGTAATCATCCGGTGTCTTTGCAAGAGATTAAAGGTGGCTCTTTGGCTTTGTCTGGTAATACATAGGCGGAGCGTACATGAAAAAAAAAAAAAAAAAAGAAGTTGAATTGGGGAATTTAAGCAGTAAACAATTGCAGCCTTCATTATCTGATCTTATACATGCTTCATGTTAAACCTTATTGTCTCCCCTCTAAGAGAAAGAAAGAAAGAGAGAGAGAAATAAGAAAGCTCAGTTAGGATAGCCTACGGGGCTGTGCCGTGTTTGTAAAGAATTTTTATTATTTCTTCTTTTTATAATCTTTAACCAATGTCCCATCCATAACTTGTTTTGACGGGACTTGATTATCGTTGAGAAGCAATGTGGAACCTTGAGGCGCCCAGCGTGATTGGGATAATGTATACACAATACTTTCATCCCACAAACTGGTGGCAGAAGGAAGGGGCTTAATTAGTGGCACCTCAAGCAAAAGGCGTCGATATGCTCGTCGAATATGTCGCGGGTTACCCTTACGCAGCGGTTTCTGTTCCTGGTGCTCAAATGAAGGATCTACCAGTTGGATCATAGTTAGTGTAGCAAATGGTGAAGGCGGCGCTGCAAACGGGGATGATGGAAGTGGCTCAGTACGGTCAAGTTTAGAACGTGGCACAAGTTTTGCTGTTGGGCAAAGATGCATGAGATCTGGATCTAATTCGTAGCCTTCATATAGATCGTCCCAACGAGGACCGCCAGCCACGCGAGCAGCTGAGCCATCTGGATGTGAAGCAGGCATTCCGGCTTTCAGTTCCAATTCATTGACAATTTCAAATGGCAGGGGCACTTGTAATTTTTTTAGCAGTTGTGATCGCCAACGCCACAACAGGTTTGCCATCCTGCCTCGATGTAGAGGCTTATATGGAGGTGTCGGTAGCACAGGATCCAACTTCTTACCCAAACCTTGGGTTACTAACGTTCGTACTGGTGGGCAGAGTGGTGGTGGTGGAGCAGTATGAGGTACTTCAGGGACAAGAGGCTCTGGAAATGCCATCTCCGCTGGGTAGTTGCTATGGATATAAGGCTGATGCCAGCTATTACGACCAACGAAGTGCAATTCACAACAACTTACATAAAGCAACCGGTGGCGGGTTTTACCTGTACGGCCGTAGGCAGCCTCTAAAACTTTGAGCGTGCTGTTTGTATTTCCTTGATTTGCGCGCTCTATTCGATGCAAGCGCTAGCCATGGCACATTCAGCAACAAGTCAACATTTCATTTAGTTTCACCTTTCGCGCTTCTAACATTTTATTCTTAATGCGAGCTTCGTCTGTGCATGTCTTGTATTCTTTAAAATGTTTCCTCGCCCGATGAATAATAAATGTTCTAACCAACGATTACGCGACCGATCGCTACAAGAGAAAACGATCTACCTCGCCCTGTCGTCAAAAAAGATCGAAGCTTCCGATAAGATGCGTTTGTACAGTGCACAAATATAAGACTTATGCTGTGGAGAAGGCACGAAGGTCGACATGACGCTTGATAACCGTAAGCCACGGACTTTTTCTCTTGTACTTTATTTGACGTTCCGAAATGTCAATACAAACAGTTCGTGCGTAACCATCCATTTCATTGCAAATTTCATATCATTGATCTTGTCCCTTAACCCGTCCTACTAACGAAGTGAAAGGTAGAGAGAACAATGAGTCTATTGCTAGATAACAAAGAAGGAGTCAGTATTTTTCCTCTTTCTTTGCGTTCCTTATTCGATTTGACTGTATATACCATCTTTGTTTTTTATCAAAACAGTACTGAAATATAAAACTGCCAGCTCTTCATGGATATCATAAAACAATCATGTTTGAGCACAACGGCAGATACTTTGATTACCGCAAAGCACTCCTGTTGACATACCCGCAAGGAGCATCAATCGCTGAGGAGCATAACACACGTCAAAGTAAGTAGCAAAACACCTTCTTTAGTGATAGAGACCTAACGAAAAACTAATAGCAACTATAAGTATGACATTCGACAGCGTCAAAGATGTGGATGGATTTGCCAAGGATGTCTTTCAAGGTTCCCCGGAACGCCCCGTGTTTGTTCCAGCGCAGTCTTTTCTGCATCCTAGAACTCTTAAAGATCTTCCAACGGATTACAGCGAAAAATGTTTAATCATGTAGTGTACAAAGTAGTTTTTCTAGCGTACAAAGTACTTTTCTAGCGTACAAGAGTAAAAAAAGCAATTGGCACAAGTCGATTGTCGCAGCAATTCCGAATTGCCTAGCGCGTTTAGAATTGGATTTAGTAACTGCCATACCGGACATGATTGACTAGTAAAGAAATCTCTGCTATCA
The DNA here is from genome assembly GCA_000697495.1 of Saksenaea oblongispora B3353. NCBI lineage: Eukaryota > Fungi > Mucoromycota > Mucoromycetes > Mucorales > Saksenaeaceae > Saksenaea > Saksenaea oblongispora. The sequence goes on from JNEV01001682.1 coordinate 87,173, forward strand.
TTTTCATCACCAGAAAGGCAAAGTATTTGGATTTAGAAAGGTTTGTTGAGTTAAATGTAATATTTCCTTCTTCGTCGCTGCTCCTTCCTGACTTTTAAATGTGCCATTGAAACGGGAATGGAAATCATCGCATCAAAGAGGTCATGATTGATTTGCAACTCGTTAGTCTGAAGATATTCTGCGAGAACGGTAATTCAAAAAAAAAAATAGTTCTTCATTCTTTCAGTGGGATCAACACATACAATGTGAAGAACAGTAATTAAAAGGACAAAGTCCAGACAAATCTTTGCCGCAAAATTCGTTTCAAGTATTGTCAGAGCCTACTACATAATCACACAGATCGGCTCCGTTTCAAGCTAACAATGCCTAGACTAACCTAAAACACTATGAGTCCTTGTCTAGACTATCCACCATCACGTTTTTATCGATGCTTATCTAAGCAAATCATGCGTTTTCATCTTCGCGCAGTATGTTGCTGGTTCTTCCGTACCGTTACTAATTATTTCGCCATGACGAGTCTTTCTTTTTACACTATGAAGTCCGCGACGGGGAACTGCGGATTTGAGGAAATCGAATTACATTATTTCCAGAAAATTAAGTTATTCCCGGCGGAAATCGATGCCGTACTTCTAAAGTGTGAATGTCATATTTTCTAAAAATAGGCATCTCCCCCTGACAAATCAAATCTCGTGTTTCTAGGTATAACGTTGTTGCACAAGCTTTTTTTGCGAAGATGACAATGCGGATCTAATGGCAGTGACAGTACATGGTTATTTGGATCTTACAGGAGTCTACGCCAAGACGAATAGTAGTTATCTCCGTTACAAAAGCCTTTTTGGAAGGACTGTAGAAGAATGAGAGCATGATGGACCAATAGGATTAAAGCTTGAAAACCTCCGTCCGTGACCAATTAAATTTAAGTGTTTTGATCATCATCACTACATTTCCTGACATCTATTTCCATATCGAAGAACATGCTGATAATGCACATGTCCATCTCAGTTATCTGCAGTATATGCGCATGATCAGCGCTGTATCAATTAGCTATGGAACGGTAGCTTCGGGCCCCGCATGTCGCAGCAATTCTTTTGTTTTCAGATACCATCCAAGGTCAATTCACAGTGCACAAGAGAATGCAGTTTAAATGGATTTCTCGGTTCTTTTGATTTAATATTTTGCTTTTGCCATTAGAAATTGTTGTGCCATTATTTAAGTGTTCTGGCGAACATAGCAAGACTAAAAGACATACTAAGTATCATTGTCTTTAAGGATACGTGCTAGTTATTGAACGAGTAAATTAAACATCTTATCAGTGTACAATTAGAACTCTCACTTAACTCTAGGGAGGAAACAAAAGTTTCAGAAGGAAGAGCGCAGAAATTGTTTATGGTCATTTTGTCATCTATAGCAACGTAATTTAGCTTGATCCTTGGCGGATAAGTTGCTACTAATCAGGTTAAACTCTGATATGGAAAATATCTCACTTCTTTAAAACGTTTAAGGCTGTGTGCGTCATGTCTTTACTTTCTTTTTCACAAGGTAAATAGATTCTTTCAAAGAAGGTCTATATGATCTGGTGGCTACCTAAATTGATCATAACATCAGAGAGACAAAAGAATCATGGAAATAAAAGAGCTATGTATTATCCCACATTTGGAGAACGCACATATTGTGCTAATATTGACTATGAAAACTGTCAGACGTCCTTTTTCCGTGCCTGCAACAAAGGTATTTGTGATTACGCTTGTGCGACAGAAATGTATCTACATGATTAGAGGTTGGAGAAGAAATAGAGAACATTCTGCGCTTAAAAAGGAGTACAGTAATCGCTTTATTTGCAGAGCCGAAGACGCATGACCTGCGGTGTTTTGGACACTTCGTGTATATACCTATAAGACGGTATGCACCAACTTATAAAGGTACTTCATGGCTTACTAAACTTGTTTAGGTTGAAAAAGTCGCTACGCGAGAAAAATATATACTTGGCTGTAATATCCGATGGTATCAAAGCTCCTGTATTGGAATGAACGAGGATTGGCTTACCTCTCTATCTATATCATACCACAGTGGCAACCTTCTGTTACTTTAATATTTCAATCTACATGATTCTGTATACCTGTTGGTTGGCGCGTGTCGAGTGCGTATAATATAAACATACTTCATGCATAAAGAAAAATAAACAACAAGCCGTAAGGGCCACGTACATACTACTATATCTTTATGATGTAACAATCGGATGAATGATTTAACTGTGCAGAGCATATATGTGTTCAAGTCTCTGACGCCGCCAGTGTTGTCCGAAGAAATTAAGTTGATTGTCAAAGAAGGTTCCGCTGCCGAAGTCAGTCGATTGGTTTCAGGTTGGTAGTACGGAACAGTTAAACTGAGGATGTTAGTAGACGCTTACGTAAAGATCGACTCTAAGTAGATGAATTACGATTCGTATAAAGCTGTCAATTACGTACCTCATAGAGATCGAGGATTTGAAACTAAAGCGGAACGTGCACGGCTGCGGGCATTTCCATTTTTGTCAGATCATTACGTATGTGACACAGCAATTCGTAGCACTTCTCGGATAATAATGAATCCGGTCATGTCGGCGAATATCGTTCCGCATTAAAGTTTCCGTACCATTTTAACTGCCGTTACTAATACGACGCTTCCGTAGCTCAATGTACCATGATCCTCAGCGAGAAAGTTAAATGTACTGTCCTCTAGCCCACCACTATAAGTCTCCTCTTTAATGCAGTTCATGGGAACGTCTGGATTCTATTGATCAACTTGTTACTGTCACCTGTAAGACCCGCCATGTTTAATTCCAGTTCTCGGCTCTTTTGACTCATATGCACAACTTGCGCTGTTTATACTATCTCCATCCTTCATCTATTTTCAAAAACATTTAGAGAATAAAATTTATTAATATCAAAGAGAATTGACTGTGTGCTGTTTTTCAATTAGGATCACTGCTTGTAATAGAATGCTCGACTCACTTTCTCCAGATCCTTTCCATTAGTACTTTGCTCTGTTTCCGATAATTAATGCTTACAACTATTCACAGATTTCAAGGTTTTGGTTAACGTAGGGGGAAAATCTCATCTGGCCTTCCAACTGATGTTGGTTTCACAACTCAATCGGATAGACCTGACGATGGATTCACTCAAAGCTATTACGAATACGGTTAATAGAACTTGCTTTCAGTTCAATCTAATCCTTCCGTAGCTGTTGTAACTCAGGACATAGTGAAGTTTTTTTAGGTTGCTTTCTCTGGACCAAATCAATAACTCCTTTGGCGACCATCACTTGGATGATGGAGAAGTTTCATTCTTCTAGACAACATGCAGTGGATGCAACTAACTGCTGTGTCATAATCATAATAAAAGCATCACTTAGAAGCATGGTGCTCGTATAACAGGTCAACCAAAATTTTCTGTGCAAGTGTTCTTTGAAGTTGCGAAGTTTTTTTCTTTTGGGTAGCGTTGTCCAAATGGAGATTTTGTAACATGCAGCATCACTGGCAGTGGACCAAGGTCTCTAATGGTAAGCTTTAAATCAGCGTCTTCATAAGTTATAATAGTGGGTTGTTATGGATTATGTATGTTGTAATAATCATCCCTGCCAGCGCTTTCTTGACCGCCTTGTCGACTTGTAGCGAAGTTAAATGATATCCTATCCAGAATGAAGACTTTAGATTTGCGACTACAATCTCCGCCACAGTAATTTAATTAGTGTAGTGGAAGTAAACGAAATGACATTTTTATTCTAATAAATCGGCGTCTCATCATATCTATGCAAGTTTGATAAGCCCCCAGCAATATATATCACAACATTATAAGACATATCCTGCAGTAGTCATCCTCCAACGGTTCGAGATTTGTAATACGAGTAACCACAAACTGACATAGAAGAACCACTCTTAAAACGATGTATCCCGTTTTGTTTTCTGCTATAAGCTGCAGATCCTCCTTCAGGTAGGAAACATTTATGGCGTGTTTTGAACGCACAAAAATACTCCAACCACACATACTAAGGCGTCTGCGAACATCTATGGGTACGTTAGAACTATCATCTTTGGAAGGCCCCATCATACTTTGGGTTGCATTTATTGCAAACAGATCTATAACTTCGGGCAAGAGTCCATCGATTTTCCAGATTCGAAGCGTCCCGTCGAAGAACAAAGTATTTTTTGGCGATACGCGAAACCGTGTTTAAAGTCTGACCTGAGGAAATTGGATGGTTTTCTTATTCTTGTAACGGGTTGAAAGCGTCCACGATCCCACGGCAAGATCGAGTGCCTGTAACGTTGCCTCTGCCAGTGTGTGAGTGGGCCCAGGTCCCTCCTCCTCAACAATAGGCTCCATAAAAATCAAGTAAAAAAATAGATAGGAGGTCAGAAAAACAAAAGAATATCTGGGGTATGGCCATTTATATTTTCACTGTTGTGCGTCATTATGATAAAAATCTTGCTTAGTCTTAGCATTTTCTGGGGGTTTCTTCAATGATCTATGATGTCTGCTCATGTATGAAACAGTTGTTTTATCACGGTGGGAAAAAAGAAAAAGCTTTTTTATTTTTTTCCTTCACTTCCACAGGCACCAGCAGGTACTCCTGATTTAAGAGGTGGACGTAGGGAAAACCCGAATCCATTCTAACAGCAAGCAAGAACATTGTGATGTATGCACAACCTCATTTTCTTTGGACATAATACATAAACAATACATTGAATCGGTTATATATATTACAATTATTATTTGACATTGTCTAGCACGCACTTAATATCCTGCCACCTATACAGACAACCGCACTGACCAACATCTCGAAAAGGTATTCTTGTTTTATTTGCATATGGTATTGTAAACGGAAACGATACGGACACGGCATGCTATGCATGTGATCCCGTACTCTTCGTTTTCCCGTCAGCTTGACGGGGACCCGGAGGCGAATTGAGAAAAGGAACTTTCGAGTCACTCTTCCCCTGACAAAGTATACGTACCCTTTACCGGTTGCACTCGGTTTTTGTTAGCTAATCCAGTGCTAAATCGGCTGGGATTAAACGGTGGAAGAGTATATCCTTTGAGCAAGCAACTTGCTCCCGCAAGCGCTATGCAGAACGCTGCCTTCGCGTCGCTATTTCTTGATGTGTAACCACACCGGAAAGCGATGCATGTCGAGTTTGTACATTGCAGAGAATCATGTTGTTGACGCTCTTCCACTTCCCATTTTGCATCAGTCGTGCCTTAGCCATGACAAATGGCCCGAAGCAAAACGGGCCACGTCCTCGATGTGCGATGCTCGTTCGTCATGGCGACGATGGTGTGTTGTCTGTGTTGCTCTCGCATCTTACTTCCGCCTCTTCTGGCATGTCCATTTATTCGAGAACCAACGACTCTTCTCCTCTGTACCAATGCACAGAATAGGTATCGTTTTCTTTTCGTCGCTCGCTTTTCTTCCGAGTGATTCAACGAATCGCCGTTCGTGTGAGGCATATGTCGCATAGCATCTATTATTCCGGAGCTCTTGCGTTCTGCGGTTTTTTCTTTCGCTCCCGTCTTTCGCTGTGCCTTCTGCAAAACGAATTTTGGTTCAATTTTTCAGCCGTGATCTTGAACGATTGAGGGAGCTTCAAGTCGCTAATCTTGAGTTTCTCATCGAGATCCTCATGCATTACATGATCGGTGTCGAGTGTACTGATTCTGTTGAATGGCTTAATAAGTTGATTGATTTTTTCGAGAGAACACCTCAAAAATATTTTTTTTCATTCATTTGCATGTCATATTATAGTTGATATCATTATCTTTGTGGCGTAAATTGTTTTTCTTTTTGTAATTTCTTTTTCACGAGTTATTCTCGAAAATGTGGGGAACCGAAATGACTTGGCGTTTTCTAGAGTTGCCAGTTTGTACTGCCCGTGTTCCAAAGTTCCTAAATGCGGTAAAATCATTGCTATTGTTGTCAGATGTGGGGCTTTCGAAAGACTTCGGCGTTCCTAAGGAGCTATTCTTTTTTTTTGAACACCGAACAAACGTGATGACATAGGCATGCGCGCGGAGTTGGGCGGACAAAAAAGGAAACCAGGATTACGCAACTTGCCGACTCAATTGTTTCTTTTTCCCTTCTCTCATCCACTGTATTTGTTCGACTACTTTTTTCTTTCTCTCACTTTCTCACTGTCATGGAAGATAACAACACACCCGATATCCCCATTCACTGCACTGCTGGATGCGGTTTCTACGGCAACAAGATTTACAACAACATGTGTTCCAAGTGCTTTAAACAGCATGCCGAGCGAAACAAATCTGGTGAGCATCACAACAGGGGATGATTAAAAAATCAGGACGAGATGCTAATTGGAACTAGAAGAACTGGAACCAGTTCCTAAACAAGAATTGCCGAGCGTCTTGGCATCCGATGAAAAACCTCTTCAATCGGCGAATACAGACGAAACAGAGTCCGCAGCAACAGCAGTAGCAACTCCTGCACCACCAAAAGCAGTAGAAGAAAAGACAGAGGAAGAATCCAGTAAGCCTGAACAGAAAAACAAAGGACGCTGCTTTGTTTGCCGAGGAAAGGTGAGCTTTTTATTGTTCAAAGATGAAACAAAATATTAAGTTCCTAACGTTGGACAAAAGATCCCACTGGCGAAGCAGGTTAGTAACAAGTGTCGGTGCCAGTATGTATTTTGCGATACACATCGCTACCCTGACAAGCACGAGTGTGGATTTGATCACGTTTCTTTGGACAAGGGTAGGATTAAGATCGACATGGATTTTTTTTCTAAGACATTGATTAGATATTCTGGCAAGAAATAATCCGAAACTCAATGAACGGCCGCGTGGAGGTAGATCATTTCAACGTTTGGACAGCATGTAAACAAGATCCGACAAACCTTTACTGGAAACTCTTTTTTGTGCCATATCTCGTGGCGCAACCAATCCCATAAACGTGTGTGTATGTGTGTGTGTTTTCGTGTATGTACGTTGTGCAAGTAGATTTCAAGTGCTGAATCTGCTGATCGACGTTCCCCAAATTTTTTCTCCCCTCTCCGTCCACCCCTCTACACCAAGTCTAGCAAATCCAAAATTTCCTAGCTTTGTGCTTCTTTTTTTTTTACTCATTCTCTTTGGCATACAAATGTCAACTGAATAATCAAATAAATCTGATAAAAAGAAAGGAATTGTAGACCGATAACAGTACAAAGTGGATGGACGAGATCTTCTGCGTTATAAGAGCTCTCCCCTATTTTGTATTCATGTGTTCAAAACCGCGATGTAGACAAGAATCATGGGGCAACTGAATCTCATGATAGAGTATCTTTTTTACTGCATTTTCGTTTCCAGATTGATAATAGCATCTTTGTCATGTTCCGTTGGCCACAACGTCAATTTTGGGAACGAATAAAAATGCAGACAAAAAATTTTGAACCAATCATTTCAAGTTATTTCGGGTAACCACTAAAACGGTGTGTAAAAATATCCTCGGACGCAGTTGAAAAAAAAAATGCGAGGTAGCGTCTACTTATCAATCGTTTACAGTTCCTCATCAAACTAATTCGAAAGAGTTGTGTTTTGGTATGAAAATGTATGAATATTTCAAAAATACCAGACTGATAAAAGATGGCAAACTCACTGTGTCACATTTTAGAGTTTTACAGGGTATGCCATCGATAGACGTTGCTTTTTACTGTAGGAATATATTTTAAGAGAACACCTATCAGCCGCAGCTCCCCAGTGCATGTCAATAGCGTGGCGCATAGCGTTGCTGCCAGCGAAAACATCCCAAAATCAGGCTCCACCACGTGAAATAAATCATGATTTGTACGCCGGTACATTATCTCTAGAGTTCAATTAATGTACTGAGAAAAAAAATATATATTGTCGTATCAGAGTGTATTCTGTATTTTGTTGCAAAGAACGGTTAGAGAAGTAGCTGTAGAAATATAGCTTCATTCAAATCCATAAAAAAATGCATCCTTTCGAATATGTAAGCGATAGGTACATAGTTGATTGTGTATAATTTATTGTATTAACGTGTGGGGAAGATGTTGGCCATTTGAGCACAGGCTCGGACGTATGGAGGCTATATGTGGCATTGTCTGGATAACAAAAGTCATTGAAATTCCAGCCAACCAAGCGCAACGCACCAAACAAAATAAGCTAGCTACTGCTATGCATTTCCCAGTGCATGTTTTTTTTTGTTTTTCTTTTTCTTTTTGGAAATCCACACACCTTTTGTTTCCATGAGTCATTTGATAGAAGTCGCTCCAGTTCTGGTCTCCTAAGTCTCAGTCTTCAACTCATGAAGCAAGCCTAGAACTATCGGTTTGTGCGTCACGGACTTATGACTAGGGCTTCATCGAAAACCGAGAAAAAACCGAGCATAAATGAACTCTGCATTTGATCTAGAAAATTCATTTCGACGGACCAAACCGAGTGGCAATTAAAGTGGTAGCTTTTATGAATGCCAGCCAACGAATTAAAGAAAAACTGCAGCATGAATAAAGACACACATGTGGAACTTTGTTTGTCTCTCACCTGCACATCTTGCATTGGTGGCCTCATGATGATACATCTAGCCCATTTAACAGGATAAAGGTAGCACATGCAGCTATCAAAAGCGCAATATTCTAGAATATCAATAATTGCTTAATCTGTGTACTAACATTGGCGTCCATGAAAACTCAAGCTTCACACTTCAATTTAAGTCTGACTGTATGTATCTGGTAAGCCAAATGAAAGTTATTGAGAAAAGAACTGTCGATAATGCGATCTTCTGCATCCAACTTGGATCTTTGCTCAGCCACGCGTCCAGCATAGCGAGAAATTTTTCACTCCAAGCGATTACCATTGTCGACACAGCACACAAGCCTTGCGCGGTCTCTGCAAAAATGATATCAGCATTTTGCGCTTTTTTTTTTTTGCTTGAAGGTCCCAAACCAATATCAATCATTCATTTGCAAACTATCTAACCAGCTCCGCTATCTTAAAAAAAGAAAGAAAGAAAGGAAAAGGAGGTGGTGAAGATTAGGCGATAATGTATATCATTAACTGTTATTATGGAATGTCAAAATCAAGCCGCGGTAAGAAAAAAATAAGAGAAGTACATATTGGATAAAAATAAATAATTGACATCTAAGATCGTAGAAGCATGCGAAAAAGGATCGCCAGGATAAGCTTTTTAAAGTCTTTGGCTTCCGCTTTTATTGACTATTTTAAGTTTGTTCCTGCAAAATATTTATATTTTTTAACCCCATTTGGGATTTGTAATCTTTTTTTTTTTCAGTAAGAAATCCTTTCATATTTGGACAGATCTACTGCAGGATAAAATAGTCCGAGAAAGTCTAAAGGCAACAAACAATCACAGTGACACTCTCAATTTCGGTAGAAGATTTTATGTTGACCCTGCTGTAACGTTCATCGCTCATATCAGGTGTAAAATATGAATGTGAGCGTCAAACTAACTAAAGATAATGGTAAAAATAGCTCGATTTAGATTGAAATGGCTATATATACTTTCTACAGCGCAAGTTTCTAAATGCAAACTTTAAAGGATTTGTAGATACGACCTACTAATACGATAGCCACTATCTTTCCAGTACCAAAATGTTCGCTATTGAGCCAACACAATAAAGTGTGAAACTATTTCCTAGAAAGACTTCAAGATTAAAACGGACCACTTATCTTTTTCCGATTACGACAAGCAAGGAAAATCCCACTGCGCGTATCTGCTTAGAAAATAGATGTTGTCCTTTTTTTTTCTAAGAAAAAAAGTTAAGAGATGCATGTTGCAAGTGTATATAAGGTTCACTAACAAGAACTCCTACCTATAAAATATGTAGACACCCTTAAGGGACGGCGTGTCCTACATTCGCTATCATTCAATGAAGGTATGCGAGTTGAATACACAAAAAGTAAGTCTTTTTTCCATGCGTTAAGATATACCTTAAGTATCTTTGTATTTTACCACACATGTTCGACATCGATACAACGTCAGCCTTAACTGTTTTGCATGAGTCAGCACAATTTGTAGCTGCGATAGCTGATTTGATTCTTCTGCACTCCATGTGGCATCATACAAAGAGGCTTGCGACTTTGAAAGCTTGTTGGTCATAATCATATAGAAGTAGCTATTAGATGAATGTCGAATATCGGGAATTTTATTCCTCTTGAAATAGCGTAGTTACGCCAAGCATATTTACAACTATCTTGATAGATATACCAGACCAAAGTTAAGGTGATCTAGTTAATTTTATCAACCGCACTAGACAGGAAGACAGAATAAGCATGAGTCGAATTTCTTTATGTCTTTTGTTTCCTTTTTTATGCTGTACCACCATAAATGGTTGCGATAGAGAAATAGACAGAAAACACACACACACATTTGTTCTATTAATCACGTACAAGTGGACTTGTAATCTTGGCTCGATGGCCAGGTACCGTAGGCGTGACTTATCTGAGGCAGCCTGCACTGTTAAAAAGATTACAGTACAAAAAAACTGGTGCATAACATCTGGCGAAAAAACCCAAGATCTTTTTGGCTAGTGTTACAGACCCATACCCTAGGCGCGATTGACCCAAAGTTAGATCCACACATAAGGTATGGGATAAATGGATGTCTAAAATTGTATATATAAGAGAATTCTTGCGGACATCTGTAACAATGGTAGCGTTACCGAATGCTTTTGAACCAACGCGACTGCTTGTGTAACGTACGTGGACCATATATTGCACAGTCTACTGTCATTCACCTGCAAAGTTACGGTAAGTTTTGGTTATAGATGTACCTTCTTACCAAAGTAGTGTACTGATGTGTCCCATGTTCTTGAAAAATATTTGAGCGAGATATGATGAGGGCCACCTACCACAGTAATGGTCGTTGAAGAAACTATGCTAAATGAATGCCATGTTGGAGAGTTTGTAAAGACTTCACCGGTCAAGACAATGAAAATGGAAAAAAAAAGCATCAAAATTAAGTTAATATGAAACCCGCTCAGATTATGCAACATGAACTGATGTCAGGTTTTGATTAACTGATTTAACGCGTACTGAACCCATCATGTCAATCGCATGTATTTTTTTTTCGGACGCATATGATAGTGGCAGTACTACGATTACCACGAAATTTTATGCTTCCTCGTAGTCTATTGTTGGTATTATGGTGCTACACAGTTGCTACACGGAATCAAGGCACAATGACGGGATGTGTAGTCGGATGTGAATAGAGGCCAAGAGCTCCGAAATAAACATGTAGACGTACATCAGTGGTATCAAGTAAACAAGATGTGATATCATGATGATGACAAGAGAAGCCGATGTAAAAATAGAATTGGTCAAGAAAGAAAGAAAAATCCTTTCGGACATTTGGAGAATAGGTAGGGACGATGATTGAAAAGACACAGTAATGAGATATGCAACCAGACGCTCATCACTAGAGGTCCTTCTGACCTCCGCTTCACTTCGGTAAGCACTTGATTTAAAGTGATACCCTTAACGTACAATATAAATGTAGCGTGAACATGTAAAAAGTAATAGTAACCAATCAAGTTATGCAAATGTCAGCGGGGTCTTGCCAATAAGACTGAGGAATACCCGTCCAAACTTTTATATTTTGTTCACTTGTCTGTTGACAAAAAAAAATGATGCTGGAATTAAATTGCTCTAACAGTTTGTATGGTTTGTCTCGCATCGGCCATGTAATTTCCGACAATCGTATCAGTAGATCAAGCAGAAAGAGGAACGTCCCGCTGATATATGCTACTCGTTTATATATGGCCCCCATGTCTCTCGAAAGTAATCTGATACTCAAAGACTTCTAAATATACTCAATCCTTTGCGGTTAGGGTGAAAGAGAACACTGTGAAAAAAAAAAAAAAGAGAAACGCATCTCAGAGCAAAGATATATATTTTAAATGCAGCTTCTATGGAAAAAAGAAGTATTGACAAAGTCAAAGGCTAATCAGACAACTCATTGCGTAGCTGAATATGTATTTTGCTATCGTATTTTTGCATATCAACTCTTCATTTCTTTGTATACAGTTAAAAGATAAATAGGAGAAAAATTACAGGAAAGAACATTAAGTAATAATTACGTTTTTAGAGCGCCAGAAAGTACATATTGGTTTTAAGGCGTATAGAGTATCTCCGGTTACTGTATCGGTTTGCAGGTTTCAGCCAATAACAGCACTAGATTCAAAAAACAGAAACAGAAACAGAAACAGCAACAGCAGCCAGTGACATTACTGAAAAAGGGTCTTAACTTGTTCTTTCTTTGGGATCCATGAGGAGTCTATCAATGTGGATCCCTGCGTCGACTCAGGGACCGCCCATATTGACCATACAGGGAAATCATCAAGCCGTATACTAACCAGACTAATTTTTGTTGTAATCACTTTTTACATAAAAAACGTCTTTTATATTATGCTGTTCATTACTATTTTTTATACATTCTTGCATGAATTATATCGAAGCGGTGATGTTTTTTTGCTTTGAATTTGTAGGACGATTTCTGTCTGTCTGCAGGTCTTGAATAATTTTGATTCTCCGGTTGTCACAAAATTTTAAGCAGAAAAGTTCACAAAATTTCGTATTTTCCAAAAGGAAAAGATTAGTGCGAATCACGCCAATTCCGATAACAAGTCCAGCACTCTCAGGGTCAAAGGAATTTATCATATAATAGCATGACCAATTTTTTATATTCTTAGTTTTTTCCTTTACTCTTCCTTTCATGTCGCAACAGACAAACTTTGAACTTATCAAACTATCCTTTGCCAAATTAAACTTTCTTAGTATCCGCAGCTCAAGCCTTCTTCCCTTTGTCCTTATCCGAAATGCGTTGCAACAGTATCAGCAACAACAGAAAAATCCTGTCGAAGAAATATGGCTGGATGCATGCTTTAACCAATTACATCCAAGCGATGAAGACAACAACTACCGTGGTGATGACGGTGATGAAGAAGAAGAAGAGGAAGAAGAAGAGTATGATTCACCACTGTCACCGGAAGATGTCAATCAAGAACCACTTTTCCTGGAAAGAAATTCACCGACGTTTTTCATTCCTTTGGATGATGACGAAATGGATGAAAACGACGTTGAACATGATAACTCGATTCCATATAACCATCGAGTCTATTTTACGTCCCAGCATCATGCAACGCCATCTTCGCCTACTCGTAGTGCATGCAGACTCTCTACAAACGCCTGCACCTCGTCACCCACTCCATCCAATCCCATCCTAACTTGGACATCCGAAGATTGTTGGTTACCTTAACGTTGTGTACAGTTCCCTTTTTGCATGTGTAATCCCTTCTCAGCAATGTATATCGTTCATACGCAAAGAAAAAATTAAATCATTCATAAAGATTGAGCCACTAATGGGATGATGTTCTACTGCAGCCGACGAACAAAAAAAGGAAACAAGGACACTTGTCGGTCTGTCAGCATCCATCTGATATAGTCAGCAGTTACGGTGTAAGCGCAGCACGGGACAGTTGTAATCGACCAAGCGTAAAGTCCTGTGCACAAGCATGTGAATTATGTCGTTGTCGGTCGACGTCGGTCTAGCATTATTCTTTGATCTAAAAACAAAACATATTTATTGGTTTAGTCGATAAGATGGTAGACACCCTTCTTGATCTCGCCCTCTCCCTTCTCGTAAGGAAGATCAAACACAGCGTTGCTACGGAATCGTCTCAGGAACTGGATAGCAACATTGTCAAAGTGCATAGGTTCGATATACAGATCCTCGAAAGTAAGAGCACCAGGTGTGGGCTTATCGTCCAATGTCATCTAACAAAGAAAAAGGATTGTTAGCCAAGTGGCACCTCCCGAAAGCAAAACTTACTCTCTCAATGAGATCAGGACTAATCATCTGATTATAGGGCAACTTATCAATAAGGGTTGCACCGAGTCTAATGGTAAACCGCCCGTTGGTTATCTGCAGGAACATAACTTCAACCAAACTTACTTGGCGATCTTGGTAGGGATGGGGTACTCGGGAAGAGACTTCAATGAGATCTCACGGGCAATTTCGAAGATCTGCTTCACGGTGTACTCCTTGGGGCTATTGTTCTGTATTTAGCACAAAATCATCCTCATCCTCGATGTCGGTCGATACGTTACCCAAAAAGCTCATAGGTTTTGCCCATGGTCGACTCAGCAGTCAGCATGACATTCAAAGCCTGAGCAACGTCGATTGCCTAGGTACAAAAGCGTAAACGCACGGTATATTCTCAAGGTATATATATATAAAAAAGGTGACTTACCGAAACAGGGCGGATCTTTGTCTTACCCTCGTTCACCCAGAATTGCCATCCGTCACCAGCTACCCAGTATGTTTAGCCACGGGTGCAGCAGTAACATTACACCAATCCACATACCACCAATTCTGTTCAAGAAGCGATCCTCATGACCCCACATAGTACTGGGTCGAACGATCGTAGCATCAGGAATAACTTCCTTAACGGCCTTCTCACCTAATGCCTGTTGTACAACGTAAGTCACTCATCCACCATATACAACACCCATGACTCTCCAGATTTTACCTTAGTGCGCAAAAACTTGGAAGTAGAATCCTCCGAAGCATTCAGGGCGGACACCTGAACAAATCGTGCAACACCAGCCTCAGCACAGGTCTCAGCTAAAGCGCGCGAACCATCAACGTGGACATTTTCAAATGTAAAGTTCCTTTCCACAACGGTGAGATACCGATCCTATCCATATGATTTGTGTCTAATTACGTACTTCGTCTCGTAGTCACGACCAATCAAGTTGTAAACAATATCAGAGTGTCTGACACATTCCATAAGTTGCTCCTTGTTTCTCAAGTCGAATTCCTAAATCGAAACATCAATGATCGGCTCAACATATTTCGTGCGGGATAGCATACAAGAGGGATAATTTGACCCAAATCGCCGGTAACTTTCAGATGTCTAGCCTCGTCAGGATCACGGTAGGCTACAACAACCTGAGTTCCTTCTCTAGCTACAACAAACAGCAATGTCAGAGATATTTATCGAGGGAAAAAATTATCGTCATTGAACATCCTACCGAGCTTGCTCACGACGTAACGACCGAGGAAACCAGTACAGCCGAAGACAGTAGCAATGTGTCCGTTAGTGGTCGAGCTGATGGTGTCTTGTTTTAGTGATTGCAATAAATGTCAAGATATTTCGAAACTTACCGACCGCCACGACCATATTTAATCATGGGCTGACCGGTTTTCTTTCGAAGCGTCAAGTCGTGCATGGCGCGCTAATAAAGGTACGTTAGGCTGGACCATGTCATGCGTGAAAATCTCTACCGTCTGATTGGCAAACGCGACAGAGCGACGGCTGGCCTCTAAGATAAAACGTAAGAAAAAAACTCGTTGTATATAAAGTAGATGGTTGCATACGTCTCAATGTGGAAGTGGCAAGCATGTTAAACAAAAGGTAGAGAGGGGAATTTATTCAATATAGTGGAGGTTTCGAGACACGCGACTGTTGCTTGCTGCAAATCTGAGATTTTTTTTTCCTGTTGTTTTTTACAAGGCCAGGTGTGTGTTACGTCATCACAAACGAGTCTGCCGTATTCTTGTCAATCCCCACGCATTGCCTGCTCATGTGCTTCATGCTTCTTTTCTAAAGGCTTAAGATTACATTTATTTTGTTCCTTTACAGTCTTTGACTACCAGCTTTACAATAGTCTTAATCTTCGTCAGCTTCATTACAGTGACTATTATCAAGATTGCTCGGAGTGTCTTCCTATTTATTGTAGCCGCTTTCTCATGCGATTTAATCGCTTTAGACTATTTTGCTTTATACCCTTTCCATTTTCATGCATACTTGTAAGATTGACTTGCGCTTTCGCACGCTCCTGTTCGACTGCTTTCGAGTATCATTCTATTGTCTTAAAAGAATTTGTCGGACACTCGCCCCAACATTTTAGTTGCCGCTGTAATAAACGTTATAATGGTACACAAAATGGGTGTGCCTGGCGGAAGATAGTCTTAAATAAAACCGCACTCATTGCTGATTTAGTTGGAAAGAGTCCATACTACGGTTGGTATATTTCCGGCTTTAATGCGTCCAAATCAACCGAATATGCATAAAAATGGCGATCAAGACAAGTGACAAGATTTTGTTTTTCCTTGTGTTACTAATAAGAATAACTGTCAATAGCAGTGTTCTCGTTTCATGTCAAAAGACGCGTGGTCATATGTTAACTGATAGCTTATCGATCCACTCACACTGCGTTCCATAAAAGAAGAGGAGTTAAAGAAGAGATTAGAACGCACGCTTGTATGCAGCAGCTAATACTACATGGATACTACCTGTGTTTTGTCAACAAAAAGAGAAAAATACATACAAACAAGAAGGGCAAAGGTAGCTTGCTTTTGGGCCGATAAGTTTTGGCACACAGCCTTTATAAATCAGATCTGCCGAACAACATCAATCTAATGCGATGCAAATAGATAGGCCTAGTGTGATAGTTGTAAGGGTCGTAGACGAGGAAGTATCGTGAGACTCTTGTTTATTATTGAGGGAGGGTCCTCATATATTGGTCTACGTAAATTATTTATACCGTCGGAGCTAGTATTATTTAAAATGTGTATCAGATACGACACCTAGAGATAGGTACATCGGAGTGAGGAAGACTGAAAAAACACACTTGTATGTCCTACACTGCTGAAGGTAAAGTCAGATTCTGTTAGCTAAAGAGTGAGATATATACGACGCGTACGTTGTAGCAAAACGGTTGGGTATTCATATTTACACAAACAAGGATAGAACAAACGGTACGCCGAGTGTACTGCAACATTTTTGAAAGCGGTAAAAAGAAGGACATAAGCGCACTGTTAGTAAAGAGCATAGAGGCTATTATTAATTTTATTGATATCAATTCCTTCGCTGCTATAGTTTCGTAACCAGAACAGCCTGAAGGTGGTAAAGCCACCAAAACACTGCCTATAACTTATGAAAAAAAATGCTTCCTCGCTTTGAACCAAGCGTAGTTCTGGTCTGCGGAAGAAATAGCCAAGAAGAGACTAAGAAACGATATAGTTGGTGTAATATTGTTTTCGAGATGATGTAACGACTGTAATATATGTTGATACTCCTGGGGGACCTTTTACTATTAATCATTGTTATATAAGAGGCGATGGCTTAGAATAATGATGATTAATGTTAACTAAACGATTTGTCTCGTCTAGCTTCCCTTTCTGTAGGTGTATATAGCTTATGTACCATAAAATACGACAATTGGATTCAAAAGTGGGAACAAGTGAAGGTCTACTCAGAGGAGGCCAATTCCTATGAACTGATACAGAGCGTGAATTTAATCCTATCGTTTCTATAATCGTACACGAAAATAAATACTTTGTCACCTATGATTCTCTGATGTAAAGCAGTTATTGGTTTATTTTGAAGCGCTTCCATATTTTACTGTTTAACTCTCTAGTTTGACTTTTGTTTGACACTGTGCCATCACATGTCCTACTTTACCACACCGAAAACATGTCTTGTACTTGTCAGACCCTATCCTTTTGAGCAACCTTACAACATCTTCACTTTTCCTGAAAGCTTTTCGATCAGGGGACGTCGCTGTGTTCCTGGCGTATAAAAACCCTCGTTCTTCCCAGGCGTCGCAGAACGCTAACAGCTGTCTTCGTTCCATTTCGTCAATGTCATTCTCCAGAATATATCGTACGAGTGTCGATGGCAAGGAGTACTTTTTATGTTGTATCATGTCATTCTCAATCGCTTCCAGGCGTTTGTCAATAGATTCGCGGAACAACTGTAATTCTACTTGTATTGCCTTGACAAAATTTTCTGGTGCAGCCATGGGAAGCAATTACTACGACTACGCGCAAGGAATCCGGGTCAAAGGAGAAAAAAGTGGATCGTTCTTCTTAGCAGTGGCCCGTTTTATAACCTTGTGTAGCCTTTGTAATAAACTTAAGTTTACTTTGAGGTACCGAGATTTTCAATATTATTGTTCGCAGTCATCACTGTAAACCATACTTATTCACATAGAGCAACATTCCATAGCCATCACATCGATATGGACTTCAGATTTGGAGATTGTTTCTGCCATAGTTTGCTAAACCTCTGCATACCGACACGAAAAAAAAAAAATAGCTAGTGAAATATTTTTAATGGCAATATTCTACTATCAACGCAGTTTGTTTTTTGTGTCTCCTACAGTTTATAATACAAACGTTGTGACAGGATGTCATGCAGTTGTGGAACTTCGTTGCACGCACGGACTAAAGCGCCGGCTGCGTTTAAAACCTTTCCTAAACTAGTCATGGAAGTCGTTTTCTTTACAGTGTCTTGATGATAAACATGACGCAACTCACAATGATTCCTGGACCCATCCTAGGAATTTGGTTGAATCGTACGACGACAAAGCAAAAAGAATGTGCATAGATAACATAATTGCATAAAAAAAACATTATATTCGAAATTGGCACTCAAAAATCTAGTAGTAATTGTGGCAACGTGCGTTCCAAATGTTCTACGTTGATGTTATTGTTATCGTCTTCTCGGTTTGCTTCATCTGCTGCGCGTTGGATCGCCTCTGCACCACAACTATCAGATCTAAATACATAAATGCAATGCTTCTTCGTACCTGCAGTGAACAGACGAAGAAACTCGCAGGATAAGAGCACAGCGTCCGGTTTGGCTAACAAGCTCAATGAGCATGCATTGACGAGATTCGAATTACCTTTAGTGGAAGATCCCTTCCATGTCTTTTTGAAAATTGCATGAACAGTTTCCTAGCAGTGACGTGTTTGCACAGTTCATGATTCCATTACGACAAAACATACAGGTTTGAATTCCTCCATGCGTCTGATGGTGCAAGAATCGAACCTGGAAAAAGAACAGGTGACTGCCTGCTCTGCGTCTATCCTTTATGCAGTGAAAGAACCGCTTTCAGCACGCATCTGATCTATCTCGATTTTCGAGCCAGCTCCCGCAAATCCGCTCGGATCACCTCTTCATTTTAGACCTTAGTCAACGCTGTCATCAATATCTCGCATTCCAGAACCTTGTTTACAAGTAACTAAGCAGCTTTACTCTTTTCCGACTACGCCGAAATTGCGCATACTCCGCTCAAAAAAAATTGGTCTCGTAACAATTACAGCATCTGGACGTTGAGACTCCTCTGTGACTCAAAGAAAACGCTAGAAGCGTTTTCCTGCTTAAGAAAACTTGCTTCTCTTATTGAAATATTGGTCCCAATAACTTCTGGGACAATGACAGTTGCTAGTTCTCGCAACCTTTATTTTATAGGGCACCATCACCATCGCAACAATTGAAATAACACTTACGTTTTGCAGTGTTCCGACAATAATTGGCGCACCTTTTTGACTTGTCTAAAATGGGACATGCCGAAATAGCGCAGCGTTCATAGGCTTACAATAAAACAAAAATTTTCTACCATAGTGATGGCAAATTGTCGGAAAATGCACCCAGCTATTATTTAGCAAGACTCTTGCGGACTGCAGCGTTGATTTGGTACCAATGTATTGTTTATTTAACACATGCAGTTTCGGGGACGCTTAATGGGAAGCTTATCAGTGTCTGTTCTTTTCCTCTTTCAAACATTCTTTCACATTAGATTGGCTTTCAAACGTTCTTTCACATTAGATTGGCTTTCAGATGTCTTCTACTGTGCTCTCGCTGTAGTTCGTGATATGCTACTTTGATAATATTTAGTTGATTGTGTTATTACTACTATTTTCGTTCATCTACAAAAGAAATTCATGGCTATCGCGCGAAATACACATGCACGATGGCCTCTGTGTTGGGTCATAACAGCGTATTGGATATGCTCCTCAGTTGCCTTGCCGCGATCCAACTAAAATATTAGCACAAGGAATCCATAAAGTTTTACATCCTTGACTTCTAAGAAAAAAGGACAACCGAGTCTAATATCTCCAGTATCAGAAAAGCATCTAAATCTCTAAATGGATTCTCCTACCCTCGTCGAGATAAGATATCAATGACTATACAAGTTCTTCATTAATGTGTTTATATTGCGCAACCTGACAAGCGCAACCCTCGTTGCGTCTATCTTCAACCATGTACGTATAGAAAATCCATGGGCACTAGCTTCTCTGGAGAGATTTCAGGACACTGAATGCATGGAAATTAGCCGTCGTATCAACTGATTGAGACATCACTTTTATTGGCAACCCTCTTTAAGCTGCCTTGGAGTGCTACCGCTTTGTCCAGAATTCGCAGTAGCTTTGTTTCTGTAACAGCACAAGCGTCTTCATAATGATTTTCCTTGAAAAAATCATATGAGTATGCATGCCTGTATTATATATTTATATGAAACGTACCATAAAGATCTCCTGATTAGGGTTGTATGCCAATGTGATGTTTCTGGCCGTTCCTTCTCGAGACACAACAAAGTAGACTCGAGAAGATCGGCTTCTCTCGCGGAGCTTTTTATACGCTTGTTAATAAATATGGAAGGCGGTTACTGTCCGTCGCTATTCACAGTGATGGAAACAAGTCGCTGTGATAAAATGACATGGTCAGACCTTTCATCAGACTGCTGAGTTTTAACTTACGGGTCACAGGTTGGATACAATAAAGCCGATGTTACACCAGTTCCGCTTTCGGAAAAGGCATAGAAAGCCAGTAAACAGCTATTAGCAAGGAGATCCTGGTCTATGGCCCCGAAAAAGGTTGATGATTTATCAAAAATAATCAGGCGAACTCTTTGACTTCGTGAACCCGTCGTTTGTTATAGACTATTCGAACGCAAACGCACTTCTTACAAACAGATTTCCGGCTGGATATGTGTTAAAGATCCAAATGGGGCAGTTATGTTAACATAGCAAGAAACACGTACAGATCATGGAATATCAATCTATGAATCAAATAAAACGTACTAAGGTTCTTTCCTCTGAAGAAAGTCTGGCAGCGGTTGTTATGCGTAATAAGAAAAGAAAGCAATAGAGGCTCTGAATGCTCTCTACCAGAGATGGAGATGACGTCTGTAGACTCTGACTCAAGTTTGACGTATGAATAAGTAGGATAGTAGATGTATCTTTAAAATAGCTTCCAGCCACTTCGCATTTCTGGGACTTCATTTTGTATGAATTAGAAACCAGTTTACTTCTTCTACTTTAGCTGGAAGGTAATTTAAACAAATTAATTGCACTTGATTTTTTGTACAAGTTTTTCATTTTTGTACTTTGTGTTGCATGTTTTAGCCGTATGGCCATGACAAGTGATTTACAATCCAAAAAGAGGTAGACTGTGTTAAAGCTAAATTTCATCTTTAACGAATTGAAAGTTGATAACCGCTAGCCAAATTTGCAGTGGTAACTTTACACTTTACGGAACATTCATTAAGGGTGAGGAGGATGCTGTGGAGGTGGCGAATGCAGTCCAAACATGCCTCCTGAAATGCGCCTAGCAGATATGTCTCTTCGCGGTAAGCTACTGGATGAAGAACTAATCGAATCTGTATAGGAAGAAAAAAATAGTCATGGTATGATGTATACTTGTTAATTTGTTTCTCTCTTATTTCATTCTTCTGGTACCTGATCGTGATCTGGTTGCTTCCGGGATTGCCTGTGGTGCAACTGAACTGTGAGATGATATATAATGTTCTTGCTGGACGGAGCTTGTTGTTGACGTGGAGACACTATTATCAAGCTGCAACGGCGGAATGCCAGACGCCTTGTCGGATGTGATGGAGCGCTGCGACGAGGTGGACGTGGATCGCTTCCCCTGGTCAGTCTCAGAGAGTTGCGCAAACTTAAGCTACATTTTCCTAGTACTTACTCTGACATGCCTTCCTGGTGATGGTGGCACAGATCGGAAGACGGCTGGAATTCTGCAGATAGCTTAAGCTGCGCGTCATTTATTTTCTGCATTATACATACCCTTCATCTGTCGGGATATCGTCGATCGACAGGTTGAGCTCCTTACGCAACTGAACCAATTCACTTTTGTACTTGTTGCACTGGTGGTACTTGTTGAGGACTACCAGACAGATGAATGGTGATCACCATCACGGTGGCACTTACATTCTTTCTCCATATCAATTGTCTTATTCTTTAACGTCGCCACTTCAGCTTTCAGCACCTCCACGAGGCCGGTGGGTGGCAAATCCCCTGATGCACCAGGAGAATGAGTCGTTATCCATTTTTTCGCGCTAAGAGAAGGTGATGTACCTGCCCCTGTCACAGCGGGGCTCATTGGCAACGATGCTGGGGTGGTTCCTGTGTCCATCATAAAGGATGAGCTTCGGGACGGTGACTGTGAGAGGGTCTGTTGGAGGCGCAGCGAATCTAATTGTTTCTGAAGTTTATTGACAATATACTCTTGCTCTTGCTCCAATGCATTCTCCAGATCGACTTTTTCTTTTTGCAACTACGTGATAAGGGGTGAAGGTAAAAGGGTATCAGAGCACGATCAACGAAACATGTGCTTGTTACCTGACTGAGCTTCTTTTGTAACATGTTTGTCAAATATTCTTCCTCTTGTTCCACCTGAACAAGCAGCTCCCCCTTTTCCTTTTTGAGACCGGAAATGCGTTTTAGAAGCTTATTTGAAATGTATTCTTCTTCCTGCTCCGCAAGTGCAGTCTATATCGAGATAAAATAATGAACATCATCATCATATACACAAAATAAAATTCTGACGACATTTTACCATATCCACCGTCATCTGTCTTAACATTTGATTATCGTGTCGCAAAATATTGACATGTCCTTGTTCCATCTCCAATTCAAACTCAAGTTTTTTGATCCGTGCTTCCTGCGCCACACATTTTTCGTGTAATTTCTTGGTCTCCGCTCGGAGCACATCCAAACTTTCAATCTCCATAAGTGTTTCTAACGATTTGTTCTCGCTGGATAGGTCGGTTAATGATAGAAATAAACAATTATTTGTACTGTACCTCGAAGGGTTAGATTGTAATTGATCTAACGTTGCTTGAAATGCTTTTGCACGGGATTCCAAGTCAGCTTCCAACGTAGCTTTGTCTTTACGAGCCTATTCAACGTGACAAGTCGTATGTAATGGAAAACGTACATACCTTTCTATATAGATACTTACCTTATCGAGTTGTTCTCGAAGCGATTCAGTAAATCGTTGCTCGCTTTGGTGAAGATCCTTGAGTGCTTGCGCGGTCTACATTTCAACCTCAGTTCTGATGGCACGTGGAAAGTTGTTATTCGACTAACCAGCAAATGGTTTTGTTGGTGTGGTGACTCGGAGGGTTGGTCAGTTTGAGTTCTTGGCTGGTCGCGATTCATTTGACTGTATAACTTTTTTTTCCTCAGAAGCAGGGTCTAAAGAATAAGTTTCTTTTGCGAAGCTGGCTTGACTAAGGGGGAAGAAGTACAAAAGGAGTCCAAGGGATATTACAGAGAAGAAACAAAAAAAAGACCGATCTAGTGGTCAATCTTGTTTTGAGGGGAAAGGGTGAAAAGGGACGGTAATGAAGAAGAAGAAGAGGAAAAAAAAACGGAAGAGGTTGAGTCCAGCATTGGGGAAAAAGTCCCACGTCACAAAAATGAGTTGCTTGAATTTACTCGTGCGTTGAAAAAGAATTTGACCGCTTTAGTTCAAAAGACCTCAAAAAAGCAAAAAGGGGCTAGAAACAAAGAAACACTAATCTCTAGATAGGAGCAAAAGGGGCCAAAGAGGGAGGTCTGAGTTAATAATAGTTGCTAGAAATTGATGGTTATAAAAGCTCCACAAAAAAGACTACTTCATTAATCAGAAAGAAATGGATTGTTCGATTTGTACAAAAAAAGTTTACGTTATCGAGAAAGTTGAAGCAAACGGACGACCATATCATAGAACCTGCTTCAAGGCAAGTTGTTTTCTTCTTCTTCTTTCTAAAAAAAATCTAAATAATGATATAGTGCACAGAAAAAGGCTGTCGATTGACCCTACAAAACTTCCACTATAGCGAAGGTCGTCTCTTTTGTCCAAAACATGTCCCTAAATTACAAGCCGTAATTCGACGTATGTAACATCTGATGTAAGCCCCAACATCCCTTTCTTTGCAAATACATATATGCTTTGTTTTTATTATTTTCTCGTTCATATAATATTGTGTGTACTTACCCATATTCTAGTAGCTTTTGCAACCGCAAAACCGAATATCATCAAGCAGGAGCAAAGCCATGATAGCTAGATTTATTAGTACTTTGTTAAGTAGAACATTGACAAAAAAATAATAATAATAATTTTCCCAACTCCTTCCCGTGCCAACCGAATCCGTTAACTGGGATTTTTACAATAAGGATATTGATATTACCGGGATATCAGAAACTTTCGATATAACACCACATGTTTTTAGGGGTGCCTCTGCTCAGCAAGTAGGGGCACCATCATATTCGTGCTGCTGCATAGCGTTCCGTTCATACGTCCAATAAAGTACATACAATTGTTTAGTGTAACATCAGTTACTATTGTGGGCACAATGCGTGGCCCAGAACATGTACATCCATCAGATATCTCGGGCCTTTGTTAAGGCGAAGGTTCTTTGTCCACCAGCTATTATAAAAGGGGTTACCGAGTTTATTTAGAGTTAGTTTGAAAGTGACAAAGGTCGTAAATGAGTACATGGAAGCCGAAGATGCTCCCAATGTTACTTCATTTGTTGTTGGCATGACTGAGAATGATGAGTAAAAAGCATTTATAATTGCCTTATTCGTACACTACTTTATCTGAAGGACAACAAGGAAGATATTATTATGCAAATATTGATTTCTTATGTATGCGTACATCGACAGATCTCAAACTATGTGATGATGGAGAGAAGTCAGCAAGACTTTTGCAGTTCAAAAGGGGCGTTTCGAGTTGGGCACTCAAAATCGCGTGCTATAACTTTGTAAAGGTATGAGCGTGAAGACTTTTTGTCCCCTTCTTTGATGTCATTGCTTTGAACTACACATGCAGGAGACATGGATTATAATTTAACAATCGCCTGGTGACAAGAGATGGAAAAATCGCCATTCTAGGTGGAACTTTCATCGGGGATAGTTGTCATCTTGTGATCTCGGCATAAGAAAAGAAACACAAGACGCTGATTCAAATGTTCTGATTCTCAAGCTTGTGTCTTTAGAGATACACAGCCGCCACGTACAAAGCTAGTGCATACATTTCTTAACGCTGAAAAACAAAGATTTACGTCAAAGTATACCATCCGATAACAGTACTTCGTGAACCACGTGTATCACTGATGGTGGCTCCTAGCTCGGAAGCGGTTAGAAAGGAGACGCCACGAGTGGTAGTGGTAAGGGATACGAACAACGTCGAAGATATTCCGTAGTCGCCTGGACAAAGTAAGACTGATCACCGAAAGCTTGTATGTTTTAGCTCCCCAATATCCGTCTTTCCGGCAAGGCGGCGAGGCAAAAAAAAAAAAAAAAAAAAAAACAGAAATAGAAATGCTGCACTTGCGATCGTCATTGCTTGTTGCACAACCATGCCATCAAAGGAAGGAAGGAGGTACCTTACCGGTTCTCTACCCGAAGCGGTCACATACCACAGATCGGATCTCTTTTCCGATGCATCAGCGGTCATCATTGGTACAGATAACAGCGCTACGGTAGGTTCATAACAAACCAACCAACGTCTCAGCCTAACAAATTTCTGCCGATGGCTCTCTTTTTCCGTTTTTAGAGTTCGCTGTTTCAGTAATCAACTGGTGATTTTTTTTTTCATGCGGCCTACATTCATGCGCTACACTAATTGCAAGAGGATAACACGCCACTAACTTCAATCTTCAGAAGCTTCTATTTGCTCTTTATCGTCCTCAGACGAAAGTGGTATCCAAACCAAATAAAGTACAAATGCAAAGTAAGCAACGCTCAGCAGAACCAGTAGGGGCGGCCAGTTCATTTCGTTGAGGTTGTTAACAAAGAGGTAACTGTTGAAACCCACAACAACCCATGAGATTCCCCAGCAGAGATACTGAACAGCCCTTTTGCTTTTAAATGTTGTGGTCATAACCTCACTGGAGGAAGTCAGCTTGAGAATAGGTATGATAGCCGTTGGGAGACAGAGACTTTGGAGGATCTACATCAGAATAATTGCCAATCGTAAAAGTTATTTTACCTCTGTAGCACGTTCAAAATTTCTCCCATCGTATCAAAACGCTCCACTGCCAACACTGCTACCATCATACTAGGCACCAAAGCAACAGCGCGTGTCAGCGCCACTCGGTGCCATTGCTTCTTGAAAATTGCACCAAAAAATCCTTCTACTACCTTTTTTGGCAGATTATTGCTTGTTTGTTAGTGCAGTTGCATCATTGTCTAAACTTACATATTGTCCTGCTAGTGTTCCTGTCATAGTTGAACTTTGTCCAGCAGCCAGTAGACCAGCGGCCCAAAGGTACCGAGCATATTCACCCAGTGTATTTTTTAGTACCATGGAGGCATCGTAAAGTCCAGGAAGCTGAGTAATGGTTTGTCCGGGTTGATAAAATACTTGGGCAAACACCACAACAATTGCCAGGTTAATAAAGTAAGAAGTTAACAGTGCCAACGCCGATTCCACAGCAAAGTAAAAGTTCGCTTCCTTTAGTTTAGACAGGCTTGGTTTTTCTCCCAGATTCCGCGTCATAACAAGGGCGCTGTGCAACAATATAAGGAAAAGCACAACAAATATCTCTCCTCTTCACTTACCTATGGAGAAACATGTTGTGTGGCATAATTACCGCACCTACCATACCGACTGCTTGAACCGTTGCATCCTCAGGAATCTCTGGTATAATCATCCCCTCCAAGATTCGGCCGATGCTGGGTTGGGACGAAATCATTTCAATCCAGAAGCATCCAATCATAACGCCAATAAGGGACATAAAGAAGACTTCAATCTTTCTTACGCCATACTGCTGTAGCCACATAAACAAAAACGTATCCATAGCTGTAATCAAAACACCAATCCATAAGGAAAGTCCGAACAAAATTTTGATCGCGATTGCCGTGCCAATAATCTCTTGGATATCCGAGCCGATGATAGCGAGTTGCGTAAAGATCCAGATAGCTAATCCGACAGGGCGACTGTAATTCTCTCTTACAAGTTGAGCTAGGTGCTTTCCAGTGACAACACCAAGACGTGCAGAAAGGATCTGGATTGCCAATCCTAACAAGATTTATCCGTTGGAACCATCATTGTCTATTTTTGTTTGCCTAAGATTCCCGTACCTGCAGCATGAGAACATAACAAGAGCCAAAGTAATTTGTAACCAGCTACTGCGCCGGATTGAAGATCGGACTCAAGATTTCCTGGATCCAAGTAGGCAATGGACCTAATATTGCATTGCACCATAAGCACGTGGTTGCCTGACCTGAAGATACTCACATCAGCCATCCTAGTGGATTGTTAATACAAAGAAAAAGATCATTCAATTATAACCTACCTGGACCAGTATACTGTAACAACTTCTTCCAGGAGAAGGACTCATTAGTCTCATCGCCAGACGTATCGATTTGTCCCTTTCCGTCCATGTGGACATGCCAACCGTCATTTGGTTTAGGGATCCGATTGTCTTCACAAGCTTGGTAAGACAGGGAGGATTCATTGCCTAGCAAACTGGTGGAGCTTTCGCCCTCATTTCCACGAGGAGACATGCTAACGCGGAATCTGGAGGAAGAAGCGAACTTTTTTTTATTCGTCGAAGTTGCAATCCATATTTGGGACTCGTTATTTGTACTCCCCCACAGGGTGCACCCCCAGCTACGTGATTGGGTGATCATCCTGTTTGCCTACAGTCGGCGCGCCATAACGCCATCTCTAGTTCTCAGGATGATAAATGCCATTTCAGTTAGAAAGAGTGAATAGAAAATCTCCAGTCGCTTGATCATTTCAGGTAATTAATGGATCGGATAACCCTTGGCTAGGGTTCGCATCTGTTTCACACAAGTACTGTTCGGTCGTTGCTCTGTGGGGAATTCTTAATCGTTCAAGGTGGTAAGTAATTAAATTTCTGCTTCTGTTCGGAGAACACAATGTCGGCTATCTGCGGAGGCCCCAACAGGCTATGGTTGCACATATTAATCGTGTCACCTCAGCAGCGGTTAGCAAATCATGAGCATCCAGTTTATTGTCTTGTTGCATGAGAGCTACACCACCTGCAAGTGATTACTCGCTGTAATGTTTTACTATTGCTAACCCCACGACATATCTAACAAGATATAACAGTACTCGGAGATTGTAGTCTTAGAAGAAGAAAGGCATGTCCAAAAAAGCCTTCAGAATCGTGCTTAACTACTGATGAACTAGGGATCAATAAACCTTTTAGACATCAAGCGTGTTATGTTGCTATTTTCCCTACCCGAAAACAGCTGCCTACGCCCTACGACAGCTTTGATTAATATCAATTCTACAAAAAACAAAGATAATGTGTCAGTTGCCTACACATCTTCACATACCACTTGTGCAACAAAAAAAAATAGAATAAAATATAGGACCTTGCATACAATATCACGTCCACTTAAACTATTCTGTGTTTGTACCAAACAAATTTTCTCCGAGCACTAATTGCTTTACGTTAATGCAATATCTTCGTACTAGAAGTGATAGATTTATACGAATAGAGATTCTGTCTTTACGATAGTTAGGATCTAAACAGGATGTCACAAGGTTGAATTTAAAAGTCTGGTGGGAAAGCCTTCAGTAATCAGTTTATCAGTACATGATTTTCTGTATGACAAAATATTAAAACGTCAAGAATAGAAAGCACTAGGAAAACTATTCGGAGCTACATGGGGTATACTAGTAGAATCTTTAAGCATTGATATGTAAAAAGTTAAAAGGTACAAGCGACAGCATCGTTGTATTTTCCAACAAAACTATTCAGTGCTGCTATAATACCTTCATTATGACACTATTGTTCTTTACTTGTTTTGTGTCTAGGAAGATGCGGAATTCTAGCTTGACACACAAAGTAGATTTCCGCTCAAAGATAAGCCTCAAGTTCACGGATAGAAGAGAATAAAGACCATATGAACATCAGAAAATCATTGATCTGCCGCATGCTTGCGCATAGGTATGCGGCATTTTTCCAAAGAACAAACAGTTGTCAGCCAATTGAAAGTGATACGTGTTTCTATTCAAGCCAGCGTCCGCTATTAATTTTGCTGAGATAAATAAATCACGTATTCACCAGCCCAGCAATGTGTTTTACGGGATTGTTTTTGTTATCCGAAAGACAGGGGAAGAGGTCTATACTACATCCTATGGAGATGACTGTGTTAGGTGGTGAAGTGATTGCAATCCATGTGAAAGAAGGACAAAAGATGTATCTTACCATCGAGATGCTAGTGCCGATTGTTAAAGGTTGGGTTATCTGTGAAAATGATAATCATTGTCGGTCTCATTTATATTATTCAAAGTATTTACATTACACATCATGTGGAAAGCTACACGATACATGTCATGAGATGGTCAGTAATTTTTTTTAAAAAAAAAAAAAAAAGGAAGAGCCACGCCATTGTGGGATAAATTACGTGTTTTGTGCGCCAAGTATCATACTATTTATTGAACAATTTTTGCATCCATAAAGGGCCAAGTTTGCGCTAAGGAAGAGGTTAGTATGGCCATCAGTTAAACCGTAAAATTTACTTGAACTTGATCCCTCAGGGGACACAAATTTTAGGGCTAACGCAGAAATGATACATATCTCCCGCAAAACGTGTAACCAACTGCACAAAGATATTAGAGATTGCCCACAAGAGAAAAAAAATAGGAAAAACGCAGTAGTTCGACTTTTTTCTCCCTCGTCATGATATAAACTCCCGGCTCCAGTGTCATCATACCCCAGCGTCTCATTATGGTTCCTATTAAGCCAGCTTAGCGTTAGCTAAGTTTTAAGTACACATCTCAAAGGTTGTGGTTATAATACCATAAACTTGCAGAGAATGTACTTTAATTGCCTGAAATCACTCAAAACATACATACTGGTACCGGTAAGCAATTGTTTTTAATATTAGAATCAATCCGAATATTGCTTTGCTGGGGTCAAACACAGTCTTTCCTGATTTGCTTGCTTATATGCTGACGATACCTCCAGTGATATGGGTTCTCGCTTGTCATGGTTGATCCGGATTTTACCATCTACGTTGTACTTAAAACGAGCTTTGACTGCTTAATTGCTCAGTTCTACAGTGTATGATTCCCGGGAAGTACGCAACGTCATATCGTTGCCGACGAAGCATACGCGTGCATAATTATAACAAGGGCGTCATCAGATTTCCGTTCAGACGTGTCTCGGAATCGGACAATATGCTGCCCATCATCGTAAATTTGTTACACACTAGTCCACAGGAATGTTAGCGGTTGGCTGACAAAGAGTTGGAATAACGAGTTCACGACATACAGTATTGCGAACATGTCAATCAAAATTTTCAGGAATTTTATCCGGTACTCCTTCCTCAGATTATGTGCCTAAGTGTGAGGCTTTTCGGAAGAAGTGAACAAGCATAAGTCTCTTTCAAGACCTTCTTGAGATAATTATTAGTTCAGTATGATAAATTGGTCCGATGCAATCATGATTATACAATACGTCCGCATATCTGTACTACTATCTCTTTCGAATATACTTCGTGGCATATTGAGCTTTTAGCTATTCAAACAGTTACACCTCTCGCATATTCCTGGGTATCAAACGCTCTCACAGTTGGGCATCGCTACCCTAGGATACTTTTAGCTTGTGTTTCATTATTTACAGCTTGACGAAAATATCGGAGTGAGAGTGCCCGATGGAATTCCCAAATTTTCTTTTCAACTGCCTCACTCTCGATTATTTGCAAGACTTTAGTCAGATCTAACATCAGGGGGCGATTGTCCTAATAATTGACAGGTTAAAAATGCCAAACATTTTTCGGCCGCTTTACGAGTATACAGTAGGCGTGCATTAAAACTATACTCGACAAATTTATATTCTCGGAATTGTTATACACCTTGATGTACACTTTTAATCCACAAATAGCATGGCAAATAGTTTATCAAGAATATGTATAGTTTATTCCTACTGATTTATCTACTAAAGTAGTCTTAAATATGCTTATTTTGTCTTTACTGTTGTAAAGTTTAACTCCCAAAGCTTCTTGGTTATCAAATATTCAAGCTGCCCATTAATGGATTTGTAATTCCAACATGTTGCGTACTTCCCATGCAATGGTCCTTTGCTCTGCTACTGGCTTAGCCACAAATGCCAGCATCATTTTCGTGGATAACAACCAAATCTGGTGTTATTTTGAGCCCATGGTTCCCTTGTAAGCTTCTCAGGAACAGTTAGCATAATATCCAGATCGACCTCTGTCTTTCAATATAAGTATGAGGCTTTCAGTTCACCGAAAGCATAATTTTAACAAGCACCTACTGTATTTTCATCACTGTTGACAGTGTATACTTAGCTTTACCCTTTATTATTCAAAATACCATGGTAATTTTCTTTATAGAAAAGCATATTATAGACTAAACTCTTCTTCTAGAGCATCCTTATAGGATATCAAATCGAGCTTCGAGTTGAATCGTCGACATGTTACTTCTTCATGTGAAGTTTGATATGAAAGTATTAAGTTTATAACCTTTTGCTTTTGCTCCTTTCTGAGTTTGTTGCTTCTGTGTCATAACATGCATCTCTCCGTTTGTTCAACTCATTGAGGCAATCGCCGAGGTTAAGTTGCTCGCCACATTACAAGTTCTTGAACGACCCGCTACTTATAAGTACCTCTGTCGGTAATTAAGGGTAACTAACTTTACCTAATCCACAAATTCCCTTTAATAGTCAAGGCATCTAAGATAATAGCTGTTCAAGATCACATGCTTGTCTCTCTTAACTTTTTCGTTGACCTCATTTGCCACCTATAGTAAATTATTTCAATGAAATAAAGTATGATAATAAGCTCCTGAATGATATCAGTGTCCCAGAAGTCACTCAGCTCCTGTCTGACTATTTTTTTTCTTAGAGAGAAACGGAAAATCGGGAACTTAGGTATTCAGGAACCTCGAGAAACCTCTTCCCACAGTGAAATACGTAAAGGACTGTTACAAATATAGATCCTGCTAAAAGTTTTGGGAAACGCAGCGAAGATTACAACGTTATGTTGACTGATGAATTTAGACAATATATGATTTGTCAGAATTGCAGTTGCGCATATTGTTTCTAGGACTTTGGATAGTGCTGATCCATATATCATCTAGCTATTGCGTAGCAGAACTTCAAGCGCCTAAGTATTCTCTAGCTAGACGTCGTCTTTCCAAGTTCCATTCATCGATTTTGCAGCCAAGCTCGATAGTTTTTTCGGTTTCGATTTCCATATTCTTGTATACTCTGTCTTTGCACCATAGGACTAATTCGTTGAGACGACGGCGTACATCCCATAGATATCGTTGCATAGGCGAATAACAGGCGCCCGTATCATCTGCTTCGTTCACATATCTGAAAATAAATCAATGTTTAGATACCGCTTTTGCACTGTCTTCTATGCTCACTTGTCAGGAGGAGCGATCGAGGGAAGTTCAGGACACAACATACGTGCCTCCTTAATTGCTTCGTACGCAACTTCGGGAAAATAAACTCTTCCTGGCTCCATACTCCCTTCGGTGCCGCTACTACGTAATTCGATAATCGCTTCAAGAATTGATATATCAGCAGCATCAAGAAGTTCGCGCACGCGCACGATATTTCTATCCTCTTCCGAACTCTGTCGCCAAGTTAGTTGCCTCCTGCTTACTTAGAATAACCAACAACAGCAATAATAATCACCTTTTCGAGCAGACTTTTGATCATGTTTATGTCTTTCTCCAGTGCTTTGGCTGTCTCAGAGAGCTCCTTGCCCTCCAGCGCCTAATTGATTTCTTGTGAATCCAGCAAAAGCCAAAGGGTGCCTTACACTGTCCAGCAGCACGATCAGCTCTTCGCGGTACTTTTGCAGTGATCTTTGATCTATTCCATATTTTTCGTTCTGACAATAAATAAGTCTCAGTTTCACCTCATTGACGAGACTTACAGGTGACTCTGTATCGCGAACCCTTTCATTCATGCTTTCGACCTTCAGTTTGGCTTCTGTAATCTTGTCTTTTGCCTTTCTCAATCCTCCCTTAATTCTTTGTTTCTCTGCAGCTACTTCGCACTACATCTAGTGTGAGAAAAATACAGAAAGTGCAAATGTATGCACATATTTGAAACACTTGCAGTGATGTATAAAAGGAACCATTGTAAAGTCCAAGACTCAATGCTCTTAATCTCAGCTTTCCAAACTTCCCTACAATCGCAGCGTAAATAACCTCAATGGAAGCGGGTTGAATTACGCTTGAGTTTCAGCTTCGTGTAGTTCTTTATCCAGTGGTGCTTTTTCCAGCAATAGTTTTTTAACTGCAAGCTTAGTATCAAAATAAGGCCGTTCAACATGAATCAAGCCCGCAACAGCATGTGTCAGATCATCGATCGTGACGAGCTGCTGATTAGTAGATGAATTGGACATGATAAAACAAAGATGATTAGTTTAGTACAGTGGTGTCCATATACACAAATTTGATCGTTTGTAGTCCTTCAGCCAATCAAAGCTATTAGAAGCCTTCTACAATAATTTTGTGTTTCGCTGATATGTCTATGCTTTCGTGAAATTTTTCATGTCCAATATTATTTCTTATCATACAGCGATAAAAGCTTATCAAACTTCGAGGTTTGCTTCTCCAACATATGTTTATTTCTTCAAAACAAGAAAGGCGGAGTAATAATTCTGCTTTTGAAGCGTTCTCATATCTTTGTGCCTTCAGGCTCTGTCTCCCACTGCTGTCTACCTTTTGTTCCAAGTATATCAGGAGATTTCCCTACTAGTACAATAATATTGTATTTGCGAATCTGGGAATGCAGTCTTCAGCGCTGAGGGTAAGGAGGTGATCAATCCACTTCATCATTGTCAAAGTCTAAGGACCTATTTTCACAATGTCGGCCTACAACCATGACAGCTTCCTCAGGGATAGTCCCATCAGGATTAAAGTATGAAAACTCTGGTCCAATGTGAGAATCCAACATTAAAAGGAAATCGTCGAATCTAAAAAAATATATGAATAACTAGACGTCCCACGATGTCTGCTTACATCTGATGTGTCTTTTCTTCCTCAAATATCTTAGTATAGATCCAATCTCGTTTAAAGTTATCTATCTCATTCTACAATTGAACGACAATTAACTGATGTAGACTAACCCTTTGTAGTACCTTGTATTTCTCGAACTCAATTGGTTGACGTGCCCCTTTCTCAGTGACAAGGCGGTTATAACTCCAAAATACAGGTTGCTCTAGCAATAATCCAAGTGCTGGCGCTTTCGGTATATTAATCTTAGTCGCTTCAAATGACTTTGGAATAATTGATAATGGGGTGTTGCTGCGTACCGCCAACATCGCCATGGCTATTCTAAGGATCTTAGTCACAGTTCCATACGCCAAAAAACACATACAGATCATTTTCCGAATTTGATGCAACATAAAAGATTGACCGTGAAGCTTGATACTGAGCCACTCCATTCCATGGATGACCATTGGTTCGCTCACCTAATTTTCCTTTGTTAGCACCGTATCAGTCATAGTTTTCAAACTTCTGTACAGTAATTTGCATCATGTGTCGCTTTGCAGAAATATCGGTATGTTCGCGACGAATAGTATAGTTATGAAAGTTGTGAGTTCCAACAAACATAGAAAGCGCAGCGTTGAATTGTTCATACGTATGTCGAGTGATACGATAAACATGTTTTACGGCTAATTCTTCGGCTGTACTGCGTGTAATATAGCAACGAGTCGGATCATCTCTTGCTGAGATCTCCAGATCCATATTCGAACTTCGTGTTGTGTTCAGTGATTTGGGAGAGGGCGGAAGAAATACATAACTTGGTAAGAGATATTCATAAATACGAGAATCGCAGAGGTTTTTGGCCTGAAACGATCGACGAGTTTCGACATAATCTATGTTGGATCCAAGTAAGATGAATGCATAATCACGGTAAACTTACCCCAAACACGAATCTGTTCTGGTAGCTGCTTGTTGACCTTGTGAATGATTTCTTGATCTTCAACAATCATTTTCATTGATACCACGTTGCCTGCAGCGTGTACCCCTTTATCTGTCCGCGCTGCTCTTTGCAGTTGAACCTTCCAACTGATTTAATGCTATGCATAACAATTTGCTAATTACCTTTTTGGGGTCTACGGAGTTGTCTTTGGAGACTGCTCCTGCCTTGCATAGTGCTTCAAACAACTCTGCCTCTATGGATTTCGCGGTAGGATTTCTACAGCAACAGTTAATGTCAAAGTGCAATGGCCAGGCTTCATCGATCTACATCTGCATTCCTTGGTAACCGGTGCCATTGTAACCAACAAGCAATGCCACTTTCTTCTTCGGTTTCCGTGGCTCGCCAGATGGAATGTACTCTGCTTTGCCCTCTCTTTGCTCTATAGCTTTCCGACTGGCCTGTGTCAAGAAATGATCGCGGCATTCTTTCCCAGTTTTCACTCGTCCAGAATTAGCTATAGCTAAGCTGTAGGGGCGCACCCAATTAGTCTTTAGGTGTACACAAGCTCTCCTTAGCATCGATTAGTATGGTGGTTTGTGTCCTCACTAAGTGGAAATAATTTTCGGAAAGCGTTTGCCTTTGGATACTCGTAACAAGGTCACAGTTGTTCCTCAGTGAACAGA
Source organism: Saksenaea oblongispora B3353 (assembly GCA_000697495.1). NCBI lineage: Eukaryota > Fungi > Mucoromycota > Mucoromycetes > Mucorales > Saksenaeaceae > Saksenaea > Saksenaea oblongispora. Next base: position 122,838 of record JNEV01001682.1, read on the forward strand.
GGACTGCCTTCGGACACGACAGTGATTGTTGATGTTCTCTTTCAGCCGAGTCAGTGGCAATCCCCACAGATCTGTTAGTTTCTTGTGGATAGTCAATCCATGTGAAATCCACATATCCATCAGCCTCATGAAGGCTAAGCTTTGCAAGTTGCTATTATTCTCTAACGTCGCCGAATATAGTGTCATAATTGCACCAACACACGCCTATGTTGATCATCAGTTCTTCGAAGTATTATACAGCTGCTTGACTGTAATCCTTCACTATTCTACAGTAGTAGAAGTACGGACCCTCAGTGACTTATGATTTACGGACATATACTGTATTTATTTTTCAGGATTTGCTCCTGAAGTTCAAACATCGGGCTCTTTCTTTTTTTGACGGAATAATGGCCAATGCTGCTCCTTAACAGACCTACATTTCCGATGACAATTCTAAATTGATGCTAAAGAATATTACCGGATTGTAAATGTACAGTACTATAGCTAACTTCGACGGAGTGCTTGATTATGTTCTGTGGCTGATAGTTCAGGGTCTTGCCAGAGATACTATAACGAGACATTCCGCTGGAACACTCCACCAGACGGATTATATGCAAAACAGCTATTTATTCTGTATCATTTGGATCAATCTGCGGTTTGAGTAACTGCTGCCTAAAAATACTTCACTCTACTTAACACTGCAGTAACAGGATGCGTAGGTTGATAAGCTCACCGATTGTGATGCTCCAGCGCTTAGAATGTTCCACTTTTCAAGATTTCTTAAAGATCTGAGACCCAGAACCGTTCAGTAACGATATGCAGTAATTTATTTCATTGTTTGGAATATGAAGAGTAGTATTTCATTTTCGGAAAGGGACTCCCTGGATCTTCACAAGCGGATGATAGATAATCGTGACTTCGTTAAGGCAAATCCTTTTGACGGCGACAGCGTTAACGTCATTGGTGGGCAGAGAAGCGAAGGGTTCCTGGAGGATTTTTTTTTCGGTTAAAAAAACCATTTCAACACCTATGTCTTTCGTTCGATCAGCAGCACGTGTAATCACTAAACGCACACTTGTTCGTCCTTCAATATGGCCTAAGAGAAGAATATCTGCAATCCCAATGATGTTAAAGCCTACGGTTGTGTCTATTCCTGCGATCCGATCGTTCTCGACATCGGGTGTCAATAGTCGTCAGTACGAAATGACGTACGTATTCCATATAAATGACTCGTAATCAAGCTGTGAGCTTATACTTTGTTTAAGCGAGTTATCAATTGACGAATACCACCGTTTATCTGACAAACTAATGGATCATATGGTGGAGATACTGGAAGCTATTGGAGATGAGACAGATCTAGCCGGATTTGACGTGGAATACTCGGTAAGTTAGATAGTTCTCTCTGGAGCTATGACTAATGCTGTCCAATAGCAAGGTGTAATGACATTGAAGTTGGGTACCAATGGTACGTATGTGATCAACAAACAACCTCCAAACAAACAAATTTGGCTTTCATCCCCTAAAAGGTAAAAATTGCCAAAAAAAAAAAAACTCTGAAAATTCATTTTTCACGTAGTGGTCCCAAACGATACGATTATGATGCAAAGCATCATCGATGGTTCTACCATCGTGACGACCACACATTAGATGAACTGCTAAACGCTGAATTAAGTGAGATATTGCAACAAGAAGTAGATCTACTGGAAAGAGATGAACAGGAGTGATATGTTTATATAAAAATCACATCCCCCTTACTTCATAAAAATACAATTATTCTAAACAATATGGCTTTATCGACTTCTGCTTGCGTTGTAATTCCGCTTCCCGAGGTCAAACGGAATATACTTGTACTTAATCATATGCCGGATTTGTCTCCTCATAGTGATGGCAAACAAGATGCAGAAGTAGATTAGCAGGATTGGCCAAAACACGGGGACATCAAAGATGCTGAAAAAGCTACAAACTAAGGCGATCACAGTGGCTTTGGTAGCGGAATACCTGAGAATACACATGAGCATGGAATGCATCCCCCCTTCTACACATTACCAGAATTTGAACTCAGGAAGTCTACGAATAAAAGGCTTAAATTCTTCGTCTGCCTTCATAGGCAATGATGGGCCTTCCTCCATTTCATTCTCTTGGGTATCCATCTCAACCGAAGGATCAATCTTTGGCGTCAAGAAAGCCAGGAATAGGTTCAGTAGATAGATACCTAGCATTCAAAATAAGATATCTATACTTGTTTCATTATCCTTGTATCAGATACTATACCTAAAGCGTAACTAAACAAATAAAGAAATCGTTAAGCAAAGACGATTCAAGCATCTAGCAGGCCACGCGGCACCTTCAAAACTTACCAGACAATATACCAGCCTTCTGCATACACAATGCGTAACATGAAAAGCACAAGCAATACCGCCGTTGCAACCCATCGGAATTCGGCATATGGAGTTACTTCATCCAGGTACTTTTGCCATTTCTAAGTGCAGAACATTTCGTCAGACGATGGACTTAAGTCATAAATAAAAATACCCTCTCAAAGGCGGTCTTCTGAGCAAGAAAGTTGGAGGAAGCACCTTCACTAGATTCACCCGAAAGATCGTTCATGGATGTAGAAAGAGAGACCGATGACCAGTCAGCAACTCTCAAGTTCACCTGCGCAGTCGTGACTGGCATTCATCAGAAGGGCACGGCTTGACACTTCGACTTCCGTATTAATAAACTCTTCAACACAGACAACGCGCATGCTTTAGTTTAAATATTATCCTATACGTTATCCATATTTTATCACTATATATTTAATCTTCTTAGCAAGATAAAAGCTATGGGCAATTCAAAGTGGGAAACGCTACGGACACTCAGGCCCAGCAGCTTAGGGATACTCATGTAACTTCCGTTAAATCGGCTATCGAATAACTTACAAAGCCTGACAGTAACCGATTGCTAACGAAACTCCAGAGTGTTTATAGGCCAATTGTCCATAACCTGAGTGTCCATACCGATTCCTGTTAAAAGTAAAAGGGCCAACCTAGTACACTGCAAGTCACCTATTAGCTATCATTGAAGAGTTATTAAAGCCTTAAACAAGGAAAAAGTAAACATTTTATGTCAGATGAATACTTGACAACTCAAAAATGGAAGGCATTGCGAATAATGATTAAAAGGGTCCAGAGCTTATGTAACTTATGGGCGAAACAGTTTGTACAAACTTTCTTGGAAAACTTTATAGCGAAAACGAAATATCGGTGCAACCGTTGACTGAAAGCGCTCTCAACAATTTCAAGCTTTGTATATTAATTAACAGCTGCAAGCACAGTCTTGTTGGTAGGTGAAGTGATAATGACGTAGGATTCAGCGAATCGAAGTTTGGTCCGCAAAGCTTGGCCCGAAAAGCTTTCTGAAGAAACTTTTTCAACGATTAGTACCACCATATATTAAAGCGGCGCATTTTAGATCACCGTACGATGTGTTTCCGATGAAGCTTACAGATATATCCAACAATCTCCTTTTGGGGAGCCTCTTATGGTACCATATAGCTAAAACAAGCAGATCACATATTCTAGTAAGTATAATAACCATGGAGAATCAAGACATAGCAGATGCATTAAAATATGGTCTGAATACGTTGGAAACATCGATACGACAGAGTACATACAGCATAACAACTCTTGACAAAGTTTTAAAGATTCCACATCTATAATAGAAGTCATTACCACTGTGATAGCCACTCCTTCAATACGCTATAAGTCATGAATTAATGGGCTTTGCTGTTTATATCCCGAATTGAGAATAACTTTAAACTATGGATCTGTTACCCCTTGTATAGAAAAACAGAGACCACGAACACAAGACACCATTGCTTTTATTTATAGAAAAAAACAAAAGAAAATATTATATGCCAACTTAAATCTTATGGGTTGTTCCAGAGCCTATTCAGTGAAACATATATGAGAACACATTTTGCTTTCTCTTGAAGTTACCATCAAGGCCATTGTAAAAAAACCAGTTCTGAATAGGAAACTCTTTTCCAGAGAGCGCTCTAATGATCTCTTGAGCTAACACACCGCCTACGATTGCAGCAACAGGTGCCAATTCGGTTTCAAAGAGCCTCGCGAGATCCCTACAAGATTAATGATTTGTATTCTGAACTTTTTCTCTTACATCACTAAAGCATCATCCAAGATATCGGGGTCAGAAACACCTATTTGCTGAAGGTATCTTGTCTTGCATTGTTTTAATATGTCGGTGTCTTCTACAGTAGGAGCACGTTTATACTCTTGCTGAAACTTGAATAGGACTATTCATTGTGATAATTGAGATACTGTGTGAAACTCTTCATTATCATTTCTTTTTACCTTGTGTCAAAAAATGAACGACAGGTGCTCGTCTCCTTAAGGCTTTCGACGTCATTTCCGACCAATCTTTTTGTAGCGACGTTTCAAAGCTATCATACTGTTCGATTCGTTTTATCCTTTTAATAATTGGTTCATCAGTGGACTTAGCGCCCTGTGGCATTGTTTTTTTCTCCCTGAAAAGGAATAAGCATACAAAACGCTTTTTTACAGGTAGCCTTACTCTGTATAGGTATGTCGCATTAAATCACAGAAAATGTAACCAAACCATCCAAAAGCATCAGCGGCATAGAACGGTTTACATACGTCTCTTTGCAATTGATCCACGCGAGACTAAGAACATAATTAATTACAGACTGTGACAACACATATATACCAGAAGGGTTGGGTCTCCATGAATAAGGCAGACGACATGGAATGATTGAAAGTAAGCGTCATCTTTGACATTAATGTCGTCTTGATCAACCACTACATTCACTCTCGGATTTAACGCTCGCACAGCAGGTGCTGCTGCTGAAGCACGCTACATTTTCAACGTTAGTAAATCTTCTCCACTTTGCTCGTCTCTATTTTTTTTTTTTTTTTTTACATTTTTGCCAATGTGTTTTTCGTCTAAGAGAAATTGTGCACCCAAGTCTTCTTCCTGCACAATCTCGTGGTCAAGAAGTGTAATGGTTCCCACACCTGCTAAAGCAAGATTTTTCAGCATTTCGTTGCTAACTGCACGAATGCCAGCTACAAGTATGTGCGAATCGCGGATTCTATTTCCTCATTAGCGCTGATTCGTTGACTTCGTCTTCCATCGTGCCTTTGTTGAGCTTCCAAGCCCCAAAGTCGAATTTGTCGGTCATAAATCGCAGCCTCATCTTCATCATTGCCTTATTAGCTAACATCTTGATATAGTCAAGAAAAAACCTTGCGTGATTGTGTGGCCAGCCATTGTCTTCAAGCACGAGCTTGGCTGAACGCGTGACTCTGGTAGACATTTCAAAGTTCGGGGATTGAACGGAACCCTTCCACTGTTACCTGGCAAGCAGTGTAAATTTGACAAGATAATTATCGCCTTTAGCATACGTTTTGATATTGGATAGGCTGATGGGAAACAATGTTTTTTTTAAGTTGTTGATTTGGGACTGATAACGAAGTTGTACTTGCATGTCAGCCGTGAATTTCCTGGTCAACTTACAACCTGTGCGCTCATATATGATTCCTTATATTAACATGACATCTGCTTAAGATCCATAGGTATATTAAAACCATTTCTATTTATGCCATCGGATAGTAACCTTTATGGGAATGGAATATTTGGATATTCCAGGATATTTTTATGGCTTTATCGGGATGCAGAATTTCATCTTGAGTTCATGACAAGAACTTGTCTCAGTTAGCTTAGAAGAGCCAATCAATGGTCAGAACCCCCATCCAAATCCTTTTATTTAGACCAGCAGTGGTGCTCGCTTCGCTACGCATCACAGCTTTTCTACGGGGAAAAAAAAGAATATGTGAAAAAGAAAAGGAGCTATAAGAAAAAAGATACTATGGCAAAAAGAAGATATGCTTGAAAGCTGGTTTAAATGATAATTTACCTGTGTGTCACCCTCGCGTCACATCACCCCGAATGACTTGTTTTAGCGGTGATCTGGAGAACAAGGAGACAAAACTTTACATAAAACCCCAGCAGTAATAACTGATAGCAAAAGTATACGCGGGTATCTATTAAGGTAGATTCTAGCTTGTTGGAGCTAATTTCACAAAGAAAAACAAAACCTAGGATATGTTGCGGTTCATAAGCGTTTGTTCGGTAATCCTGGCTTTATCAGATCAAATAATGCAAGTTTTGGTTTTTCTCTTCATTTGATTGTAAATTTCTTAGTTAGTCAATGCTAAGTTATTCTTCTTTGTTCTTCTGATATGATTTAGAAAACCTCTCCGGCCCGGTACACGCTACTATCGAAATGAGACACCCAAGACAATTGATATATGAACGAAAAGCTTTACAATACAAGTAGTATAATAGTAATAATAATTTCACACGGAACTTGATAGTGTCATTGTTTAATTGTTTAAACACAAACTTCGAGCTTAGGAAAGGACACGTTAGTATCCTTTCTGAGAGTGGCTAGGGAACCAAAGTGCGCGCTTTTTTTTTCAGCCACAGCGCTGTTTATTTTCTGTTCTGCAACGCTGGCAACGTTGGGGAAACGGTTTTTAATTTCGGGAAACATTTTAGTACCCGCAGGGAAACATTTTGTCGGCTAGACCGCCTAGAAAGTACAGATGCTTCGTCTGATCGATGACGCTGAATTTACTGTAATCCTCAAGTTGCAGATATTAACCGATACATATAGCATAAGTTTGTACAATACTTCGGAAAGCCTGCGGTCTTTGGTTGTAGGTTTGTAGCTCAAAATAAGACTAACAACATGTGGCAGCGAAGATCGGTGTAAACCACCTGTGGGGTCCTAGAATGAAATCATGTAGGGTCGGATTTCCAAATACATTTAAAGATACTCGCGTCGACTGCTTCACTGTTTCTATTAAACACTGTTTTCTCCTTTTTGATAAGGATTGATGGTTAAAATAATACTCATCTGTTACATGGTATTCTGTCCATATATTTTATGAACTCTTGCTCTGATTGGTCATATCATACATTCAAGATGAAGTCAGTCTCATCGATTTTGGTAGCAAATAAGTGTAACTAACCATTATCTGTTGGCGTGTGGATTGGAAAAGATCTCTGCCAAGCGATGGGAGCCAATGTTAAGAAAATGAGAACCTTTCTTGGCTCACTCCATTGGCTGACTTAGTTTCGTTATGGTTACCCGGATTTTGATTCGAACGAACTGTTTTTTCCAAAACTGCGTGATCTTTTTTTGGCTGTGTGCACGCCGAGATGCGCGACGATACTCCGAGAAGCAGCAGTCTCTTTGATAGTTCTTCGGGGAAAAAACAAGACTTAAATTAGCTTACCTTAATCCTAAATGATGACAAACATTGATGGTACCGAATAGATATATTTCAATGAGTTGACGCAAACGTATGCGATGCTATTTGTTTGTCAAAACCGAAAATGACGCGCTTCTTGAAGATAAAGCCGTGCCGTTTGTTTAACCGTCGTGCAAACACCGAAAAATCGTAGTGATTTAAGTTACGACAACAAATGAATTAAAGACCACAGGATCGCCAATGTTTGAAACGACATCTATCAATGTCGTGCATAACCGTGGTACTGTTGCCAAGATGATACGCCAAAAACAGATTAGTTTGTGTCTATTCAAGTTTTAAACAAGCTTATAAACAGACGAACGACGTTCTATTTTTTCAAGCGATTCCCAATTTCGTATACGAGCTAACCTCAAACGGAACAATAAGTGCGATATGATACCAGAAGCCTCGGCTTCTATTGATAGTTTGGAACTATTTGGTCCCGACTTTTTTCCTAGATTGTCATTCTTCCGCAACATGAGCGATGTTTAGTAGGCTTCTATCGGAACTTAGTCATCAAAAATTATCCAGCTCGATAGAATTAGTAAAAAGCTTGGGTGTCATTTTTGTCGCATAGCGCAACAAAGGAACGCAATTTTTTTTCAGCTTTGGTGTGGCGTAGCATATTCTTCGTCCCTGAAGTGGTGGAACCTTCTCGATTAAAAGTTGAAGATCGTTCGTCGCCCCTGCTATCGGAGAGACTGGAGAGCCTGGAACCAAGCGGTAGTCCGCTTTTTACTATAAATGGTAAATGATTAATTGGTGTTTGAAAAAAAAATCAATTCAGATCGCCAAGAGGCCATTGGCAAAGCCCACTAATGTATTTAGCTCGGAGTATAAAGAAAAAAAAATAACCACACAATTCCGGAATGAAAGAACTGTAATTATCCGCCAGGTCCCTCCCCACTGCGATTCGTGTAACATGAAGCCTAAAACCTAAAAGTCGGGTCCAAACGATCGAGACAGCCTCCGAAGCCGATGTCATTCTTTCTATGCCCATCGATAGTTGAGATTCTGAACAAATAAGTGGTGCTATTTGTAGATAGGAGTACAAAAATGTATGGCAAACTTCAGTTTAAATGGTGTTTTTGATTTCCCTTGGCGACGCACCAGGTCCTTCGATTGGACCTTCGATCCGATATATCAAGGTCAGCATCAGCGTGGGCCCAACCCCCTTTTTAAAACTCCACCGATATGCTTTTTTTAAGCAAGCATTTTATGGGTCACCGTGCTTTATTCATTTAGCTAGAGCGGGTCTTCCCTTCCCCCTTTCTTCTTTCTTTTTTTTCTCCCTACTTTCGCAAAATCACTCTATCCCATGCGAAGCTTCACCTTACTTTACCTTGCTATTTTTTCTCTGTTGGTTTCGGCTGATCCCATCAAGATCCCATTGTACCGACGCAGTGAAACAGGTTTAGCTGTTGCTGCAGGTAAACAGCTCGACAACGGCATCCTTGCTGGCAAGGTCCAGATTGGCGAGCCTAAACATGGCAAGAAGCCGGAATTTTTCACCTTAGCCTTTGATACGACAACTGGCTTCTCCTGGGTTCGTGGCAGTCGCTGCAAATCTAAGAATTGTGATGGCCGTTGCACTTATTACGCAAATCACTCCTCTACCGTAACATCGACAGGCAAAGCGTTCTCAGTCGAATACGGCGACTCCTGCGTTGATACACATATTTATCTCGACACCTTTCGCTTTGCCAACCTCACTGTTCATAACATGCCTTTTGGAGGCGCTTATCATATGAGCGGCTTTGGCCGCGGTTTCGATGGCTACCTCGGTCTCGGACGTAGCGTAGATTTTAATATCACTAAGCTTCATACGTCGAGCTCAACGTCTCTCTCCAAACGAGACATGAACTTGCCAGATTCAGCCTTTGTACCTAACGCTTACCAGCAAGCCACTGGTATCGACAGCGCTCAGTTCGGAATGTACACCACGACCAATCTAAACGGTCAACAGCAGCAGCAGCAGCAGCAGCAACAACAACAGCCCCAACAACAACAACAACAGCAGCAGCAGCAGACAACGTCCGGAGGCATCGGCTTTGTCAAACGTACGAATAACATCCAACCTGAAGAGCCTGTGGGCGGCTACCTTGTCATCGGTAGGAAACATTGAACATTCTCCACGAAAAAACTAATTCGTCATTTAGGTGGCGTCGACAAAACCGCTATTCAAGGAGACGTTCATTATATCGATTTGGCACGAACAGAAGGCTCAAAGAACTGGGATGTCTGCATTCGCGATGCTCACTTTGGCGACGAACTAAATCTGAAGCAAAAGAAAAATGCTGTGGCCTCTATCAGCACTTCCAGCACTCAAATTGTCATGCCCCGTGACCAAGGTAGAGCCGCATCATGGTTTCTATTTTTTTTTATTGACCTTGCAACTATAGCTGATCAATTCCATGACATCTTTGGTGGACGATACAATGACACTTCGCGCGCTTATCAATTTGTCTGCTGTGAAGCCGAATCCTTGCCCAGCCTTAAGGTGACTTTAGATGACACTATTGTCGAATTGCCATCGAAATACTGGGTCCAGAAGATCAGCGAAGGAGACGAACAATGCTGCGGAAAGTGCACCACTCGCATCAGTCGTGGCAGTGCAAACCGAGACTGGGTTCTAGGCACAGCCTTTACCAACGCATTCTACACCACGTTTGACCCTGAAGGCGAACGAGTTGGCCTAGCATTCAAGAAAAATCACATCGATGAAGAGCTTCGCATCTACAAAAAGTCGTCCCATCATGAATAAGTAAATAAAAACAAAAACTTCATATACACATTTTTTTAAAGTTAACCTGCATCCAGAAAACACTAATAAAGAAAGGCATTTTAAGCATATGATCTTGCTACCTTTAAATTTCATCATTACAGAATCTAGAACAGATAACACCATTTGGCATTCATTTGAACGTTTATTACGGTCTAGAAACTGCAATTTGTAGTAATGTCATTGGTTATCAAGGCACGTTGCTTGTATTACCACGCTGTCATCTAAATGTATTTATAAGAGAAAAAAAAACACACTATTTTCGTAAAGTGGTGTCGCGAGAAACAGCTGGGACCAGTTTGAAAAAAACTTGGACAAACATAAAGCACCTTAAGTACCGAAACTGTTACATTTTTTACAGTACAAGGGAGACGTAAAGCTGGCGATTAACCGGGAACCTTGTTGCAAAGCGTCAGCGGTTTTTCTTTTTCTTTTTTCAAATAAAAAAGAGGGGATACTACCCCTAGTTGAACTCTTGACGAGAAGTTTCCTGAATCGACACAAATATGTAATCGTATACAGCTCATTTTGGACTGTTGCTATCATTTCACTTTTTTCTTCTTCGCCGTCTGAGTGTAGATTTCCTTTATGGCAGGTGACGTTTTATACTAGCAAAGTCTAATACTCTATTACCATATCTATTCAGCCGATCCTCTGTTTCGTCCAACTACAGTATGTACATATTCGAATTCATTGCGGGGCTGTGAAACACAGAGTGCAATAGCCGGGTTTGCTCTTCCGCGAAATAAGCAACATCAGTGTGGCGTAATAGTACTTCGGCGATATCCCCCGAGAAAGGTACACTGCGGAAACACGTAAGAATTTCCCAACAAAGCCGACGAACGTAGCTGAACAGTTTTTGCGGATCCTTAAAGAGCATCAGGCACAAAATCGTTGGGTACTCCCCCAGTGTCGGACAAGAGTCTCATGTTAATAAGCATGTTCGCTGCGTATTGTTCAATAAAAAATGAGTAGCTGGGTACGAAATTGCAGCAGCGATTGCGCAACACCAGGAACTTTGTAGAGTATACGTTATTTCTTCTCATTTTAATATGCATATCACAGCATCTTTTCTAAACTCACTATTTAGAAAATGTGGTTAACGGACCGGGCCTCGTGGCTAGGTGAATTCGCGTGCAAAAACCAAAACTGTGACTGACTAGCTCGAGCATACGACACACTGTGTTTGGCTTTGGAAAATCACAATTGGAAAAAACTTTGGAAATGTATAATGTACTTCGTACGGGTGGAAATCTAAGTTAATTGACGATATTGGAACCATATGCAACCACCAAATCCATCGTAACTGCTTTGGTCAAGAAAGCCATATTTGTTAATTTCATTCGTCGCATATACGTAAAAGAAAAACATATATATATATTTGACATTGGTTTCCATAGAGATAATGTTGGGTAAAAACATCACAGCCTTGATATATACACGCATATGATAAAGAATCACGATAAAATCTGGTAGAGTACACTCATTCGATCTATGTCATTTTTTACTAATAACAGCACACGTAGAATACGTGTTCTAATAGCGTACTAAAAGACGACGACCAATAGCTAAATAGGTTATTTAAAGAAAGGCTTTTACAACTGTTTTTTACTCGATGCACTGGTCTGCGACATATGATTCATACCCGCAAATCGTCTATTTTTGGGATATGCGAATTTAATTTTGTTGGGGCAACATTCTCTCACGAAAAGAGCGTGTTCCAACTTTAACTTACCTATATTCCACTGTGAGGTTGAAGTATCAATTTCTTAGGAGCATTCTATTATGTCTCGGTGCTTCTGTCATACAATGCAGAGCTGACCTGTCGATCCTGCAAGTCATCAAGTAGGAAACATTTATTCAGCCATCCCCTTGATAGTGACACATATAAATACATATATAGCTCCCCCTTACAAGAAATGTTTGTAGTCAACACCCAAAGTTCTGGGATTGTATACATGAACCATCCGAGACAGCCATAATGTGGAAAACTGTGGGAGTTATTCCGAAATAAATAAAAAAAAAAGTAGGTAAATAGGGAAGCAATGATATCCAACTGGATGTAAGAAACTGGAAGGTCAATCTTTACTTATGATGACCCGGAAGCAGCTTGGGAAAAAACAGAAGGATATAAACCGTTAAGCCCATATTAGCCGAGTTTCAAGAAGGACCTGAAGTTTTGTATAAACACTGTTGGTGTGGGTACGTAGTGGATGGCATATTATATAGCTCAGCAATGCAGAAACTCGATATCTAACTACGCCAGATAGTTCATTAATACCATGTGACCGTTAGAATAACCAATTCTAATAGCAGTGCAGTAATAGCAAGGAATGGGCTTTGGCAGTGAACCATGCTTGGAAGAATACTTAGGATTTTCTTGTGCAAAAGTGATCTGTCTATGTCACTACAGTATCGACTCGACCAGTTGTATTTGATAAACTTTGATTAATTGCTTTGAAAGTGGCAACAGGATCGCAATTTTGATTAAAAGCATTTATGTGCATATATTTCTGCCCGTTCTGAGAGGTCACCGAATTGGTTAAGATGATACCTATCTGGTGTCAATAACTGGCAAAGTATTATATTTGTACAAACACAGATAGATTTTATAAGGCCTTTTTATACCAATCAGTGCAGAGACTACAATCTATTATTCAGTACAGGTAGCTCTGTGATTGAAAGTGTAAGATGTAGTGATTGCATTATTACTGCGACGAATGTCATTTAAACCGCCAATCTTTCCGTTTCGCCGGATCTCAAATATAACGTATTACATGCGATACATGACATAAAGTAGTAAGGCAAAGCGCGTTACACGGAGAAACTAGTATCCAGTTCAAAGAAACGTCTAAATAGTCTACAACTAGGAGAATCTCGGTTAACATGCCGAGGTTAATTTTTCTGTTTTGCCGGCAAATTTTCCGTGACATTTCAAAGTATGGCATCATTGATCGCATGCAGATCTTAAAGAGATTCTTGCCTTTAAGAGTACTCTTTGATTATCACCTGGACTATAGCCAAAAGAAGCTATTTGCACCAATGGATGCATTTATTCATTCTTCCGATACTTCATAATTCTCGTCAAATATTTCTTGCTGGGCGCACATAGCAAGGTAATAGATGTTAGAATTGGTGATCGCAAGATAACGGTACCGTGTAACAGTAGCCTTTTCTTTTGACTCTTTGATTCCTAGTGGCAAGCTCGTCGTTACTTAATGCATTCATTCATTGTAATAATAATATGTAAATTATATAGGATCATGCATAGTGCATTACTGAAACTAGCAGCATAATTTTGAGATATACCATGAGGAAATTCTACATTCTTTCCCGTTAAAACGTTGACATTCTGGCTAATCAACTTTGCGAAAAGATCCGTCAGCAGCTGCAAAAGCATAAAAAATGATGATAAGTATAGGAGACGCGTGGAACTGTCCGGAAACATGAACGGTTTTGGTACGAAAAATGGAGGCCAAAAACGATCACCGTACACGGTCGTTCAGCGGACGTTAGTCTAACGGATTTATTTTCATTTCAACATGTCGCAGCTCTCTTAAAAACTAACCGCACCTTTACGCTTAATCCTTCTTCTTCTATCTCTACATTGTGCTTCTTTCCGCATTATGGGCCGATCGCTGTCGTTAGATATATCTTCAGACATTACAAACGTTGGCAACATCGTCGCTGTTTCCAGAAAGTCGGTATCGGAGGTTTCCATCACCTCACTACCAAAAAATGATCACACCGCGGTCGCGGTGAAGAATGCAGAACAGGAACAGTTGGAACCACCGAGAATGTATCCAATGGCATGGGCAGTGTTATTTTTCTTGATCATATTACGGACAGCCACTTCAATCTTTCAAAACACGTTCACACCCATACCAACAGTTACTGCAGACTACCTTGGAGTTAGTTTGACCCTAGTGAATTTGCTTTACAACGTGCAGAGCATCGTATATATTTTGGTTAGCTTTTTTACTGGGTGGACATTTGAAAATTTCGGCATCAAATATTCCGTAAGAAACGAAAAAAAAACGGCAAGAGATAGTAGAACGGCATTGATCAGTTTTTTGCTTTTGTAGTTAATCGTTGCAGGTTCTTCCCTTTCGGTGGGATGTTGGCTTCGGTGGGTTGCTGTACAGTTTAGGCCTCCATCATTTGCTGTAATGATGATAGGGCAGATTATAGCATCCGTGGCCATACCATTGTCACTAAACATCATGACAAAGGTAATAAGCTCTGTCATCTTCCAAGCGAATATCTAGAAGTTTAAAAAAAAAGTTTGCTGCTGTCTGGTTTACGGCTAATCGACGAGCAACTGCAGGAATGTTGGTTGGTAAGGCTTTAATTGTGTAGCATCAGAATAAAACCGAGCTAAACGCGCTTGCACGTTCCACCCCGGTGGGCATCCAATTGGTCAAATAGGAGCAAACTATGGTGGTATCGTTGCTATGTTTCTTATGCCTGCTATTGCCACTGGCGAAAGCAAGATTGAATTGACGGTACTGAACCAAAAGTGATTTAATGAATGACCTTTAACCCATGGTTGTTTTAGCTTATTATCGTCGCTACGATTTCTACTGCAACCCTAGTTCCACATATTTTCATGCCGGCTAGACCGCCGAAGCCACCATCATCAATCCAGCCAAATGACGCGAAAGTTTCGCTGATCCGGGAATCACTCTTCCTAATGAAGAACAGATCCTTTTTAATCCTTTGTGCAGTACATGGACTCAATGTTGGTTTGAGCATTGCTTGGGGTGGCTTAAACAATCAAGCTCTCACACCCTATGGATACTCGAACAAAGATTCTGGAAACATCGCAGCTGTTAGCACTGTGGTGGGAACCATAGGATGTTGTAAGGATAAAAGCAGTTATGAGAAGAAAACAGGTTATAATATTTTCATGTTTGAAATGCTACTGTCTTTCTTGTGGTCCCTTAAGTTGTTGCCGGACCAATATTGGATATTACCAAACAGCACATACTACTTTTAAAATTGATAGCTCCGCTGATGTGTAGCACTTATGTAGCCCTGATTTTCACCAGTAAGTTCCTCTCATAAGAACAGGAAAGCGAGCAAGTAAAATTGACAACTTTCTCATTTTAGTTCAGCGAGGATCATACGCCGCAATCCTCTATATCAGTGGCCTTAATGCGTTCTTTTTGTCATTCATGGTACCAGTTGTGATCGAACTAGGAGTAGAAAGTAGGTTGTATTTCTACAAGTGATTGTAACTGACGAACCATAGTATCACATCCTACTCCGGAGTCAGTTTCAACGTCAATACTTTGGCAAGTTTCTCAGCTGTTTGGATTTTTTTTGGTCCTTGTGATGGACAAACTCCGTGATCCTGGAGGCACACCCCCTAACAATATGTTCAGAAGTCTTATATTCCAAGCCTGTATGTCTGTAGTTTGTGTCCTTCTTTGCTTCGTGTATAACGGCCCTATGAAACGTCTCGACGCACAGAAAGCGGAAGTTTATCAGTCGAAGGTTCCGAACATCCAACGCGAACGTCCTCATCATCAAGAATCTGATGACACAATAACAGTTACTGATATCCAATGCGAGGAGAAAATATAGTTGTATAGGGACAAAAGTTCCTCCAAAAAAAAAAAGCGTTGTTTGGGGACGAATGAGCATTCCATAAAGAGCACTTTTTGGTTATGTTTAAACGATAAAATAATAACGCGTCCTGATACGAATGTTCAGACACATTGTGTCAATAAAACTATCTCCCGATATGGAAGATGATAAATAATCATGCAGTATCTAAGTAATCCTCCGTGCTCCACAGGACAAGATTCATTTAGTTGAAATGATTATTGTTACCCGATAATGAAGAAGCTGTATCTGATATACAATGCGCAATATTTTTTCAACTTTTGGATGTTCGGATAATTCTATCATCTTGCTGAATATTCTTTTTGTATCATATAATCTCACACTATTAAATCAGGCATCACTGCGTGAATTCAATTATCGGGAGAATCTTACAGCGTACTATTTCAAATTTCAAATTTATGCATGAGTAAACAGAACTCCGTAAATCTCCTAAACGGCGTACCTTGTCAAAAGTGAACTGCTTTGTGTATAATCCAATTATGTGCATAGTAATAGTGCAATATCTTTCTCGGATGGTAGCGGTGCTAATGTGTTACAAACCTATTGAGCAAAAGATAGAACGGGATATGAAGCGAAAACAACCACATGGATTTGCGCCGAAACGAAACACGACAAAATCAGCCACAAGACAAAGGATTCTTGAATATCAGAAATATCGGTTGATATATGCAATGTCATCGCTCCAAAATGGAAGACATACCAGCATTACAGGGGTTGATAATGTGAAAAGATTCCTTTGCAAGGTAAAGCCGACGGATGCATACGTAGTGGTACCAATACATCCCCATTCCAAGAAATATATCCTATTTAAAAAGCGAGGGACAGTTTACCAGTACAAACACCCTTGTATGGTCTATAATCTAAAACGATATCTTTATTGCAACACAGAAAAAGTGATCACACATGCAGAAACTAGTACTGCATCCACAATCATGGGATCCTTGAAGAATTAGTGGAAGAAGGCCTTTACTTCATTGCACCTTCAGCACTTCTATATGTGAATCCAAAGCCTTGCCAAAACATAAGAACATTCAAGCTCGAATAAAGCTATGTTACCTGGAAGATCACACGCATCCTCAATCGATATCACGATTAAGATATTCTGGAGTTTCAAATTCGATCAAATGATGTAGGTTACAGATATATTCAGGGAGCATTTTCAAAATGTCACTTACAATGGTGACCGATCTCAAAGATACTTCACAAATAGGAATAATAGTATCACATCTGACGGAGTCGAGGCAGAGATCGAAGCTCCAATTGAGTGAGACACAACACAAAATGGGTCGATTCCGACGAAGCAAACAAAACGTGGATGTGGACTTTCATTCATGGTTTTGTTTAGCTTTTTCTCTCTCCTCCGTCATTTTTTTTAAAACTGGGATGTTATTTTTCCCACGCTATCTTTGAAGAGAGATAAAGGGGCGTAGGCCAGAAAGTTATTTATTTCTTTATTTATATTTTTTTTACAACCTGTGAGAAAGGTTGCAAGTACTTTTTTTGGTTACAAGGAGATTATTGGGTATATATGCGGTTTGAGATGAACAGGGACATATGCCCTACCCTGTAGAGAGCTCATAGCGCTTGGGCGTCCTTATGTGAGATACTTTAGAAGAAGTTTTGATATTACATGAGCGCGTTTGATGATATGTAAACTCTGGTGAGAGAGTCTACTTTAGTTAATGATTACTACAGTACTTCCAGCACGTGTGCTCACCCTCAATACTCTCAGATAGCGCAGGCACAACGTCATTTATCGTTATTTCGTCGACAACTAGTATATATATACATAAATGAAGGAAGGCACAAGCACATGTGATATTATACCATCCTATAGGCCCTGCTATTTTATATTCAATTGAAGCTCCAACTTTTTGATGTCATTAGAGCACCCTTTATTGCCGCCCGAGTGAATTTGGACACAGATGACACCTTTTGGTGACTGCATTTTTGTCGGGAGAAAAGGATCCTGGGCTTGTGGTACTCTCAACTTTTCTTTATCCTTCTAACATGTTCCAACGTCTTGCAAACTTCTGGCTTTCTTCTTTTATCACCGAAAAGCTCTTGTCTAGCCCTGCATTCCATCGTGCAGCTGCAAAGACCCACCACCATGTCTCGTCATTCACCAACAAAGGTATTTTCCTTTTGGCTGCTAGGGATCCCTGCTTACATTCATAATGTTAGGCCAAAAAGTTGGCAATGATTTCGTGAAGGCTTTCAAGGAAAATCTCGAGAAGGAGGCCAAGAATGCTACTCGCAAATAAGTAGTGAGGGGACGATCGTAATTCTAGTATTTTGAAATTTTTTTGTGTATGTTTTTCTTTGTTTTGCTCGTAATATAACTCGACATCTGGTATGTTTTAAGAAATACGAGGCTCCGAAGAGAGAGGGTGGGGGGGGGGTAGCAGAAACAGATTATAGTCTAAACCATGGATTCCGCGGTCGGCTCTGATGCGATGATTCTTTCCATTTTCTTCGCTCTAATGTAATCAGCAACGGCTCGGATGATGATAAACCAGCCCAACACCATGAGAAAATAAGCAATGATATTTGCATTGGTCGTGTTTTCATCATTCTGTGGTGGCTGATCATCGTCGTTATTATATCTGTCGTCCAAAGCACCACCTACTGAAAAGCTGAGTCTTTAAAAAACAAAAAGGGGGAAAAACCTACGGCTTCGGATATAAAATCCATATTGAACTAAAGAAACACCTAAACCAGCTCGGGAACCATTCTATCGGAAGAGGTTCAGTACAAAACTAACAGTTGTCGTTTTTTCGATCTACCTTGGCAGCATGGGACGTATGAAGCAGATACGTTAGCATGAAACCAACGAATTGGAAGCTTGCGGATACTGCAAGGGAGTTGAGTTTCATGATGGTTCATGCTACGAATTACCTAGCAAATTCCAGAAAAAGTTGAATAAATGTCCCACAGGAAGGCCTTCGACAAGAATGATATCACCCATGCCAGCTGGCGCAATGATAGTTGTCTGCCAATAAGGCGGTGTTGAATCCGCCGCAGCTTCCTCGTATGCCTAAAAAAAGAAACACTCTCAATTAGACATGGTGATATTCCAGACTAATAAAACTTGCTGGTGGTGTTTCGTCCAGCTTGGCACTATCTGATTCAGGCTTGGCAGAGATATTCGAGAATACACCATCGTTAGTGACGGGCAACACAGCAGGTCTATTGGATGAGAAGGGGCGATGGTTGGCTGGGGCTGCTGACGATGTTGGTGGTTGTGTTGGTTCGAGCAAACGATGTGATTCAGCATATTCAATGTCGTCAGGATTTGTATCAAAGGCAGCCTCTAAATCATTTTGTTGATGTGTTGGTGCTGATGAAGCGTAAGCAGGAGGTTGCGGTGGTGTTGAGGGTCGAGAGGTGTGGGAATTGTTTTGATCGAGGGAAGACGACTCTGCCTCATTAGGATCGTCTGAAGTAGGTAGCTATAAAGACATTGGATCAGGATCTAGCCATGTTGCGTCCCAAGACAGGATGAAATGAAAACAAGGGAAAGGATAAAGTAGTACCTTCTGGTATTTATTCGACATTGAGAAGGAGAGGGAAAGAGATACAGTAAGTCCTGGCTTCCGAAGAAACACGGGAAAATTTGACATTCCCTTTAAGGAAAAAATACGACCATCTCGCTTCAACCCCTTTTAACGTGTACCCAGGACAGTTGCATAGAGATATAGGTCCTGCTTTATGTACCGTGTAACGTTTACCACCTATCATGGCCATAGTCATTGTGCATGATACACCTCATTGTTTGTTCTCTACTGCAAGATCCATATGAATTGGACGCCCGACGTATGCATTGCTTATAATTGACAATGCCCATACAGATCGTGCCCTTGTTCAGCTGGGTCAGCTATCGAGAAACATCAAGAAGATAGATGGTGAGAGATAGTTAATGAACGACTGATGAAATACTGCACGAAAGAAAAAGGCAAATGACTTCACGATGAATTACCATAAACTCTTTTTGAATTGATTCATGAATAAACTAGATTTAAAATAAAAAAATAATGCAATGGAAAACATAAGCGCAGCAAAGCATATTTGAGAAGTTATTCTACTTTTCGCCCTTTTCTGGTTGCTGTTGCACAACGTTAATACCGAAGTAGCGCTTAAGTTTCATAACATTCCAATAATATTGCCAACCCATGGATACGAGAGTCAAAAAGATGACAAACGCAAGCATAACGTAAACCGGTGTGCGCAAGATGTATACGTTGTAGTGGTACTTGTTACCATCGAAGATTAACAGGAAGGCATTGATGAATCCAGTGTGAATGAACAAATCAAGGCCCATGATGAATAGGTAGGCACCTATGAACGCAGTGGCGAATATTACTGTATAGCTTTCCACTAGGAACACCAGAACGGCTAGGACCACACCCATCCCGATAATAAAACAAATGCGTGCGATTTTCTATAAAGTCAAAGCACGTTAGGAAAAGACAAACATGTATGCTACCTTAACTACTTACAATCTGGATTACGAGCGACACTTGCCAAGACATGATGAAGACAGCGAGGAAGAAGCCTCCCAAAGCTTACAAGCCAATAAGTGAGTAGGATTTTCGGGACAGTCGATGGAGACATACCTCCCACAAAATACAGGGCAATTGGATAAAAGAACATAAACATCACCGCACCGATGAGGCCCAGGCCAATACTGACGCAGATGTACACAATCTCCCCATGGGGGTACCCATAAGGAGGTTCGTTGTTGACCAAACCAATCCATGTCATGGTTGCTGTGGAAATGAAACGCGTTGAGCAAAAATGTATTCTGATATTTAAAATCCTACCGAAAAAGACGAATCCTACAAGGGCCAGAGTTGGGCGGAAAAACCGGTAGCCAAACAATAGAAAGTAAAGGCCAATCAGGATTAAGACAATGCCAGTAAATCCTTGAGCAATACTAACACCGTAACCGTAGGTATCTAAATTCAATAACTTTAAATTTCTCTTATTTTCGTTTGTTTTTATACTTACGCCACAAGTAATCGCTCCAGCATTGGTCATTGCATATAGGATTACCACTATGGGAAGGATGTGTTGCTGTTGCTGTTGCTGTGGTTGTGATTGTCTTCGTAACAGTTTTGACATGACCATTGCCACAATAGACGGTGGAGGTTACTGTACGCCAAAGCATACGTAAACTTGGGTTTGCTGAAAGTTGAGCAGCCAATTGTTTATCGTCGTCACCGTCATCGTCGTCACTATTGCAGATCTTGGCCCAGTTCTGGTAGAGATCAAGTGTAGCTTGTACTTCATCACGTTTGGCAAACAAGTGTTTGACCTGAGGTGCAGGAGTAGGCTCCGTTCTCTTGTAATGGTGAATGCCCGATGCGGTCGGTGTTGGGCGAACAACTAAGCTATCCGCACGGATAAAGAGGCATAAAAGCGCAAATAGAAATATCGAGAGAGGGAACCGAAGAGACATGAGGGTGGGCAAAGAAGCAAGAGGAAAGAGAATCGGGAAATACACAGACTGTTGTGGAAGAATGGTTTTGAAGATGAAATCCTCGTGTTCGTTGTTTTCCACTTTCCATTAATATTCTTTTGTCTTTTGTTGTCTGCCTTGCTTTTTTCTTCGATCGATAAACCAGAAGATCTGGTTGCACATTTCCTTTTTTGGTCGTTGTTTTTGACCCATCCTAATTACAGTGTTTTTCTTTTGACATTCAGATAAATAAAAACTCAGAGTATTTCCTGTTGAACAACATAGTCCAGAATAAAATATATTCGCTCGCTTGACTATTTTTATTTGATAAAGAAACTTAGCATTCAGGAACCGGTTTTCCATGGTAACAGGCTAACCGTACCTTCTCTATCATTTATTTCTTTGTGTCAATAATAAATATTTAAAGCATTCAGTACATAAAAACGTGCGAAAACAAGCTATTGCAAGAGGTAACAAAAAAAAATAAGGGCATAGGTTAGCGTTATAGCGATTTCGTGATTCTTTCCGAGATCAGAAGACGATAGACATATACACAACGCCTGTGCTTCTACCGATTCTATAAGTATATAAGATCGAAATAACCATCCTGATCTGATTGTACAAATGCTTACAAAGAGACCAGAATTGCATAGTGTGAGTGAACGTTACCAATATATAGGTCTATGCCAGATATATATACGAGCTTCGACCGTTTTCGAGATTATGACCGTCCTCCAAGAACGATGCCGAAAAAGAGTGTCTAACGTATGTGTAAATCGATAGATTGGAAGAAGCGGGGACAGAGGTAGAAAATCCAACAAACAAAATACTAATATCTGTCAAAACTAAGCAGTTGGCGATGTGAGCTATTGTGACATTTGCTCAATAAGAATGATGATGAAAAAACATACGTTATCAATACTTCCGTGAATCACTTATCCGGCAATTCCTTATTTATTAAGTCATGTATTCTTTAAAGCCCACAAAAACTGCTGCCAATATAGCGTAATATCCCTATTCATAGTGGGTACATGTATGATAAAGCAATATCACAACCTAGGATGGTTTATCCGGCAATATTTTTTTATCGAACCTTAGAAGAATTCACACGATAGTATATCGTTTTGTGTTAGGAGTATCATTGATGTAATGAAATATTCTACGTTAAAAGTCATCCCAAGTGTTCTCGAGGCTTGCGTAAGTTGATATAAAAAAGCCCTTCTGACCTTCAATATTGTGCCTTGCTATCTATGAGATCAACAATAGAAACAAAGCGTCAACGCCTAGAGCGATAATTATTCTTAAGGAAAGTTGTAAATCCTTTGATGGCATTATGATCCACCAGAAGTAAAGCCAAATGATAGAGAATTTATGTAATTCAAATACTTTCGTTCTAGAGAGCTTTGATTGTTCTGTGATGTTAGACCCAAATTGCAATTATAATTGTGGCAATCAGCTGTAAAACACCAAGCCATCTCGGAAAATCGCTGTTTGTACAAGTGATCCAGAAAAAAAAAACTTTTTCTTTATATATATAAACGCGTTTCTTTTTGGATGTCACACAGAAATGCCCAGATGACGACTGTGTTAGCATACAAATTCTAGATCCACATCTATCGGATGCGACGAGCTCAACTGAGGTCGCTGGGAATAGTTATCTCGCAAAATTTCACGGAGGCTATTAAGCAAATCTTGGTATGATGGATGGGGGTTCTCATTAAGGATAGCTAAGGGAAGTCCCTGTAAGCACCAGTATTGCATAAGCCTAATGATACTTACTAATAAGTGCATGGCTCATAGCACCTGTAGCTCTGCCTGCCTCACTGGCATCGGCTGATGTTTGATCATCCTTGCAGCTGAAAAAAAAAAAAAAAGAAAAGATGTGGACTGTCAAACCGCTGGTCAACTTTTTGCTTCGTCTTTACCCTGAAAACATAATGACATCTGCCTGTGAGCTGTTTTCCTGGCGGTTCTGTTCCTCTACCGCACGTGAGGTCAAAAGCTGCTGGCCCAGAGAGATAAGCGAAGACAGAGCACGGCTTTTATCTCCTGAGGCATACGCCATTCCGGCAGACAGCAGGCCCATACCAGCATCTTTGAAGAGATTCTGTCCTTTGATGACTCCTTTGGTAGAGTAAACATAGGGTAAATCCAAAACCGTACCAGAGTGGCAACTGTCAAAGATTGCAGTCAACCGACTACCCGCACAAAGAGGTTCGACAAGTAGATCGTGTAGATCCTATTTGGAGTATTTGCTATTTAGCAAAGAACATGTTATGGGAAAAGCAAAGGAGTACTTGCGTCGTCGATAATCTGACCAGAATCACCTTCATACTCTTCGAAATCCAATGGATATATTGTTTCATCACATCCATCGTCCTCATCACCACTGACATCCGTAACCTATCCTCATTTATTAGTAATAGAATATACTTTAACTCTTGCTGGGTACTTACACTACCGCCGTGTCCGCTGTAATGGAAGAAGAAGCTATTTTTTTGTTTCTCTGATGAGTAAACAAACATAAACCTACCCGGAACTTACGAATCATTCGGTGCGGAATCACGCACAAGCCATTGCATTGCAGCTAAGATGTTGGCTCGTGTGGGAAGGAACTTGGGGTCTTGTTGATCATCAGTCAGGATCACCATGTCTTGCTTTTTTTTTTTTTTTTTTTTTCGGTTGAGCTTCTGTGATACAAGCGGTTATTGTCCTACCTCCTTAAAGTTGTAAAGATTGATGAGAAAATTCTTCACGTTATGAACGTCGTTGATGCAACCTTCGATTCTCACGTCAGTAATACATCTTACTGCGCATATTTACTATGTACCCCTCAGTTCATTTGCTGTTCCAAAGTAATTGATACCAATCAATAGAGCGCGCTTTTTTCCCCGACCTGGTATACAAGATCGCCTTGTGTTACTAAACTATACTTGGACAGTCGATCTTACAAGTCGAGAGCTGAACGTTTGGCGGCGGCTGGTTTTGCAATTTTGGGTTGACGTGAACGTAGAAGCCATCAGAGTTTGACGGAACTAGACACAGTTAACTTTCTCTCCTTTACTTTCTGTCTACTGCATGGTAGTACCTGGTGTGGCTGGTGAGTGATTACTCGACAGCTGTATTTTTTGGGGAACAGGTTTAGTGTACTCCGCTGAAAGAGCTCCGCATCATTACGATGACTTACCACCTGGGTAGAAGACTGGTAAACATCCACCTACACGATATTGTCCATGTTATTACTTCGTCATACATAGGTGTATCTTTCTTTAAGTGTATTCCACTTTTGTAAAAATATAATATGACCGTTACCTGCTCGTATTTGTAATATTGCTCCATTCAGTCACCGGACGTCAAAAGTTGCAGAAAAAAAGGAAAAGAGATGAAAGAACCAAGCTTTCTTTAAGCATTTTTCCCAGTTCCAGGCACATACAGTCACACAGCGGCATTTCAACGGTTTATGGCCCGTTTTAATTACAGTATGGCTTCTTCTCACCGCCAACTTGAGTTCTTGATAACGCAGATATTATTTACCCAGGATTTCCGGGAGGTGGTTAGAACCTTGGTCAAACAAAGAAATACAATTACTACATATGTAGCGGGTTGATTATTCAATGGTGTTAATACGAATCTCTTGAAGAGGGCAGTAAACAATATCCACGCAGTTAGCCTCGAAAAAGGCCAACGATATATCATTGTTACCAATCAGTTTAATGGTAAATCAACGCTATCAACTATACTTACTGCTAGTATATATTCCAGTTTACCGATGAAAAGCGTATCTGTATCTCGTACAACTGCTACTTTCCTGTTCACGTCTTGATTTTCGATGCGATTAAATCCGCCTTGAAGAATGCCCCTGTAGTCTATTCGCATTATCTTGATCGAGTGCGCTGTAGCGACATATGGTAGGGCGTGGTCTATAATGTCCACCATGGATATGTATGTAGAAACGTAAGTAGTTAAAGATTGAGACCTTCTGCTTGCTGCGCCGAAAACTAGTGTAGAGGACCCCTGCTAATCGCATGATACACTTGCTGAACGTTGATTATCACAGGATTTTCCGAGGATCTTACGCTGTAGATTTGGACACATATGAAGTTTTAATCACAAATGATTAAATAGATCAAAGGAAGTTTCAGGCATCTTGACGAGAACTTGTCCAGCCCAGAATTGAATGCGGAAGTTAAAATAAGAAGAGTGAGAGACTTTTGCCCTCCCGAACTTTCTTCGTTCACGTTGGCATTCGACATGGCGTCTTTTTTCCTGCGCAGCAAGTTTCGATTGCAGCAACCTCCTCTGCAACTTTTATTACCGCGTCTTCCTTCTTCAATTCCTCCTTCATGCCGTCGTCAATTTTCTAGTCAACTCCCGACATTTCCGCGTAGCTCACCGCCTTCCTTCCCTCCTGCAGGAGCGTATCGACGATTCAACAATAGAGAGCCATTTTACAAGTCGCGCCGATTATGGGTGTTTCTTGGCACAGGCACAGTGATGTTTGGAGGTTATTACGTGACCCATTTAGAGCAAGTGCCTGTCAGTGGACGTCTTCGGTTTATGGACATTACCCCGCGACAAGAAGAAGGTACAGTTTTCTTAAAAGGGTATAGGCGCAAGGACAAATGAGCTAATAAGAATTGAACGGTGTATGTTCCAAAAAGCCATGGCTAAGCAGGCATATAATGAGGTGATGATGCAATATGGCCATCGAATTCTTTCTTCGCACCATCCGTATACCCGCTTTGTCACTCGAGTAGCGCAACGTTTGGTACGGGTCTCGGGCATGGAAGATATGCAATGGGAGTTCCATGTGATCGACTCGTCCGAGCGAAAGTTGGTTTCTCGTTTGATCTGAATGGTTGCCATATCAAACAGGCTAACGTACCTTCTTGTTGAATAGTGCTTTCGTCTTACCGGGTGGCAAGGTATTTGTGTTTACTGGTATTCTCCCTATTGTTCAGAATGAAGGCAAGTGTCATGATGCTGCTGATGCAGTCACTTATTGGGTCAAATAGATGGGATGGCTGCGGTACTAGGACATGAAATTTCGCATCAACTCGCACGCCATAGTGCGGAAAAATTAAGCTTTGCCAAAGTGCTGTTGGCAGCTCAGCTGACACTGGCTCTGTTTGGCATCGATCCTTCCTTTATATTCAATCAATTGACGCTGAACTTTCTGATGATGAAGCCGTTTTCAAGAAAATGCGAAACAGAAGCGGACGCAATTGGTTTACAACTGATGGCACAAGCATGCTTTGATCCACATGAAGCTATTAATGTATGGCGACGTATGGAACGAGCAGGTGGTAGCGAGATCCCTCAGTTTGCTAGTACACATCCTAGCCACAAGAATCGAATTGAATTCCTGGACAAAGAGGTTCGTCTCTCCTTTTTTTTTTTATTTGATGATGCTGATCTTTGCTATGAAGATGCCGGTGGCACTTGCTAAACGGGCTGAAAGTGATTGTTCAACTGAGCTTCGTACATTCTCCGATATGTTCCGTGATAGATGGGCTCGATGGTAGATATATGTTTTTAATGGTCGTGTTGTTGGGCTTTACGGGGTTCCGTTCAAGATTTTATTGAAAGCCCTCATAAAAGCTTCGGATTCTTGTGCTCCAGAAAGGCTGTACCTAGATAATATAGAAGACATTCAATTTTTCCCAATCATCATGAAAAGCTTTTCTTACTTGTTCTGGATGCTAAAATTTGGAATGCCATAAATACAGTCTTCCTGGCTTTCGTAGATAGCTGTTTGCACAAGTTCAACATCTGTGTCGCTCTTGAGATACTCAAGTGCCTGAATTAGAAATATTCAGGTCCTTACTCAGTCGCGCATAAGCTGACTTTCTTTTACCTTTGTCTTATCCAAGCCAACGCGACTAGCAGCTTCGGCTAATGCTTCATAGTCAGTCAGACATTTATCTTGTTCAAAATAAAAGGTAAACAGTTCCTCCACCATTTCATTTTGCTTTCCGAATTGCCCCGCCCAGTATATCAGTCGATGGGAATCGAAGGTGTTGGAGGTGACGCCATCATACGAAAAACGAATACCTTCTTGTAATCCTAGTTCTATCATTGCTGGTACCATTTGTTTGGCACGAACCTCTCCGACACGACGACGTTCCATCTCCATTTTGGCAATGGGTTCTCGGGAAAGATAAGGATTACGTTGGAATGGATGCCATTCAATCTGGAATTCTACGTTGGGATGCTTTGCTTTGACTTGATCTATTGCACGATTTAGTCGGCGTTTGCCGATGAAACACCTGCAATAATAAAAGTCAGTGAAAAGACAAAGCAGCACGACTCACCAAGGACAGACAATATCACCAGTAATATCAATTTCGATGACCTGGGTAACAGCAGCCATGGTACGAGAGAAAAAAAAGGACGAAGCCCTTTTTTGCCTCAGTTGACAGCTGAGTTTGTTAAATCTGGTGGTTGACACATCTTCGTGATTAAGCGTCTTTTTGTATGTCTGAACTAACAATGCACTCAAAACGACATTCTTTGGTATGAGATAGGTTCACATATTTGTTGAAGAGAGTATCACGCCGATTGGGTTGGCTGGCTTGTATCAAAATCCGTCTTGCATACATGTGGGTTGCTTGCCAATATGTTTACTTTTTGGATAGAATCATTGTCGAAGAAAACGACGTCGTCAAAAGCAGTGCCACTATCAAAGTCGAAATACGATAGGATCCGTTCCAATGCTGGCGTGATGAATGGAATAGATTTGGAGACTTGATGTGATTAATGCATTCAATGTCTTGTTGCTCACAGCTAACTCATCATCCTCGCTGTCGGTCGCAATTGTTGTCGAAGTGTCGTAGCATTTGATAGTGACGGGTCATAAAGTTAAGGACATCGCTTTACCCTTGTTCACAAGTTTACTTGATGGATACCAAGGGCCTTGTCGATTGTAAACTTCCCACCGTACTAACAAGTACCACTCGTTGTTTCGTTCATAATAATCGCGCAGGCAAGAAGTTGGAGAAAATCGTCGGGCAATTCGCTTGGGCGTTCCTTTCCCTCAAGTTAAGTACCCAAAGTAAGGGTTTTTTTTTTTTTTTTTTTTTTGGAAGAAACAAACAACCATAAAATATCACTTAAGACCTTATTGAGGTTACTGTCAGTTCAGTATGATAAATTGGTCTGATGTAGCATATATGCACTACCTCTTTCGAATCGACTTCATGGCATCTCGAGCTTTTGGATAGTTGTCGGTATGTGCGATTGACGGTAAATTAGCATGTAAAAACCTTCAGAGCCTTCGGAGTGTGTAATCCATGCGAGACATGTTCTTTTAGCTTTACTGCACGTAAGACTATTTTGTTACAAAGGGAAAGAGAGAAGGGAAATGGAGTATTTATCGAAAATCCATACTAAACTCACCAATGGATCTAGTTAATTACACCAAGATTTTCCCCTCTGTCAACATCGATGTTAAGACCTATCTAATTTGCTCTTTGTCAATCGCACCTTCCTTCAGTTTAGTGGATTCAAGCAATGTGCGAAGCTCGCTATCAGAAGCATCCAGCTTCAAGGATTCTATCAGTTTGATATATATTCTTCTTCTATGGGTAGGTGTGCCGCCAAATGCAGTTGCGTTAAATAAGACCGTGGAAGAGAACCATGCATGTTTATTCATGCTTCCAGATAAGATCTTCACATCTTTACGGAAGAGTGCATTTTGATTCAATGGAAGAATCCATAATGAAGTGATAGAGAAAGGAATCTAGTGGCAGAGACGGGAAGAGGGAAGACAAACTACAGTATGAGGGCTGTATTTGCATGTACCACGAATTGACATCTACGTTTCAGTCCTTCAAATTGAAAATGAGGCGATGTAATGTTTATTAGCATGCCATGTAATTGGGTTTCGGCGCCAGTGTTTGTTGATTATCGCAATGTGGATGGTGATAGACGCCACCATTTCGTACGATTTGTTCTGCTTTCCATGCTAAATCTCGCACTTGCTCTAGTTGCACTGCCTCGCAACCATGCCCATATCCCACAAAAATTGCGCCGGCGAAAAAAAAAAAAGCCATCCCAAAAGAACTGAAACCAAGGAAAAAGAAAAAGCCTCCTCCCCCTCTTGGCACATACAAGAATAGTAACACGCATAAACTAAAGAATAAGCTTGCTAATGCGCTGAAAACAATGCGCATGTTCTTTAGTTCCTGGTCCATTTCGTCTCGTCTAGTGGATATTCGGCTTTGTAGCGACACCAATTCCGAGAGTAGGACATCGACATTGATGTACGGTTTATTCAGATTGAGAAGTGTCTGTAGTCGATGAGCGAAGATTTCCGTGTGGTGAAAGTCCCAACATTTGCCTTGCAATTCTTTTCTGACTTGTAGAAGTTCCATGTTGTTGATGGTGAGCTGAGCAATACGCAGGCGCTACTGAGCCCTGTATCCAGTATCTCGTTTCACATGGACGCACCAACGAATTCTTGTACTCGCAAAACAGTATCAAACATAGTAATGCCGTTATACCGACCCAACCTCACTCAAAAGAAGGATATATAGGCGTTCAAAGTTCATCCTACGTTACCTTTATTATTATTATTATTATTGTTTGAATACAGTCAATTGCTAGTTCAAACAAAATCCAATTGTTCATTTTCATGTTAAAAGACTGTCCCTCGATTCAAGTGTAGGGTACAATACTGCTAATCCTCGTCAACTACACCTAACGGTTAGCTGGTACTTAGAGTAAATAAGAATCACTCCTTATTAACCAACTTCTATCTCTTCCTACATTCACTGAGATCATAGGTTGTAACCATTACAGTCATCTGACAAAAAAATTGGCAAATGAAAATTTAGAACGAACATGCTAAAAAGATTTTACCTGTAAGCATCTGCTGTTTTTGTTACAGCGAGGAGGTGTCAACGTCGAAATGCGACTGGTCGAACTTGACCATGTCAAGAGGTGGTGGCTAGTAGGTGTATGTTTCTACTTGCTTTGACATCACGTTGCCTTAACGTGCCGCAGGTTTGGGAGCCGAGCACGCTATGCAGCGTTCTGTATGCTTCTTCGTTCAACCGTATATTTGTCAAGCTCTTTTGATGGCATTTGGAGCAAACCTAAGGACTACCATTAATACGAAAGGCATTCACACGTTTGTTAATATTACCTTCGATGTCTTGTATTCATCAATACTCCCATGACGAGCAAGCCAGCATTTCCTGCCATCTTTCAAACCACTAGATTCTGGTGGACTAAGCGATTTTTGGGTAACAACAGCTTTCCCTTTGCTGTTAAATATGTATTGGATTAATAAGTGCCCATATATCGGCTACTAACGGCAGCTTCTTTGGAGGCATTTCAACAAAGAGGCAGGGAGGTGGCCCCTCCGAAGGTCCTGGTATGACCTTATTTGCTAGTTGGCTTGCGTAACAAGAGTAGAGGGAGAGGAAGCAGACGAGTTTTTGTCTGCGTTTTCTCCTTTTTCGTGATTTCATCATGTCTTTATATAATATTCTGATCTTTTTTCTTAGGGTTAGAAGCAAATTTATCTCGAACCTTGCTTTCCACCTGATTCTTTGTAGGCGAGCTGATTTTTTGTGCGTAAGCTGATTTTCTGTGCGCGTGGCACGGTTTATGTATATTCGAATCTAAAACAATATACAGTTCACCAAGTTTTAAGGACCTCTCAAGTTGCTTTTACTTCCTGAGGCAGATGTCCTTTAAGATCACCACACGAGGTTGTCAAGATAAACGCGTTTTGCGATTTTTGCAAACCCTGCTGAAGACCTGATTTGTATGACAGCTATTTTGAATAACGTTTCCTTAAAGAAGTGAACAGGCTAGATTGCCTCTGAAACAATGTTAGAAGACAGACAAACGTCTGAACCTGGATGGAGTAGGGATGTGCAAGAAAGTGCCACTATTATGGATCGCGATCAGCGATGATTGGAAACATGATTGACTTCAGCCGCAAACAACAGAAAATGAAAGTGAACGTGCTGCAGATCGTTTGATTGACTCTCGCAAGCCGTTATAGACAGTTCTTAAATGTACCAAAGTTTTATTTGCAATCTGTTTTGGTTTTAGACCCAGCTTGATTGAGAGCAACAATTCGAGTTTTTTCTTCGTCAGTCAAGTGCATTCGCGGTAGATTTAGAAAAAGAAGGGAACTTCCACCGTGTGTCCGAATTTCAAAAGAATGTTCTGCCATTTTTTTTTGTCAGGTGAAAGTACTACGATCATCATCTGTTGCGCCGGACAATGAAACTCATATAAATGCGGTTAGCTTGATCAACTCGTTAGCTCTTGTTCCTATTGGAGCCAGTAGATTGGCAACTTTTTGAAGCTCATTATTCAAAGATTCGCTTCAAGGGTAGTAAATAGACATATCATCGCGAGGAAATAGCGTAAAGATGGATTCAAAAACTTGTAGCATTGCATTTTGAGGTTTCATCTTGGTTTGGAGTTGGCATACAACACCTTTTATCCAAAATTAGATCTCTACAAATCGATGACATTAGACGCACTCAGCCTGGAAAAGCTTTGAAACGGCACGACAATTTGAATCGTAACCGTTTTCCTAGGGCTTGAAACTGGGCCGGGACATCCCATGGCCCAGCCCACTGGGACTTGTATCAACATTTGTACCAAACAGCATGGCCAACTTAGTATGTTGGAGCAAAGTGTAATTGGCGCAATTAATAGAACCGGTCGTATGCCACAATGGACTTAACAAATCCTTTTCGTGCGAGCTTGGCAGCCGCTTTCTTTATAAAAATGATTGTATTTTTGGTGTTGATATCATTGCCAGAATAATGTGCTACCACTCGCTGGTTTGGTATGGTTTATGTAGGGCAGCAGCCTATCAGCGACGCATTGATCATGCGCAATAGTTAGACACGCCACAGGTAGAAACACTGGGATATCCTTGTTTGACTTCGTAGATAAAGCGGTCTTCGTAATACGCTAACATTTTGACTGAAGACTACAGTTCATCTTGTACTCCTTACGAGAAGTTCTCTGTAGTTAAGTATGTCCGAAGCTTCAAGAATATTCTTTCTGGACAATTTCTTTAAATTTCCGCTATTGGGAAGTGGCATGATTTCTTGGTTTTGCATAATCGATCGAAATGTCCTGATTGGTCTTATCAACATTACACTACTTGCACACATTTATTCTTTTTGGAAAAGAGAAGTTTGAAGAAGACAAAGTGGATTACTGTCCTCGTTTCTGAAAGTACCAAATAAAATATTGTATTTTCAAGTTGGAGGGGTGTCTTTATTAGACTCATGTGAACATTTACTCTCATGATTTTGTTCTCCTCGACTATGAGTCTGTTGTTTCTGTATTACTTTTTCAAACGCTTCTTCGATATCGCACGTTCCTTTGCCCAGATCTTTCTTTGAGTCCGTTACAGATTTCACCGCCGCTTCAGCCAATGTTTCAAGTGGTTGTGTAACTTCAGCTTCTTCGTTTTCAGAGTGAGGATCAGTCAACCCTTCTTCTGCTAGGGTCCGACTACTCGCCTTCTTGCGTCTGTCTTTGAGTAATTTTTCGGTGATTTTTTGATAAGTGTGATCATCCTGTCGCCATACACGGCTGAAGTGAAGAAATCGTTGAAGAGCCATTTACGCCAATCCGTAGAAACAAAGGAAACACCCGCAGACAGAGGAGCGGCATAAATAGCTGAACATAAGACAAAAAAAATTCTGACTCCATCCCTTGTCTGCGGTTTCATTCTTTTTCACACACGTATAGCTTCACAAAACTATGGAAACTCCACAAAAGAAACGAGAATCCCTTGTGGAACAATATAGCCATGAGCCGGAAACCCAGGGAAAACTGGAACGGGTTGTTGTTATCAGTCTGGATGAGAAGTCGGCCGAGTATATTATCGAATGGGCATTGTCTCATTATCTGGATAACAAGCGAGATTTGGTGGTTCTGGTCCATGTGCGCAACATTGATATACCTCTAGCCCCGTATATCAACCCATCGGGATTTATCGAAGATCTGGACGATAAAAAAAGAGAAGATAGCCATCGGCTTCTTGGAACATACGCTTCCAAATTATTCAGCCATAAGGTAAGGGGTGAATGAGCGTTTATTGAATCATCTCATGCAATGGCATAAAAAGATTGCCTGTAAAGCTGTCGCTATGATAGGTGAACCAAAAGTCGAGATTATCCACAAAGTACAAGACATAAAAGCAGACGTCCTAATTATGGGATCGCGAAACCAAAATCTGCTTCAAAGGTTTGAAAACAAGTCTATTCAGGTGAAATTCGAACATTTGGAAACTTTTTTAGGACATTACTCGGAAGCGTGAGCGATTACTGTGTCCACCGTTGTCCTTGCACCATTGTCATTGTGAGACCTCCAACAGAAGAGACGGAGCAACCTCCGAGAAGACGTTCTATTTTTTCGAGAAGAGGGAGCAACTAATGTTGTATACAAAACAGACATTGTATTTACTAATTAACGTTTGCATGCTTCGCATTCCGTTTTATCATTTGCTAATCGTCTAAGGGAATAAATCAGTACTATTACATGCACAGTCTTGTGTTTACTTTTTTTCACGGCATGCGCGCTGAAAGTCCTCCCATTCCTTCATGCACTTGGAGCGATCGTTGTTATTTTTTAACAGACACTCCTGCAGGGGTTTGTGGTCACAGGATACATTCTTCCTCTCTTGTGGTTCTGACATGTAAACAATGGGTGCAACAGGTACCCCCCCCACTGAAAGTGTTTGTCCAAATTTTTATTCGGTTATTAAAATTGGCTGTAACTATTTTTCTTTATTTATCTTTGTGTGGACAGGTTTGTATTTGGGCCAACAGCTCTTCTTTTCCAAGTGTCTATCATCTTTTCGAAATGTTATCCACTGCAAGAACGTGTTGTAAAGGTAGAGTCGGAGTATAAGCATGACAAATGTATGAGCTATAGGTGGTAATATATTTATTTGAATTCTATAGACAGTAAAGAAAGGCCATCTGAAAAGTAGCACAGAGGAGTATGTCTACGAGTGTGTGGTCGGTGGGAACCCTCGATGGCCTGATCGCGAATGCTACAGAAAAAACTGCGAGCTGCACAGCGCAGGATAGGAAGTACGTCAAGAACTGGAAACCTTTGTGCCCGGACCTGCGAACGTAGAACGGGTGTCGGCAGCCCATGTTATTTGTGCCAGCATTGCAACACATCCTCTCTGTGTTCGAGGGAAAACACGCAATTGTGAGCAGAACGAAAGGTTCTGAAGCCAAAGACATTCCTCGTCTTTTCGCCTTGACTCCATCACCTTCGTTTGCATGGAGATTTACACAAATTGATGCTGCTGGTTTGCCCTACCTGGCAGATGTCGAAACAATTCGTGGAGAACACGCCAGGAAGACGAAAGTTTTCCATGATGTCTTTGACTTTAAAAAATTGGGTTATGCAAGGTATGCAAAATATCTAGCAGCGATGGAATTCAAGTCATTTTGTTTAATAGCGAGGAAGAACTTTTGGAAGCCCACAAAGAAGGAAATATCTTTCTAAATTCAGTCGTTACGGATAGTTACTCGGCTGATTTCGGTTGTGAGAAGACCCAGTAGCAACTACCACGATGTGGAATTGGACGTCACTGATTTTACCTGCGATGATATCCGGTGTCACTTCACTCCATGTACAGTTGATCCTGGTATCGGACAAGTTTTTACCGCAGCATATGGTTACGGGAATGACCCACATGAAATCAAACGTTCAATCCGCGAATACTACCAGTACTCTGGTTGTACTCGAAGATTAAGAAAACTGCCAACAAAAAAAAAAAAAAGCTGCAGTAAACACATCCATCGAAACCAATTTGCCGACAGAGAAAACCCAGCACAGCAATCAGTATGACAAGTACATCATGTATTGTTTTCGATATATGGATACTTTATTCGAATTTTAGAATGCGACAAAATGAAAGCCTATCTCGAATCGATGGTCTCTAAAATCCATATTCACGCAACTCTTCTCAAGGATCGGTCACTCACCATTCATGGAAAAGCTTTGGTCGCCAATACGCTACTCCTCGGTCGTATCTGATACTCTATTCGAATATTACCAGTCCCTTTAACGTTTCTACACAAAATCCGCTCCCTGGTCGGATCTTTTCTACATGGCCGATCTTTTCTTGGGTGAGTTTTGAAACGTGCACACGTCCCCACGATGAAGGCGGACTAGGCATCCTGGATCCTGTGGGTCACTATAACGCTCTACAACTACGATGGCTACAACCATTAATTGGGTATGCACCCAGCGACACCTCGACGGTCATGTCATTGGAACATGTTCATTATTGCATGGTGCTTTACGCACAGTGCCCTTCGTCTCTCCTGCTTGCCCTTTTCCCCCGAATGGCGCACTAACACTTTGCTTGAACTCGGGCACTTCCGGTCACTTTTTTAGGCCATAGACGCTCTCCATCTTCTGTTTCAGTTGGATGTTCTTCTATCACTCGTTCATACAACTCACGCAAGGATAAACTGACTGAGCTATCTACGATAAACCTTCGAACTGATTCAGGAGCACTATTGTTAGCTCTACGTGGAGCTGGATGACCAACTGAATGCTCAATGTTCAAGCTAACAACGTTGTTCGCTCGATCGATACCCGGAAACTTAGCCACCACACCTAAATGTTTCCGTTCGTGTATGAAATCGTTTCCGCCTAGAATCTTCCACTTGTCCCTGAACTTCTTCATCCTGCAAACAGACCAGTAGAAATGAAGTCTGATGTTCCTTCTCTGGATCCGTTAAAAACTGCCTATAGTACTTGAAACATCACAGTTTCCAACAATGCTGCAAATTCAAAATAACAGCTGCTTGCCACTGAGATTAAACAGGTTTTCTTCCAGATGAACGTATCCTTGCAAGCTGTATCTTGGCTGAATAGCATCATCCTCCACTGCTACCTGGCGCGTAATATCTTCTTCTAGTTCAGCAAATGCTATGATACTTTCAGGTGCAGGTGCTTTCCCAACGTCGCTCTGCCAACCACGACAAGCAGAACAAGTTTTGTAATTATGACGTCGTCCTGCAAACCTTGCTACCGATCTCATTACACCGCAGTTAGAACACATTATTTGGTTTGCGGCAGCTGAAGACACGTTATTATGAGACATCATGGGTAAGATAAAGCGGATAAAGGGAGTAAAATGAAGGTATGGTTGGGAATTGACATTAAAGGCACAACTGGATTTGCATAGAGCGGTTACATAATTATCCGCTCACGTGATAGTGAAAAGATTGAAGCGACTAACGAAACCGACAATAATATAGGTTTTAAGGGTCACTGGATTTTGGAATTTGGTGGCACTGATGGCAAGAGTAAATGTATGATACATGTACTGGTAAAGATTAGCAGCAAACTGTTCTTCTATTGTATAGAAAT
Source organism: Saksenaea oblongispora B3353 (assembly GCA_000697495.1). Lineage (NCBI taxonomy): Eukaryota > Fungi > Mucoromycota > Mucoromycetes > Mucorales > Saksenaeaceae > Saksenaea > Saksenaea oblongispora. The sequence goes on from JNEV01001682.1 coordinate 159,427, forward strand.
GGAGAGCTGGTGCACAACTTTTTAATTCCAAGTGGCTTTCTCTGTAATATGATAAGGTCATTTTTGGTTTAGGTAAACACTGGTGCAGATGCAACCAAAACACCTGGTAATGGTAGCATAAAAAAATAGCACCAGAGAATAGGTGGAATTCGAGATTCCAATTAAGATGTACGTATAATTAATAGAAACGCAGTTAAAATGTACAGTTTTTTGGTTGTGGTTCGCAATCGAATAAGAAGCCTAAAAAAATATGAATCCATGCGTAAGTTTTTTCTTATACAAAGAATCTCATACTTTGTAAGTCAAATTCCGGATTCTTGTCGGAGAACGGTGTGCCGGCTGTGGAAAATAGCTGTTGCCAAGCTGCCTGATGAAAGCCAAGGTTGTGCGAGGAAGATGGGTTCGTAGGTGTTGGAAGGGTTGATGCTTGATCATTAACCGGTAACCCATCGTCTAACCCTGACACTATTTGGTGCATACTCATTGGCGAGGAAGTTGGCGTTTGCTGGTGACGGGAAGAAGAGGAAGAGGAAGCAGCTTCCCGTTCCTTATTTTTGCTTGCACGGTCCTCTTCGGCTTTACCTTCCGTCAATTTCAAAAGTTTTAGAATAAATTGTTTAGCAGGAGGAGCATGGGGTATATCTTTGGATAGTGGTGTGATGCAGTCATCCAAGCTCGTTTGTACATAATTGCGTGCCATTTTTGCGATTTCTGGGTTACTGTTTGTGATGTTGTACACATGAATCAAAACGGCTTGGAAAATAGAATAAGCTAATATGAAGCGTGTTAATTAAAATAAGTTGCCAATTAGCCGCTCGCTTACCGGTGAAGTTCCAGCCAAAGTGAACAATATCACTAGAGTCCATATGTCGGGCAACGTCGATTGTACGTTTGGCAGCAGTTGTACATCGATTGGAAGCTTCTTCGTAAATCTCAATTCCCGACGTATCGTTTTCTAACACCAGAAATGGCCGATGAAGCAAAATTGTCACAGCATAATAGCATACACAAAGTGATCTACTATCTTTTGGTTTCCCAGGCAGGTCGGGTAAATTTTCTGCATCCATTTTGTAATGCTCGGGCATTTCTGCAAACCACTCTGTCAGCATTCGCTGTATACTTCGGACTGTTTGCTGCATTGCCATTGATTTATAGCCCATAGCCTTGGCTTTTGGCGAATATATTCGTCGTAACACTTCCCCCAAAATGCCGGATAGTTTAACGAAATTGACGAAAATGGTGTACTCCTCGTTTCCGAATGTTGACTGCGGCAAGTCGATATCGCAGTCAGAATCGGCAATAGCCAAAGGTCGTCCCATCGCTGCACAGCACCATCTATCAGTAATATCTGATGATTGACAAAATTAAATACGCGATAGCTTCCTGTGTCTACCCATGTACGTACACACGCTGTACCACAGTCTTTTGAGAAGCTGGAGCTTCTTTTCTGGAACTTGGATAGCTGCAAGTGTCCGGTGCAACCCTAAATCTTGAGCCTAAATAAATGTTATCTCTCTATTACTTAAATATGTTTTTTTATGTACCATTCTTACGGCCATGCCTGCCCGAATCCAGTTTCGATACGTATCAGTTGAGAAGGTAGGATGGCCACAGAGAAGCATTAGTGCTTGTATCGTTGCAATACGAGGAGTCAGATATTCTTGGCGAATTAGCTCCGAAGATCGCTCTAGTAAAGCGTGGAATACTTCTTCGCGATCAACGCCCGCATCTTTAAATAACGGATCATCCGCAAGCAAAGAAAAACATGTATTTGCGCAGATGGCATACGTCAGAAGTGGCGGCGGCGGATTATCCGTGCGGCCTTCAAATGCATCCAGGAACTCCTTTTTATCGAGAATTGGCAAGGTGGGGTGTTCAAATCGGAAATAACTATTTAACTGAATGAGTAGGCGTCATGCCCTCACGCATATTTTCTTCCTCATATGGATAATTTTTTTTGCTTTTCCTTACGCGTGTATCAATGCTTCAATTACTGGTCGGGGAGCGATTTCTTGTTCGTTTCTGTCGACCGCTAATTGGCTTTCGTGCTCAGCCTCAGTTTTATCTCTCACTACCACCATGTCATCGTCGTACACAGTCATCTTGCGCATCCGAACAGGCCCATTAATGGAAGGAAGAGTTAGCTCTTTATCCGACTGCGCCGGGTCGGATTTTTCTTTAGACAAAATATTGCTGACAAGATAATATCCTGAGGAACTACCGTGATATCTGACTATTTTTTGTACATCTGGACTTTGGGTTGTTTTGGTAGGTTTTTCCAATAGGTTGTCGCTAGTGTCATTTGAAATTGATCTCTTTCTCTTTAAAGTTTGATCAGGTACTTCTGCACCGTCTTCAGGTTGTAACTGTTCCAACAAGTGTTCCATTTTTTTCAACCTTGCCTCCAAACTTTCTATATACCTGTCAAGCAAGAAATTTAGAATTCCAAATATCCTTGTATTTCGTACGACTGTACCCTTTTGGCGGTCCTCTTTTTTTGGCGGTCTGTAAAGAAAATGCCGGGTTACTTTTTTTCCGTCATATCATTTCAAACACAAATCTTACATCGTTAAAGGTACACTCCCATTCATACTGTTTGCATGTTGAACAGGGATGCGCTGCATCCACATCACATCTTAAAAAATTATAGTGGTTAAATCTGACATATTTCATTTTTGAAAACCTACTTAATTTTCTTTCGTCGGCAAGTATCACCTATTTTTTATACAAATATTCAATAAACGCATATATAAAACAAGCGACAAAAGAAGAAGAAGAAAAAACTTACATGCTCGCGTTATTCTCGTTCTTTTAGTCGGTGTAGTTTTTCGTACCGATTGGATTATTGGTGGTGGTGGTAAAGGAGGTTGGTAGGACAAATAGCTAGGATTTGACGACGAAGGATACCAAGTTTGGGGGGAAGAAACTGGCGCGGTTGCCAATGACTGATCATTGTTGTTTAATGGCGAATATGTATTAGGCGACGTATTCTCAGTGTGGCGCGAATGCATACTGCAATGAGTAATAGCACAAAAAAAATAAGAAAAGAAGAACCCCTCAGAATACAGTAATCGTACACAATAAGGTGTTTTGCCGACGGGTGCTGAAGAAGCCTAAAATGTTTTACCGTGATTACAGCCGATTCATTTTTCCGTCCAATTGTCTTTTTACAAACTCCTCGCCGGACCAATCTTCCCGCGGCATTTCTATGAGGTGTCAGTAACCTTGTTGCGCAACAAGGGTAAGATGGCCCGTTTCATGATTGACTACAAAAATTTTTTTTCTTTTGATCTGTACTTGTAAAAATAACTTCTCTGTCGTTGAAGGGGACAATTATTTGATGCTAGAAAACAGCAGCTGATTCTAATTGCCGCATTCATACATGTTTACAAAAAGAGTGAAAAACCCGTTTATAAACTTTTTTTTTCCCAGCAGGTTTATGGACACTGCGTACACTGCAGAGGATATCTCTCGTACTGAACACCGCTAAAACATGGTTTTTCGCTAGTTATCTAGAAGAAAAAGATTTCTTCGCCTTCTAAAGATCAGAAAAAAAAGATGCGCAGATTTTTATAGTTCAAAATAATTATTCCGTCCAATCACGCTAGCGTTTCGGAAAGAAATATGTTTGCGGACGCGACGGAGATACTCAAATTATGAATGTTTGGAATAGCCAAGGATGCTCTATCCGCTGCCACCCAGACAGCTTGCTGTGAACCTATGACATCTACTTCAATACCGATATTGGCACTACAAGTCAACTACTAATACCCCTTTTCTGCAGCAAAGATGATTGGAACAATGTTATTTATTTAGGGTTGCGAGCCATGTCATTATTAGCAAGCACTGGTTTAAAAACTAAGATAATATCAGTGATATTTCAAAGCAGAATGCTGCAATAAATATATTTTAATGAGAGTTTCTCATTGTACGGGATGGTAGCAGTTTTTAATTACATATAAGAAAATATCCGTTTCAGTGGAAATACAGATGTTCCTGCTAATTGATAAAATAGAATTCGAAGAATGAAAAGTTGAGACCTCTGAAATATCGTTGTGAGCTATTCCTGTCAATGCAAAACAATACCCACTCCCGCTTAAATTAAACACCGTCTGAGTCAATCTTTCGGTGTCCACGATCGCTCAGATCTTTTAAGTTGGTACACACTGGTCAGATCGCCCATAACGAAGAAAGCGCTTTCGCAAACCCAAATCCGGAAAGTCCAGTCATCTTAACAAAATAGGAAAAATGATATAAGTGGTAACTGCCCAAATCAATGTCATATCCGCAAGTGTGCTATGTTGCGAATATTCGAGAAAAAATTCTGGAATGGATGATTATTAATTAGCTGTTAGGAACGGCTATGTTATTAGCCGCACTTAGCCTGCAGTTGTCATTCATTATTATGACAGATTATATGAAGGAGGGATCCCAGAATTGTGGCGTTTCGATACTCCAACGCAGCGTTCGTCGTTTGCATCCAAGTTCTTCGTACAACCTAAGAGATAATTCTATGAAATCCAGAAGTGATAAACCGTCAAGATGAAAGGTATTATTCCACATTGAATTAATCTTTACCTTCCTTTGTTGTTCGTTTATTTCGAGCTAGTTAGTTACAGTCTCTGGCAGGCTTCCTTTCACACTCCAGGAAAAGTGACGATAATGTTCAATCGCAGTTTCTTCTCCAAATCGGCGCTGGATCTCCGGAGAAATATACTGCTTTCCGCTTGCTTTGGTGCCACTTCAGGCTTCCAAACGGAAATCGATCCGCAGTTTCATATGTCCCATTTCTCTTGAAGTTTATTATTATTATTTTTCTATGTGGCTGTCATTTGCAAAGCGAATGAAATGCGTACTATTGAACATAGCTTATAAAATATATCAGGATATGGTCCAACAAAAGAGTAATTGTGTATTGTTATGACGTTATTTCCTGCATGAGTAGCAACGAATTGTCTGGCAGCCTTACACCTCTGCAGCTGGACTATAGGGATGAGTCGGGCTGTATTTCCTCAGGGAGGTCTGCTCCAGCCAAAAAAAAAAAAAAAGAGAAAAAAGTAGCAACGAATCGACCATTGTTCATAGAAAGTGGTAAGACATATTTTTGCCTATCTGACTATCTGTGGGATAGAAAATAGCAGAATCAAACATTCAGATGCACACTGAAGCATATTTTATTCGACATTACAGGAAAATGAGTTTTGGCAATGGGCAAATGTGATTACAGTAAGCGTTGTGTAACATGCTCGATCTATCCTGGCAACTTAAAGCAGTTCATACCAATCAAAAGGTCATGGAATATAATTCTCCGGCCAATGGAACCTAAGCACTAGTGTGGTGGAGGAGGAGGAGGAGATGCCAACAACAGCTGCTTTGATTATTAATGTTGTAATTTCCAATAGTCAGCATAAATATCAACGGAGTTTGACAAAGTATAAAAGGGGGAGCGAGAAACGTATTACCTTTATTTTCTCACACAAATCAAAAATGGTTGATAACACTCAAGTTCTGTTCACAAAGGTCCCTACATCTTACCCTGTGGAGGGAGAACACATGCAAACCCGCAAATCCACCATTGATCTTGATGCGGAACTTGCTGAAGGAAGTTTCATCGTGAAGACACTGGTTTTGAGTGTCGATCCTTACGTGAGTTGTTTTTTAAAAAAAAATTGTGATAGTCTAATTGTTTCTCTCTAGATGCGTGGCCGCATGAGACCCAGCACTGTAAAATCTTACACACCTGCATTCGAACTGAATGAACCCATGAGCGGTCATACTGTCAGTGTCGTTGTCCGATCAAATAACGATGCCTTCAAGGTCGACGACCTTGTTTATGGTGTCAGCTCCTTTTCTGAATACACTCTAGTGCCAAAATCATACGCTGGCCTTTTCACTACAGTTAACGAGGCCTTGACTTCAGGATTACCTCTCAGCCATTATGTTGGTGTCTTGGGAATGCCTGGTCTCACGGCATATGTTGGTCTTTTAAAATTCGGAAAACCCAAGGCCGGTGAAACCTTGTATGTATCTGCTGCCTCGGGAGCTGTTGGTCAATTGGTGGGACAAATCGGAAAGATTCTGGGTCTGCACGTCGTTGGATCAGCAGGTTCGGATGACAAGGTTGCTTATCTTAAAGAAATCGGTTTCGATGGCGCGTTCAATTATAAGACCGAAGATATCGATGCTAAACTTGGCGAGCTTTGCCCTAAGGGAATCGACATCTACTTTGACAACGTCGGAGGCAAAATGCTTGAACTTGCCATCAACCATGCAAATGTTTTCGGCAGGTATGACAAGAACTGTGCTCACAAAGCTGTGCTTAATCTTTTTCTTCTCTTTCTATACAGAATCGTCGTGTGTGGTATGATCTCGCAGTACAACACCACCAAACCAGAACCTATTCATAACCTTGTGCAAACTGTGATTAAGAGTCTAAGAATTGAAGGTTTTATCGTCAGCAACAGTCCCGAGATGGAGCCTGCCTTTAAAAAGGATGTGACACAGTGGCTTCTCGATGGCAAGATCAAGTACAAGGAAACTGTGGCTGAGGGTATCGAGAAGACTCCTGAAGCTTTGATTGACGTCCTCAAAGGAAAGAACTTTGGTAAACAAGTAGTTTATGTTTCCCGTTTGTAAAATACATCGAATGACAGATATCCTGTTGAATCAGTACAATAAAAAGATGCAGACTCATCCAATAACATAAAACACATTGGTATAGCAACAGTGTCTTTCGAAATGATGATACGTATGTACAAAATCTATATTTTTTTACTTGCGATGAAAGGTTAGGGCTGCACCAGCTCTTCCTTGACTTGTATTTAAGACAGCATGTCGTCTTGGCACCTGGCTGCGAGCAAAATGCCTATCTTTGAAAGATAAAATCTTTGGATCGACCGGTTGAGCTTTTGGCCGGTTGTTAAGTACTTTGACAGTGTACTCTCCTTTCCTGACTCCTTCAACAGCTTCTTTTCGTTTCTTTCTTCTTCTTTGCTCCTTCTCTTCTTCTTCAGCTGCCATGCGTTCAAAATCTTCTTGTGTCAGATGATTTTTCTTCTTAGATTTCTCTTCTTCCGCCACCTGAGCCAACAAGTCGACTGGTAACAGCTTTCTATTCGGTTTCTCTTGTTCCTCTTCTTGTTCCTCTTGTTCCTCCTCCTTCTCCTCCTTTTCTTCCTCTTCAATCATTTTTTTTGTTCGTTTCTTCTGCTCTTTCTTGCTCTCTGCCTTTTGCTGCTTTAGCACTTGGTCGCGATGTCGCCGCTTTTCCTTTTCCACAGCGGCAGCTCTATTGCATCACATAGAGAATCGTTCGCTAAGTCTTTCTTTTTTAAAACATTTATTTTTATTTACCTTGCTGCTGCTTCCTTTTGTGCCTTGGCTGAATTCAAGGCAGCCGAACGAGCATCTGTTGTCGATACAGCCTCAGGCGCCTCATCATCAGAATCCTCGAAATCGGATGCATGGGCGGTAGATTGGTCGTTCTGGATTTCAGATTCGAGCTCTTGTTCGATCGCTTGATCGTCTTCAGGGAATATTTTCTTTGGCATGACTTCAACCAAATGGGAAATGCTTCCCAGCGAAAAAATGCCATCCTATAAATCTAAGCCACCTGCCACAGCAACTCATTTGAGCCTCCATTCAATTTGTCATTTCTCTTTGATATTCAACCTTGATTATGGTACACATGTATACAGTTTTCTATCTTTACTATAAAAGGAGAAAAAACAAATAAAGGCTGCTCATTTCTTTGCAGCGCGTTCCCACACTGTGCCTTGTTCTTCGAGCTCGCCATCTAATTCTACACGAATAAGGGCTTCCAAAACACCCTTTCCAACAACAGGTTCTAACAATTTGACAACGTCTGGATTGATAAATCCATTATTTACACGATCAGCAAAGACTTGCATGCAGCCAGCAGCACGAATTGGTCTTTCAGGATCTCGAGCACAGGCTGCGAGATGGAACAGCATTGACGTTTCCATCTCAAGCGATTGTGTATCAGGATGAATTGCAATAGCCTTCTTAAGAACCTGCTCATTCTCATCCCGGAAAGTAGGATCCTGTCTTCCTTGCGCTGAATAGAAAGAGCATCCATCCGCATTCAAACCACCACTCAGCACGGGCCCAACGCCTTGATGCTCCGCTTCGAGAGGCGCCACTGCTTCGGCGATACACTTCTCCAAAACGTCGGTCATAACTGGATCAGCCGGGAAGACGCCCGAAATAAGATAGGGCTCGTTGTGTTCATTGTTGACCGGCTTTTCGGCAAAGTAATCGATATTTCTTCGGATACAGTATCCGCCACGCGGGATAACGACGGCACCTGGCGGGGCACTTTCCGTAAGCGAACCACAGGACCCGAATCGAATAATGGCTAGGGGGCCAGAAACCACATCACGGGCTTCACGCACGAAGAAGTCCATCATGCAATTTCCCATACCGCTGTACCGAAGTCGGTTCAGTATTCCTTCTATCGTTTTATTCACAATAACTTACATGGCCATAATCGTCACAGGCACACCCTTGTATCGACCAGTGATAGTAAGAAACCCACGCTGGCTCTGGTTTACGAAGGTAGGATGTCCAGCTTCCTCTTCGCTATCCAACAAAGCTGCAATAGCCCTGGCACGGACATGGTCTCCCACGGTCAAGATACGGTTAGCTACTTCACCACGTTTCACGGAAATATGATAAACTCGTCCCTCGGCATCTCTGGGAAAATTGGCGTTGGATAAGGTCTCTTTCATGGTCTAATATTTGGAAAGTAAAAAGAAAAGGAATTAACCGTAACCAGTTTGGCCTGTCTCGCTTTTGTGGGGGGACAAAATCGTGTGACTTTTTTTTATAGTTCAGATTCCCCGCACCTTTTCTGTACAGAAATGTCAGACACTTCCTGTCATCCCAATCAGAAACTGCTAAAACTTTCACGTATGATCTTTTATAAATGACATACCACAATAATATTTGAAAAATAACATTTGCATAAAAATAATTTCCGTAGCACTCTGAACTAACAAAAAGAAGCGCTACTGGTTAACTTTCACTTAGTCATCCAATCCGGAGGTTCAGGGCCAACAGGGACCAAACTTCCTCCGATACCTGTGTAACATGACGCTTGGCTTTCCCGTTTTGGAAGAATTGAGGTAAGTATTGTGAGGATGATGAAGGTACCAGATAAATGAGAATACCATGTTCTTATTTCCATTATCTGAATTTAAGATCCAAGACGTGAGATCAGTACAGAACACCAACTAGTTTCTATTTATCATTTGAAACCAAACAGTTTGCAGCACATGAAGAGAAAATAAAAGCTAGGGATATTGATATCGACAAAACAATAATTAGCAATCCACCAACAAGCATGATAAAAATTCTCAAAAAGCCTATACATGTACTTCTGTTGGTTGAAGACAATTTGCAATGCGGGAAAGCAAGATACAGCAGTACTAACTGTTAACCTACTTTTGTCATTTTCAAATCAATAGTGGATAGCATTGCGCTAGCTTCAGAGAGTACCTGGCAGGATCGTGGTGCAGTGGTATGATTATGGGAATTTCGTCGGGCACTCCTTCCCCTCAGATTAAGCGCCCAAGAGTAAGGTTTTACGGAAGAAGTGAACGAGCAAGTCTAATCCAAGATATTCTTGAGATAACTATTAGTTCAGTGTGACGAATTGGTGTGATGTAATTATAATTATACAATGCATCAGCAGATGTACTACTACTCTTTCGAATATACCGCATGGCGTATTGAGCCTTTGATTATTCAAGCTATTACACCTCTTGCGTACTCCCAGGTAGCAAACGCTCTCGCAGTTGTGCATTCCTACCCTCGGACCCTTTTAGCTTATGTTTTATTATCGCGGTTTGACGAAAGCATTGGAGTGAGAGTTCCTGAGGGGAGTGCCCGACGAAATTCCCTAAACACATCTATATCCCTCTTATTGATATGCTCATCAACGGTGTTATTATTATGGATAGTCGCAGTATTCATAATCAAATAGCTGTTTCTCATGTAAGAAAACTTATCTGATTCATCCATTGTGTTTCCAGGAATTTCATAAAATGATCAGTCGCTGCTCCCATTAGCTTCGGTTTGCTATTCACATTTCCAATTTTTCGTTGTTTACCAACTTACGGCTTATTTGGCTTCATTTGATGCTCTGCTTTTGTCATTTTTAGATAAATAGCGGATAAAATTGTGCCAACCTCAGAGTGTATCTGGCAGCATTGGACGCAGTGGTATGCTTATTTCCGGAGGGATGAGAAAAACTAATGGGCAGCCGGTAACATTCTCCTACAATGTCGCATTCCGCGTTTGATATCAAACTCACTGAGAGAATATCTGACAATTTTGCTTCCGCCAACTTCGTACTAGCGAAGAATTGCATAGATATCTTCATCCGCATCTTCCGAAAACCATCAGATACTCTACAGTGATAGGGAAATCCTTTCCAGTAACAGAATTATAGTCACGCCGTCAAGAGTATTATATTGACAGTGAATAGTGCTGTTCTATATACTTAAAAAAAATAAAATCTCTGAGACAGCAGTATCCGCTGAGCGAGTATATCCAAGCCAGGAGAGGGAAGGCTGGATACGCGTGACTTTGAAACTCTCAAGAACAGCTTCAGATCAACCTGTACCTTGTTTTGTCAGTGCCTGAGATGATCCTACACAAGACAGGTCCTAATGTTCAGAATCGCTTCCTGAGAGTGGCAATACGTCGATGTTTAATGAGTTCAAGTTTTCTCTGCACAGATCTCAAGACATTCCTGAAAGAATCGGCACATAAAGATCCAGAAACAACTACGTACCGAGGAAAGCTATTTGAATTACAGACACGCGAAGCATTTAAAAAGCTTGGCATGCGTCTACATCATGTGGGTGGGCGAAGCGACAAAGGTGTGGATCTTCGGGGGGACTGGCCTCTCAAGCCATTAATTTCGACATTGTCAAATGCGTACGTGATTGCACAATGCAAAAATCTGAAGATGGGGTGCACACCTGATCATATGCGGTCGCTGATCGGGACTATTGTGACAGATTCAACCACAACCGGCAAGCCCGTTATTGGTATCATGGCAACTGTTAGCCATAGACACTTCACTCCAGATGTTCTGGCTTATTTTACAGGAAGCCAGATAGCATTGGGATTGGCCCGAATCGAAGGCACGCAGCTGAAGTCACTCATGTTTAACGGCGCAGCTGAAAATATTTTACAAGGCCTAAGTATCACGACACGATATGACAATGAAGGCAACGTCATGCCAGCACTGATGTACAAAGGAAGTATTGTCAACGTCGACGAGAACCAATAATCACTACTATTACACAAACATATTGCAGAAAACTCTGTATGCATATATCAAATCCGATTAGCTTGTAGTTTTGCTCGCCCATTTGTGCGTGGGTAAAATGATCGTGCAATGTTCAATAGAAATTTGCAGCATGTATCACATTGGAGGTCGACAAGTAATGTTGCATTCATTTGATGTTTTTTCTGTCGTTCCAATTACTTTTGCTCTGTTTACACGGTGCGCCTCACGTAGACGAACCTCCCCTCTCTTTCATTTGACATTTAACATGCTCTGCTGCAGAAGATTAACAAGGGAAGTAGGTGTCTTGTACATGAGATCCACATGTTAAAAATGACCTTACGGTGTTCATCTTCCCCGGTCCACATTTCTTGTCCCTTTCTCGTTTTGCTCTTTCCTTTCATATTCCTGTCAAACCCTCTTGTCTTGAAAAAATGGACCACATTCCGTGTAAAATAAAAATTTTAAGCTTTTGCTTTCTTGAAAAAAATTACTTATAAAAAGGGAATACGGGTGAGTGAAATGACTTAAGTGAGAAAATTAATGGAGAAACGCGAAAGAAGGAAGGGGTGGCGACTTTGAGCAAGACAAAGTGGTATTATTGTCATTGGTGGCGGTTGTAAGTGGTGTCAGGAGTAGTAGTGTCAGCGAGGAAAGTAAACGGAAGCTCACTGGAATTTTCGGGCAACATCGGTATTCGCAATCTGAAACTAAAAGTCGTACAGGGAGTTACTGTTTTCAAAATACAATGCGTTACCATATCCGTACTGCTACCTCTTTCAAATATATTTTATGACATACTGAGCTTTTTGGTTATTACTGTATATAACATCCAATTTAATGAATTCACCGCTTATATTTTTAACGAAGTCGATGAAATAATTCCGTAGCCATGAGGTCGAAAATGACGGTAAGCGTGACAATTACGGTCGATGGATGCATGCGCTCCCCCTTCTACCTGCGGGGATTTGTACAAACGACGGTCACAGGAGGCGGCTTTAAAAAACCTTTTTTTCTCAATCCTGCTTGACAGAGACGTTTGATATGGTCAGCCCCGCAGAGGAAAAGAACACGGAGGTCGTCACTACCACATTGGAAAAGACGACTTTAAACGATAACTTGGAGAAGGAGAAGGAAGATAATGTAGAGGTCTCTGCCGAGGAAGCAGCAAAAAAGAAGAAGAAGAAGAAGAATAAGAAGAAGAAGACTGGATCCGCGTCTGAAGCGACAGCTGATCAATGTAAGACGTTAATTGGTTCACATTTCCAAGTACTGATATTTATACTGCAGCTGAAGAAGGTAAAGATGCCGAAAATGAGGACAATGAAGATCCCGAAGTTGAGGCCGAGGCTGAAGGAGGTGAGGGAGGAGACCAAAGTAAGGAGTCAGACTGGCGCTGAGTAGGAAAAAAACAAATTAAACAATTTGTCTAGCTAAGAAGAAGAAGAAGAACAAGAAGAAGAAGAAGTCTGGACCCAAGACGCAGACTGAACCTCCGACTGTACCTGTTTCCAAACTCTTTAACAATCAATTTTCTGAAGGTGAACTCCATGAGTACAGGGATGAGTAAGTCGTTCCAAACAAATGAAAATAATAATAACAATATGTAATCTTTCAGTAATCACTGGAGAACGACCAGCGAAGAGAAGCGTGCAGAAGAAAGACTGAAGTACGATGACTACAATGATCTGCGCAGAGCCGCGGAAGTCCACCGTCAGGTACGGATGACACGTCTAGAATCATTGAGTATCTAAAGTTTTCCGTTATTGAATAGGTCCGTGCATATGCTCAAAAGAAGATTAAGCCTGGCATGACCATGATCGAGATTTCAGAGCTCATTGAAAATGGTACCCGTGCACTTGTTGAAGAGGATGGTATGGAGGCCGGTATTGGTTTCCCTACTGGATGCTCTTTGAATCATTGTGCAGCTCATTACACGCCTAATGCGGGTGACAAGACCGTATTGACGTATGATGACGTGATGAAGATCGACTTTGGTGTTCATGTAAAGGGTTAGCACATAAAGCATACGATTGTTCCTTGTCTAAAAGACTTGTATAGGCCGTATCATTGATTCTGCTTTCACCATGACATTCAATCCCAAGTACGATAAACTTGTCGAAGCTGCCAAGGAAGCCACTTATGCTGGTATCAAAGAAGCTGGTATTGATGTCAGACTATGCGATATTGGTGCTGCTGTTCATGAAGTCTACGATTCGTACGAAATTGAGCTTGATGGCAAGACATACGATATCAAACCCATTCGTAACTTGAACGGTCATACAATCGAACCCTACCGTATCCATGCCGGAAAGTCCGTACCAATCGTCAGAAACTCCGGCGACGAAACCAAGTTGGAGGTAACGGTGCTTGCTATAGACGTTCGTTTGTTAAGACATAATTGTTTTTTATTTTTCTTTAGGAAGGTGAGCAAATCGCTATTGAGACCTTCTGTTCGGTAAGCATTATTGCGCTGTTGATAGTGGTGATATACTAAGTGATCTCTAGACGGGCCGTGGTTACGTTGTTGAAGATGGTGAATGCTCTCATTATGCGAAGTCATATGAAACAGGCTTTGTTCCTCTAAGGTAAGTCTCGAAGGAAATGCGGTAAAATCGACTAAATTGGATGTTGTCAATGCAGATTGCCTAGAGCCAAGTCTCTGCTTACAACTATCAATAAGCACTTCGGCACTTTGCCTTTCTGCAGACGTTATCTGGACCGAGTTGGCGAAGACAAGTACCTGATGGGTCTGAAAAACTTGGTCGACGCTGGCGTTGTAACAGCCTACCCTCCATTGTGCGATACCAAGGGTAGTTACACAGCCCAATTGGAACACACAATCTTGCTTAGACCAACATGTAAAGAGGTAAGTTATCTTATGAACTCTCTGCTTGTTGACTTATTCTATATTTAGATTGTTTCCAAAGGTGATGATTACTAAAAGAAAACAAAAGAAAAGAAAACGTAAAACACGAATAAATTATTTACGACAATGATGACAATTGTTGATGAATGCTGCTTTTTTTTTTTGAGATCTGTTCGACGCGGTATAATGATCAAGACGCTGGCTATTGTTTTTCCTTCTCTCGTTCCTTCCACATTTCGCGTATCATAGGGATTTTTTCTATGAGCTGTTGTGTTGTAAAACAGACAGACAAGCAAGTGAGCTTAAATATCACCATGATAATTGCTTACCTCCTCTTTTGATACTGCATCGTTAATACTGAGAATGACATTATCTACGGTCGATTTATGGTTCCCATCTGGTTTATCGTCACGAAACCGCATAAATCTCCACGGCGATTTCAATTCATATTTTTGCTGTAATTCGGGATCATAGTTACACTCGATGATACGTCCATCAAGGCTTTTAGGCCTATTGCCAAACGTAGTTCGCCATTCTTCATCGGTGATGCCGAGATCTGCAAAATACGCGTAGTCGCTGCCACCCTGCCAAACTAGGAGCTGTATCTCCGGCTTTGCGGTGAAGTCATACACACCAGGTATTGTGGTGCTAGGAGGAAACCTTAGTCGTACTTTAAAGTCAACCGAGTTCTCATTTGCTGGCTTCCATTTTATCCTAAGAATCATGTATTAAATCTTTCACTGATGCTCATTCTAAAGTATACTTACATTTTTTTAGAAGTTCCCAGCTCATATGGTGCCTTTACAGACGTAAAAATTAGACCATCGTTACCGTGTTTCAAGTTTGGAATGATATGATTGAACACTGTATCGAGGTGGTATGTAAATTGTTGCTCCTTGAACTCAACACTTTGAAATGCAAATACCAATCAGTTAAATTCGCACAGAGTGTTAAAAAAAACTTACAGAAACGGTAGGCGCGAGGCTAAATCAGGTCGTTTGCGCAGCATATTCTTGTGTGGAGCGATAATATCGTTGCGAAGATACTAGGTTACAATAGCATCATTCAAGACATCCTGATCATTATCTGTTTGTACATACACCCAATCGTTTCATTAGATCTCTCGATGTTAATAACTTCTTTGCAATAACGAGACAATCAAACAAAAGAAACCGTAGTTGCATTCGCTACAAGCATTCTGTTAGCCTATCTACGTGGTAAAAGTGCGATAGTTATACTAACATCTCCATTGCCCTCTCTGTCAAGAACAAATTCACCATCGATAATTGTATCCGTGTGACACTTTCTAAACGTTGGGTCGTTGGGTATCGGGAATCGCATGTCACGGACAACGTGAAAGTTACTTTTTCGATCAAACTGAGTAAAATGCATGTAAATAAATAAGTAGCGTGTACTATTCTTGTCATGAACTAACCAGGTACACCTCCGGTTCCTGTGCTTTGTTAACGGTGAGTAGTGCTAAGCAACGTACACCGTCGGATTTTTCGGCCACGTAATAGCTATGGTAGTAAGTTTAGAAAGGATCAAGTATATATGATATAAAAACTCACTCCTCTTTTTCCAATTCTTCAAGCTGTGCTGTACCAAAGCTCACCGGTTGGGCACCAGGAAATCTACTCAGCTCGGTCAAACCGACGCATGCAGCACGAAGCGATGAAGCACCTATATTTTCGCATTTGAAGCAATTCAGCAATCTTTTCCTTCAGAAACGTGTCATCTCTGACAGGCATCCCTGGAATATTCGGTACTGCGCTATGGTTCATTGTTGATGCAATCGATGAAAGCTAACACAGTCTCGTTTTTCAGCACGCTGAAAACAGGATTTCGCCTTTGGACAAAACGCAGTCCGCCATCGGGCTTTCATCTCGCGTAACTTGTGAGGGAAGTTCTGGTAACCTCATTCGGCATAGCTTGGAGGCATGAGAAGCTTATTTTAACTGGAGACATAGTTTTACTGTTTATTGGATGATTTTTTTACGCTCCAACTCAAGACCACCTCTGGATTCACCAGTTACCGAACGTTAGTTTAATAGAAAAGTTATGCTTTCTCTTGTCTGACCTATGATTCCATGTGATCTGCAAGGACAATATGCCGAAAGGCGCTGTGCCCACTGCCTTGAGACTCCCCCTCCCCCAAATAAAATCAAAGTTTTCATCAACTTTTTACTCTACACTATAATAAATTTTGCGTCTATGGAAAGCCAACCTTGCGCTAATTAAGACTTGAATTTGCGGTAATCAGTATATGGATTGGCAGCAATATCATATTTTACTTACATCAGCTTGGCCCCCTCCCGTAGACCCAAACTTTATTTGAGCAGCATAAAAAAACATTTATAGTTAGCAAATGGGATAATATTTCGGATGTCAGATTACTTACTCGCACACGAATGTTGGGGTTCCACTCTCACCCTGGCCGGGTGGGGGCGACATGGAGAAAGCTCTGGTAACATTAATCAGTAATTGGTTAGCACTGCAGAGGACTTGAATCGATGCAACGTCTGGCGATCTATTGCGAAAGTTGAGTTTCGCTCAGTATGATGACATTTACTTAAAGTGGCGAACAAAGTTACGTACACAGCACAGTACGGGTCGGGACAGAGGCCATGCAGGCTATACAACACACAAAAAGACATGAATAACCGTGTATACGGATAGATGACATTCCTAGCGGGATGCTTTTTGTAAACAGAGCCAAAAAAAACGGTCTTCCCTTTTAAATAGGTTCTCTTTTTGGGGAACATTTCCTTATCTGAAAACACAATGAACCAAACCATTGCGCAAACCCATGCTATCCAGGCCCACTTTAATCCAAAGCAAGAAATTACTACTTCCAACGCAGAAATTATATGCATCTCCCACAAAGACATTAATAGCTACCCGTAAATAAATAGGAAAAGCACTATATTCGGTTAACTTGTAGAATCGAGCAATTGACAATAAACTGAAGAGTGTACGGTACAATAATGTCCTAATTTCTCGTATGACTTTTGTAAGTCATTTTACGAAACTTCTACAGCACAGAGTTTCTCCCGTTGTCTCTTCACTGTAGGTTTTTAACAGTCTCGCTGTATGCTAAAGAAAATATATCAGAATCCTACGTGTTATTCATATGGTGTTTATTTTGCCTTTTTACCATCTTCTTGGTTCTCTATTTCTATATAAAGTTTTCATTGCAATTGTGCCCACTAGCAATTGGTGGGAACATTGCAGAGCAAAACATCTCTTTTGACATTGAAAACAAACGTATATACATACCAACGTACCAACGTACCAACGTACCAGCTTCATGCGTTTATACGTTGGCATGAGCAACCACTCTAATTTACATATGAAAAAAAATATAGGCATCTAACTGGTAGAGTCATAATAAGAAAGTAGTATTTTGCTTTGCGCCGTAGATGAAAAAGGTAAATTTCGACATTGAAATATTTTTGTACCCTATTAAAAGCGCTTCTTTCTGGGTTTACGGTGTCAGCTCAACCTGTTAAACTTCGCCAGAAATAGCCTTGGCTTGAGCTGTTCGGATTTTTTTTAAAGATAATATACGTGGGAAGCGCCACTTGATCAGTTTTGACAGTATAAGAATGATGGTGGATAAGAGCTCATCAGCGCGCAGCAATTTTCAAATCGCGGTCTCTGATTGGAGCATATTCACCTGCAAAACGCTGTCCAAAAAAAAAAAATAAATGTCACGCTGCGCGTTTTATTGTACGCATTCGTCCCTCTCGTCATGTTCGGTAAGAGTGCCTTTGGTGGAGGCAGCGCCTTCGGGCAACCACAGCAACCACAGCAACAAACCCCACTTTTTGGGCAACAACAGCAACAGCAACAACAGCAGCCATCTGCGTTTGGAGGAGGTAAGATCTTTACGATGAAAGAATCCATAGCAACCCATACTTATTGCTTCATTTACGAAAGGATTTGGCGCTACGTCTACTCCAAGTGCTTTTGGAGCTGCAAATACAACAACAGGCGCATTTGGCCAACCTTCGCAAACTTCGGCGTTTGGCTCCACGACAACCACAGGTAGGTGCGATAGTGATCATGCAATGTCGGATTTTATGATGTTCATCGTTGCAAAACGTAGGAGGTTTTGGAGCAAATGCAGGTTCAGCGTTTGGACAACAATCTAGACCATCGGCTTTTGGCGGAACGCCTGCCTTTGGCTCAAGTAAGTTTTTAGTTTGTGAAATGCCGATGTTCATTCTTTTGTAATCTGTAGCTCCTGCACAAACTACTTCCACAGGTTTTGGAGGATTCGGTGCCAGTAAGTAGGAAGAAAGGAAATTATATTCTTTTTGTGTGTTCTAACAACCACGTAGCTTCTACAACTTCTGCATTCGGTGGCACTGCCCCTCAAACAGGTGGTGGTGGCCTGTTCGGTCAAAGACCTGCAACTTCTACTACATTTGGAAGCACAGCCACGCCTGGAACTGGTGCATTTGGACAACAACAACAAACAGGTGCATTTGGTGCGATGGGTACAACACCAGCTTTCGGACAGCCGGGTGGAACAAACCAGGGAACTGCAACAGCCGACTTTGCACCTACGCAGGACCGCGACACTACCACTGGTGTAACAACCTACTTCCAAACTATCACAGCTATGCCGCAATATAAACAATTCTCTTTAGAAGAGCTTCGTTTGCAAGATTACGCACAGAACAGAAAGACAGCGGCTGCAGCTCCGGGTGGATTTGGCGCAACAGCAACGACAGGTGGATTTGGTACATCCTCTATGAGCACGCCATTTGGCCAACCTGCTACAACATCATTTGGTCAGCAATCCACCCCCGGTGCATTTGGACAGCAGCCAGCTACCACTAGTGCATTTGGCAGCACAAGTGGAGGAGGATTGTTCGGCCAACAGCAACCTGCAGCTGGAACGTCAGCGTTTGGAACTCCCTCCACTGGTGCTTTTGGAAGCACAGGCTTTGGCGGTACAAGTACTGCACCTGCTTTTGGAGCTGCAACAACCGGAGGATTTGGCGCTGCCGCCAACACTGCGAATAAGCCATTTTCATTCGGTAAGATGCTAGATGTACAAACCTCCTAATAATGATTTAATGAAATTTGCTTTCAATAGGTGCGGCCACAACTACTCAACCCGCAACTGGCGGTTTTGGTGCTACAACATCTACACCTGCCTTTGGCCAAGCGCCCACTGGCACAACTGGCTTTGGTCAAACTGCGCAACAGCAAACTGGATTTGGCGGATTCGGGCAGAAGCCAGCTACTACCACAGCAACAGGAGGATTCGGTGCTGGATTTGGCGCTGGAGGATTTGGATCTACAGCGGCTGCTAAGCCTGCCACAAGCTTCTCATTTGGTGCTACCACAGCAGCACCTTCAACAACCACTGGAGCAGCAGGATTCGGAGGATTTGGAGCAACTAATACAGCTACAACAGGATTTGGAGCAACACAAACCTCGCAAGCAGGAGGACTATTCGGGGCAAACAACCCTGCCGCAACTACATCTCTCTTCGGTAATACCCAGCAACAATCGACATTGCCATCGTTCGGCTTCGGTGGCAACCAGCAGACAACTGGATTTGGCGCGACTGGAGGTCTTTTCGGGCAGAAGCCAGCTGCAACTACCGCGACTGGCGGTACCAGCTTGTTCGGTAACACACAGCTTGGAGCTACCACTACCGGAGGATTTGGCCAACCAGCCCAGGGTACTGGTACTTTTACATTACCTGCTCAAGGCGGCCTGACATCGTTCGGTACGACTGGACTGCAACCTGGACAGCAACAGCAGCCTCTTGTTGCAACTGTCGACAAAAACCCCTACGGCAGCAATGCACTGTTCGACGCAGTAAAAACTAATGGAGCTGCGGCTAAACCAGAGCCGTCAGCATTTGCTCTTCCAGGTCAGACAAAGAAAACGGTAGCACCACATTACCCTATGTCACCTCGCGTCGTGTCGAAGATCAAACTGCGCGGATTCACATTTAGTCCTGTTAGCAAATCAGTGACGAAGAAAACCGGCTCGTTGGATGGCATTAGCGATGACGCTGTACTTGGAGAAGGTGCATTCAGTCCCCGTCCAAGTGGCAAGAAATTAGTTATTGACGAGAGTGTCAGCAAAGCGAACATCGCGGCAATTGTTAACAAAACAGGCGAAAAGCCGAAGATTCTCTTTGATCCAAAACTGGAGCTGGTGGCCTCCAGGGAACACAAACCCACAGCGAATTCCAGCACCACAGCGACTAGCCTCGATCATTCCGGACGTTCCGAGAAAGACAATGTAGCACGCCATACGTCTTTGCCCGCAGCAGCAGCAAAGGAGGGGTATTATTGTTCGCCAACATTGGAAGTTCTTTCAACAATGAGCAAGGACGATCTTAAACGAGTCAGTAACTTTGTTGTTGGTCGTCATGGATACGGAGAAGTGCGTTTCAATGTCCCAGTGGATCTATCAGATATAGACTTGGACAGCATCATGGGTGGCATCGTCGTGTTCGAGGAAAAGAGCATCGTCATTTATCCTGACAACACCAAGCCGCCAGAAGGAAAGGGTCTTAATGTCAGTGCAATCGTGAAGCTTGAAAGCTGCTTCACCATGGATAAAGATACCAAAAAACCCATCCGCGATCCCGAGCACCCTCGCTTCAAGCTATTCCTTCAGAAGTTGCGTAAACAAGAAGGCGTAGAATTCATTGATTATGATATTACGAAGGGCATCTGGACGTTCAGAGCACAGCGCTTCTAAGCATTTAGCTACTAGTTAATTAGGTAGTGTCAGCAATTATGAAAAATAAATCGTCTTTTAGGGTAGGATCAAAACAACGTGGATTTCACAGGCGCTGCTTTTTTCAAAACTGCCTGAATCGATTTTCAAATCAAACTCTACAAGATTGAGATTAGCGAAGTCTGTATTCGTTTATGTATAAACTTTGAATAATGAGACTATTTTCGGTCACCTAATGATATCCTTTAGCCGATCGAAACATTAATAAAAGTCATCACTAAACCCGGAGTTTCAATAACAAAAGACCGGTCTTACGAGCAAATCCTGAGTCTTTTGATCGTTTCCCATGTTCACCAGGTGATCTGTCCATCAGCATCTCGTTAAAGCAGTACGAAACTGACTATTTATATCTTAAATAAACTGTATTTTTGTATACTTTAGTCGCTCCAGTAGACGCAGGCAAATTTCCAGCATTTCTGATGAAAATGCGCGTTCCTTGAACGAAAGGTAATGCGCGTCTTATTATAGTTCAAACTGACGGTTTGCAAACTAGACAAGCTTTGGCTCAAAATGAGCTACCTTCTATACAAGAGCAGGTATGAATAGTTCTCATGCCGTCATGATGATAATGTCAAAATATTTAAGGCGCAGAACGTATACAATGAAGTGATGAAAGCATTAAAACAACATCATTCAGCACAGCAATTAGAAGAACGATCATTAAGAGGAAAAGGACATGATATTGAAAGAATTTATGCGGATATTCCGGGGTTCCCAGCATCGTCAAAGGAGGAACAGCTGGCATGGCAGGTGTGTGCAATACTATGCGACGAGACGCTCGAGAAGGCAGAGAAATTGAGACTGTTCAGAACATGGCTGCGAAATCTCGTCATACCCAATTTGAAAAAAGCGGTTGAAGAAAGTCAAAAGGATAGAGACCCCTGGGCTGTTGGATTCACCTTTCTTACCTTTGGAAGAGCGAATGACGCTTGCGAAGTCGCGTTACAGCAAGGCGACTATGCACTAGCTACGCTCTTTGCAAATCCAGACCGCGAAATTGCACGGGAGGCAGCACACAAACAAATAAGATGCTGGCAGCAGAGCCACATCTTTGAAAGCATGTCACCATATCATCAAAAGATGTGGTACGTGCTAGATGGGCAACTTGGATACTGTGCGTACAGTCGGTTTGTGGTGACAGAGAATCTTAACTGGTTACAAGCATTTGGTTTATACGTGTGGTACAGTACACATGCATGGCACACAGTGCGAGATGTGATAGAATCATATAACAATGCACTTGACAAGACGAAACCGGGAATCCATCATCAATACGTTTTAAAACATACGGCACAGCCACAGTATACGTGCTTATGGTATAATGTAGTACAGTGGTGGTTATCGTGCAAGAGTTAAATGCGAGACCACCCACACATTTTGCACACTACCCTATTCCAGTCATTATTCGGTATCCACACGGTTTCATTTAGAGATAGCCGGGCATAACCCCTTTGGTCACGCATTACCCGTTAAAAAATGCAAACAAGATCGATCGTCATGCCGATGACGACAAGGGGAGGAAGCCCTTCTAAACGTTTGCCATTGGTATAGATTGTAGACTGTATCAAAAGTATAAACCGATGTTCTTTCGTTTGGCGTAGTGCTTTTTACGTATTGATGCTGATGCAAGTTTATTATTATACATTTTATATAATCATTTAGAACAAGGTGTCTTCTTCACGAAGGTATTCGCCCACATCTGCCTGGTGGAATACGATAATGTCGGTTGGTTGCAGCTTTTTCATTTCGACGGTTGATCGCGCCGTAACACCAAAGCCCTGGCACCCAAATTAGTATTGCTAAAAGAGCATCAACACCCAACATACCAAAGGCATATCTGACATGGAATAAACAATTACGCCGGTGTGTTCCGGTGTATCATCAGTAATTCTTCCTAAATGTGCCTTTACGACGTTGTTGCCATACAGGAAAGGCATTTCGCCGTTGGGTTTAATCCAAATTTTATGCTGCAACTACTGTCAAATGTCTTGGTCATTCCATTATCTTTCCATACCTTTGCATACTGTGCCAAATGATCCAGAGCAGTAATATGAAGTTTAAATTTGCCAGACTTTGTAAACTTTCCAAAGCAGACACCCATAGAACCAAGCTGATCGCGTCCCACACTAATAGCCATGCGCATCATCGACTCACTGTAGATCGTTAGTCTATGTCTTTTCTCCCTTTAGTTTTTCTGTCTCTACCTCAAGTAGTATACTTTGTCCTTTTGAAGACGGAAGCAGTAGGTCTCATCGGGACGATCGATCAAATGCTTGATATTTGCACCAATGCTAAATGTAGATGAATCAATGGTGAATCGAATGTTGATCATTTTGTAACTCACTATTTGGCGAGCTTCTCGAAGAGTGTTGTAGTTTCCTCAGCTGTCAATGGGCGCATGGTTCTATGTGAAAGGTTGTAGTGGGCTGGCCTTACAGGATTTTTGCAGGTGGCTTCGCGTGCTGAAAAATGATTTTGCGCTGGCGAATAGGAGTGGTTGGCTCTGACTGGTAACCTCCGGCTTCAGCAAAAGGGGATTTGCCTTCGGACACAAACGATGGAGTCAGCCGTGTCCGTCATTTAGGGGACTTACCCTTAACCGGTGACGCATGGCTTTTAAAATGATATTCAGTATAGTACTGTATTGACTGAAATAATAGTTTTCCGATATATGAATAACTTAGCTAAGAGGAAGAATTGCACTCCTCAAACTACTCTAGCTACGCCCGCCAAAAAAATTTTATATCTGAAAAAGTATATAACAGTAGCTTTAGTTATTGTGCGTATTGCAACGCCATAGGAATATTACTCTAGGCGTACTACTTGACACTAAAAGCCAATCGCCACGAAAAAGCGAAGGTATTTCATATGTGACTGATAGTGAAGAGTATGTTTTTCCACAGCAAAAGCTGTATACAGAAGAGTTCAATGATAGTTTAGAATATGTTTATTACTTACCTAAGTTGTACAGACTTAACTGGTACAATACAAGTATTACCTGTCAGATATCTAGCTCAGAAAGCCGTATGGATCTATTGTGCTTGAGGGTCGATTTCTTTCAATTAGGCGTGGCACGCATTTTTATATTGGCGCTGCATGTATTTTTTCTATAGCGTCCCTATATATATATATATATATACAGTAATAGCCTCCACTTTTTCTCTTGTTGACAGCACAGTAATGGGTTTTATTAAACCTAAGTTATCCAAGTCCAACTGAGAAAAAAGCTACGGCGTATCTTCTTCGACAAGGAACTTTTACTGCAAATTCAGTACGGTTCCCATCATTGATATACTTTTGACCTATTGAAGCTTTCGCTATCCAATAATATATATTCAAGTGTTAATAAAAGTCTTGGAGAACTTGTGTGATATATTTCATTGTTACCATAATGGGATTTATCCACTTCCGCTATCTTCGTCATTAAAAGTCCTCAAATGCCTTCAAACATATTGAGAGAGAGGAAAACACATTTCTAGATGTTCAATGCTTTTGCAAGTTCACTAGAATGGATGATATCCCCTTCATCATCAGGAAACGATGTCTCCAATATAACTTTCATGAGTTTTGATCGCATATCTTGCTCTCCAGCGTCCAGTAATTCCGCAAGTTCACATAGCTCGTCCTCATCCATTTCGATACTATCGTCATTATAGCCAATATCCAGTGGAGATCGTGATCCCTCATTCAACGATTCTAAAAATACAAGCTCTCTAATGGCATCCAGTCGCCTCTGATTTCGTAATATGTGGCGCTCAAGAGAGGGCTAAACCCTTTACCACCATGTTAGAACTTTAGTACATATCCTCACTGACTGTCGTGTCTGGAGATAAACAGAGGCTGTACCTTATATCGCTATCTGAATACATTTAATCTCAAACCACCGACAGTATAAATACAAACGTAATTTAATATTAGTTCTCGGTCTAACTTTCTTACGAATAAACGACACCCCTCAGTCTCACTGTATTTCTCCAGTCCCGACATCATACTGACAACACAGCCATCAGCAAACGCATGATGTTGATATAGCCTCTCGGAGTGCAGTTGAAACTCGCGCCCAACGATTGAAAATGAAAGGTCTTTTTCTCAATCTTGAGCAAGCTATGAACAAGGAGATTGCGTTCATGCCAGATTATCGAAAAGCACTGAAAATGCTCCACAAGGAAGTCAGTCGGAAGTTGTTTTTCCCATATATCCCGTAGCTTGGCTGCGTTGTCAATACAAGTAAGTAGTTCCTTGTCCGTGCAGAGTGCAGGCTTGTCTTGGCATGTCAAGATATCGCAAGTGCCGTGTCGGAGGGAAAAATCTAGCTGTTGCTGCTTGAGTTTGACAGACGCTGACTTGTTATGTTCTTTGATGACAGTAGAGTAACACTCTGACCTATATTTCGTTTGATGAGATCTGAACCAAGTATTCGAAGTATAATTTGGTCAATACATACCGTTTGACGATGAAGTCCTCGAGGAATAAAAACGAATTGTCGAAGAGTGCGGAGCATACGTTCAGCCGAAGCCAATCCTCATTGTTTTCCCGGTGAAGCTTAGACGATTTCCAAAGCAGTATACTACACTCCTTATAAAAAGTCTGTCTACAGTTAAATAAACTCCGCAAAGTGTAAAAGCATCAATCAGAAGTATTGTAGCAACTTCGTTACTTTTCTTGGGAATTAGCTACTATGCCTCTTCAGGATATCTCTAACAAAACTCACGAGGCAAATACTGAAATTTCAGCGCAAGAGCGCGCAATCATCATAGGAATGAGAGAAGCAGGAATGTCATATGGCGAAATCGCTAAGGTCAAGGGACTGGGTCGATCTATCGTCCAAAAGTAGTAAAAAGATTCAATGAAACTGGTACAATAGTATCGAAACCTAGGAAGGGAAAACCAAAGATACTTACGAAAAGATCATTACGTCTCGTTGAACGAGAGATCCGCCACGATTCGTTTGTCCCTTTGGTCACTCATCACGCGACATTCTCCGAAACTTGCATAAAGGTTTCACTGCAAACATTTCGCAATGCGGTGCACGATCTTGGATTTTCTTCGTATAAACTAAGGCGCAAGCCTAAACTGACTGAAAGGCACGTGGAAAAGAGACTTCAATGGGCCAAAGAACACTTGAACTGGACTGATCAGCAATGGGAAAGAGTCATTTGGTCAGATGAGTATACCAATACTATATATGCGGATCCTTATAGTATACACACGTACGAGAAGAAAACTACGCCTCCTACTAGTAGCAGTGGAGCTCAAAAAATAATAAAAAAGATTGGTAACTTTAAAAAATACACGCCTTGTATATCTGAATTTTCATACATACTTTTTTTTAGTCAACTCAGTGCAACTTACTTACTTTCTAAATGCTGTTTACCTGCCTATAAATCCTTACAATAAGCAAGTGTATGACTGTCAAAGTCTAACATTTAATGATATTCTGGCCGTGGTGTGGAGACACACTGATATTTTAAATGAAAAAGTCATCACAAGGTTTCAGTAAATGGTGCGGAAATAGAATATTGAACTTGATGAAAGCTACTACCAAGAGAAAACTTAACGAAGATAAGCAGAAAATGTCAGTTCGTACATTGTACGTATTGAAAAATGAGTTTTTTGGTAAGACTTGTTGTGCGTGTTTTTGCCAGCCCATAATTAACGCATCATTTAGACGGTGTAATAGAAGACATCGTTGAACACTTGCCTCGGTATCAAAGTTTTATAAAAAGTTTGAAGGAAGATGGACATACTGTAGTAGGCTACGCGCGAAAAATCCACCAACGAAAAAGATGACCAAACACGCGTACGTTTACTTGATCAAATGTCCAAAAACCTCAAAGAGAGATCACTGGTGAGCAAAGTTTTCGCAAATGTTTCCTGCAAGGCAGACGAAGAACTATTAACAAGGGATGAAAAGAGAAGGGAAGATTTGCTATCACAAATAGATGCAGATGGCGATATGAAGGGTGGGAGAAGGAGCCTTTCTACTATCATGATCATAACTAAATTTTTGTCCGTTTATTAGATATGCTCTGGTATATTTCTATTAAAGAGAAAGTATGCATTGTTGCTATAGATTTTGCGGGATTAACCACAAATCAGGAAGACTTAAAAGTCTTCTTAAAGTGAGTTTTAACAAAATGCTATCAGATATAGAGAATACTCACAGCCACTTACAATAGGAACAACCCTAATATTTGTGAGATATCAAAGATCAAAATAAAAACAAGAAACGAGAAGAATCAGTGAGACTGAACGTAGGATGATGTTTATTCAATAACAATGATTGATCTTTTATACTCGAATGGTTGTTGGTCTAGACGGACTGGACTGACAATAGACAGATTATTCTTTCATGTAATTTGTGTTCACCTTCCTTGATGCGGTCTTCTCGTAGCGGGTCATGAATCTCTCGGAGAAAAGCATTGTACAGTTTTTTAACTTGAAATTGAGACGAATTTGCATTTTTTTCAGACCAATCAATTTTTATTTTTAGACGATTACAAATCTTTTTGAGACGAACCGAACTTCCTAATTTAGACGAATGTCTTTTTTTTTTGAGACGTGTTTTATTTTTTTTCGGGACTATTAAGCAATTTATTGAGACGAGATGTACTACTTTAATCTAATCTCTTTTTGCAGGCACCGATCCCAATAAGTCTCAGCGTGCCTTATCCAACCTTGACAATCGGCTTTTGTAACTGTCTTACATGCCTCAGCAATGCGTGGCGTGAGCGTATCGGATTTGTCTAGCGGGTTTCGTCTGATATTCTTCTTGATCTTGGACCAGCATTCTTCAATGGGGTTCAAGAAGGGCGAATACGGAGGTATGAACAAAGGTTTGTAGCCGCGCTTGTTAATAGCATCTACGACAAAGCGAGAGTGATGGATTCTGCAATTATCCATTACAATAAACATATTCTTCATATTATGTTTATCCAGGATATCCATCACCGACTCCATAAAGTGGACAATATGATAAGCTGTAGTGCCTTTCTTAAGTTTTACCGGTTTTGCATCAGTTTGAGCACCAGTTTTTCTCTTCTTGGAAGGAGCCGACTCAGGAAACTCCTTCTCAATCTTGGCTGCATCACTCTTCTTTAATGGTTCCACCTTCGAGAAGCAGACCGTCCCAAAGGGAGAGATACAGCCCATCATGCTGATATTTACGCCCTTCTGGGTATGTACTTTTACGATAGCAGGATTTCCAACCCTTGACCATGCGCGGCCTCTCATCAACTGGGAGTGAAAGCCTGCTTCATCAACAAATACACAATTCTCTTGAAAGTTGACTCCAGCAACCTTCTACTGACTAACGATGTCGAAGCGCAGTTGAATAGTTCTTGGGGCATCGCGTTCCAAAGTGTACTTGGTTGCCTGCTTCAAAGAGATCGCGCACTTTTCCCGAATATGCTTATAAAGACCGGGGATGGATATTTCAAGGCCTTCAAAATGCTCACAGAGCTTCTGTTTTGCTTCCTCAAGAACAGTCGAAGGATTATCATCAAACAGCTTAATCAAAAAAGCTGAATGCTCAAGAAACAGCTTTTTTGGCTCACGCTTAAGTTGCTTCTTTACTCTTCCAGGAAGAACTGTTCCAGAACCGGTGTTGAACTCGTTTAACAACTTGTAAGCAGAGCTACGAGGTATGCCACACTGCTTTGCTGCTTTTGGCACTGTGAGTCCTTCTTCTTGAACGAACCTAATGAAACGAGCAATCTGCTCGTCGCCATACTTCTTGTATTTTGGCCGTGTTGTAATGGCCACTTCCTTGAATTCCTCGACAAGATCGTCTACTGCTTCGTCTATCGCAGCCGGCCGTGTCTCAGGTTCAGGAACAGTGTCGAATTCGACGAGCATCTCAATCTGGCCATACTCAATAGCGGAATCATCGAAGTCCATCTCGTCTGAGCTCTCATCGTAGGCTAAGAGGGGGTTTTCAGCAGGGTTGTAGTGAATGAAGTCCATTTAGTTTTAGATTTTAGATGAAGAGTCTCAATAAATTGCTTAATAGTCCCAAAAAAAGACATTCGTCTAAATTAGGAAGTTCGGTTCGTCTCAAAAAGATTTGTAATCGTCTAAAAATAAAAATTGATTGGTCTGAAAAAAATGCAAATTCGTCTCAATTTCAAGTTAAAAAACTGTATAAAGAAGCGGTGATACAATCGTCGATCTGTGCTAATAGAAGTCACTTTAAAGTCCTCTTTCAGACACAACAGAATATAGGGCACTTCATCATTGGCTACACTCTAACTAGCCATGCATGATTAACTATAAATAGGATGTCGGATACGACAAAAAATACGAACCAAAAAAAAGAAGACAAACTTATTGATGCCTTAGGAAACACTGAATGAAATTTGATCTGTATTGGACACAGTGCTCAATAATAGAAGCAGTGAATCTGTCCAATTTGGTCATCTACCATTAAGCGATCAACGCGAGGCTGACATCCTCCGACGCTTTTGGAGGTGTGTTGATACCGTATTTGATGGTTCAGGCATATCTGTTCGGCGGTAATGTACAGTACAGTTTCTTACATCTTGTCGTATCTGAACAGACATTTCAGTAATATCAGCTCCGACAGTATAAGTTACGTAGACCAATTTAAGTAAACATCTTAATTCAATAAAACAGAGTCTCACGATACTTCCTCGTCTACGAACTACATCAAGGGTACCACATATCTCGATAAACAACATTACACTCACATAATCCGTGCAGCGGTTCTCTAGAAACGACACACAATTGAGCTATATAGACACTACACTGTCAGGGATCTGGTTCACAGTGGTCGATCGCAGGACAAGAGAAATGTGTAAGCCTTTATTAACGCGAAGAGAAAAAGGATAAATCCGATAGAAAACTCTTTTACAACATGTCACCCTTGTAATTCCGATGTAGTAAATACCAAATATTGATCAATAACTGTAATAACAAAGATGAATAACATACATCAGGAAGCCTTGCTTCATGTCTTGCGTAATCCTACCATCAATGGATGATTTCGTATTTTAGTAACGGCAATATGTCATCCGTGTCCATACACTTCCTCTAGATATATCAATATCAGAGAAAAGTAGAAAAGCGAAGGTGAGTATTGATCTCAGTCCATGCCAGCTGTCAGCATGACCGTGGAGAGTGATCAGGAGGGGGGATACCCAGTAGAGGTAACACAAGCCTCCAGTGTGCATCCACAGTTAAAACTGACGGGTAAACTATGGAGAGGGAGCAAAAGGGGAGAGCTAGAGTCATCGCAGGCCTCAGGTATACATTCACCGTCTTAACCGTTAGGAAGCCATAACGAGGGAACAAGAGGGGGGATAACTAGAGTCATCGCAGGCCTCAGCTATACATCCATAATTTACCACTGACAAGTACATCTCAAAGAGTGACAAGAGGGGGATGAATTTAATCAACACAGGCCTCAGGTATGCATTCAAGACGTACTATGGACTTTTGCAGAATGAAGAAGTACACAGAGTTGCGAAGACCGAGCGTTATGTGACGTATAACTTCAGCCAATAAGGTTTCCTTCTGAAATCCGTGACGTCGTATTAAACGTTTTATTGCGTACGGGATTTGGGTTTTGGCTACACGCATCCCACTAGCGCACCGCAATCCCGTAGTTTCAAGGTACTGTGGATGACAGCAGCGACAGTAAAGATATGAACGGATCAGGACGGTGACGTGTTAAAAGAATTTCTTTTTATTCCATTCATCGTCACTTCTCTTTTTCTTTGTCTTTCATATTCATGATTTATCGGTAAGTGTTCAGTAGTTCTCCACATCATTTTGTGATACAGAGTATTCAAAGATAAAAAGAAAAGTACATGATATTAAGCTTGGTAAGCTGTTTATGTTCATAATCAACCATAACCAACTTCAAAAAAATAGGGTACTTTACTTTCTCCGTGTGGCACAAGATTATGTACTTTCCTTTTCGAGCGACGCAGGGCTTTCTCTTCATGCAGCAATCATTACGCAAGGATCGTGCGTACAACGACAGCTTGAAAGGAACGTAACTTTCTTTTATGTCAAAGAACAATTAACTACAGCTATTTATTTAGATTCCTTTTACACCGCTGCGGAGGTTATCCTGCTAAGATGCGAACCCATAGTTGGTGGGGATCTCCGTAGCTGGTCGGTCCTAATCAGTGTCTTTTTGGTAAGCACCCGCTGTTATATACATACAAATGGTTAATTTTATGATACAGCCTTCAAAGACCTGAGCAGAGACTCTTTGGAGTCTACAGCAAAGGCAACCAACCAACCCTTAGGCAATCAGGCGCAAACAACTGGTTAGGACCATCTCAAAATCACTCCTAGAGTGGTACGACGGTTAGAGAGCCATCATCCTAGCCTTTAGCTAAGCCTGGGTTTTGCGACCTCCTAGTGGAATGGAGGCGGTGCTACTTGCACACGTCAGGTAAGAAAATTAATGATTGGTTGATTTTATTGACATTATCTGCGGGGTGCGATTTTGGGGTGCGTGTAGCGAAACCCATTGCGTACGTACAGCAACCACAGTTCGTCTTTACGTTATTCCTTGTAACTCCTGATTTGTAATAGAAAAAACTGATTTCTTTTTATTTCTAATATTCGTATTATTTTCTAATCAGCGGGCAGTGGCGGGTCCGCGCTTAACCACGCAAATTCCAACTCACAAAAAAGGAACAGGCTTTGATTTACTGTCGTATCGATCCCCGTGGGATATGCCTTTTTTAAAAGAATGTTATTTCCGACTATCAAAATAAAAGATCTCTTAGGGACTAGATATTACACAACCGTCTATCTATGGAACCTACGAAAACCTGCTCTATCCCATTTTCTTGTTGCGAATGTTCGAGCCGGAGGGACTCGGTGTCATCCCTTAGATAACTCAAAAAAAAAAAAAAAAAAGAAGAACGATAGCTTTCAAACTATATATATGTGTGTAAGAGAGAAAGTATACCCATAATGATCACGAGATAAAGCTCGTATCAAGTTAATACAATTGTGAATAAGTAGTTGCTACACTGATATGCAGTTGCCAACGACGAGCACATGCGTCAGTGCTAACCGACAGATACTGCACAATAGAACAATAAAAACAGGGACAAAGCTACGGCTTCCCTTACATTCTGCCTATCTCCGGACCAAATGCCCGGTGGCACGTATTGCCCGGCGCATGCATCGCGAGGTTCCTACGCTGGCTCGCGATTGCTGCTCTGCCAAAAAGCTGGTTAGCAACGAGTACCTGAATTTTGTTTATAACTATGGAGACTAGCAGCACACTTACTGATCCGCGGTACAAAGAAGGTAGCAAGATCTGATCTGCGGCATTAGTGTTCTTAAGTTCAGGCGCATGTTTTCTCATCGATCGCCCTAGAGATCGCAGCCGCAATAGAGTACCTTTTAGATCACAAAGGGAAAGTAACTGTGAATGGTCTTCTTAAAGAGCTGGCTGACAAGATCTCTCTTGACTATCAAGATGGTGAAGACTTTTCAGGATTCAAACGAAAATGGACAAGGCGTTTTACGCAAACATCAGATGCGATGAAGGTTGAGTTGGTACGTGAATTTGGCGCTTTCATGCTTCCAGAGAGGTTGAATAACTTTTTCTTCAAGATTAAGGGGAAAGAGAATTGGGCAAACATCGCCGTGGAAATCTTGTCACGATCCGGCGAG
The DNA here is from genome assembly GCA_000697495.1 of Saksenaea oblongispora B3353. NCBI lineage: Eukaryota > Fungi > Mucoromycota > Mucoromycetes > Mucorales > Saksenaeaceae > Saksenaea > Saksenaea oblongispora. The sequence goes on from JNEV01001682.1 coordinate 192,063, forward strand.
ACAGCATCTACAAGCTCACCGCCAAGTGCTGCAATATACACCGAGATAGTATCCAGCAGCTCCAGTAACCAGTCGTCACGAAGCTTTTCTTCATCTGGAAATGGCAATAAGCCGCTCTCACCAACCGATTCTATTAAGGCCATGTATGATTCTCTGGACCCCGAAAAAATGTGGAAACTTTCGAATGGCACAAACGTAGAGGATCAAATGAGAAGGCTCGCGCTAGAGTGTAATTTTGAACAGTTCGTATATTCTTTCGTTTATTTTTATGGGAAAAGGAAAAAGAGGATCTGGCTCGGTTCAAGTGTACATGATTGATCTTTTGTTAGCCCAAGCCATTCGTTAATTCTGGACATTGACGACCCTATTTGGAGAGATTATTTCAGTGTGGATGAGCTTGAAGAGACTAGGCGTCACAATTGTACACAGTTGCCGAGCTTAGATACAGAACTCGAGTCGTACTTAACTTCCTTTGAAGCAATGGCATAGGCAAACTATGAACCAAAGAAAAGACGAACTTATTGATGCCTTAGGAAACACTGAATGAAATTTATGATCACGCCACAAAAGAGCATTTTGATCGCCTCCAAGGCCATGATCTGTATTGGGCACAGTGCTCAATAATAGAAGCAGTGAATCTGTTCCAATTTGGTCATCTACCATTAAGCGATCAAAGCGAGGCTGACATCCTCCGACGAGTTTGGAGGTGTGTTGATACCGTATTTGATGGTTCAGGCATATCTGTTCGGTGGTAATATACTACTACTTTGTCCACTGCTTCGCTTATTGCTCATTTTGCTGTTTCTAGCGGTGAAAAGTGCAGTGTAACATCGTCGATTGGAATCAATCAGCATCGAAGACTGGCAGCGATTGACAGCATGAAGAGAAAAGCCATTGGTTTCAGAGTTGATATGCTTTTCAAAAAAGGGTCATACGAGCTTGGCTGTGTAGAGTGTGGGCGCAACGACACCGCAGCAATCTCGACGAAAGAGATAATCGAGGGTCAGGTGAAGATGCCAAAAATATTGAAAGACATGTACCTTCATTTGATTGATAAGCATCCGTTCCTTTCCAATTCTTTACGCACGGTGGGATTGCTGATAATGGGTAACAAATTAATGAATGCCATGCAAACTGAACAAAGTTCTTAATAACGATATACAGGTACTAAGATATCGATGTTGGTGCTGGATGCCCCAGCAGGATACATTTGCCGTATTCTGCGTACCCCAACCGTACAATTTCCAACAATACCAGACGAGTTTACACGAAACATAATCTCGGTACTAGAACTTGTTTGGAAAGCAAAGATGGTTATGGTATGCTCGATGAGCTCCATGTTACGTGACAAAAGCCGACCAAGGATAGACTTCTTAAATTCCCAGCCATCAGTCGCCATTCCGCCGTGTTTTGTTTTCTCTCCTGCCGGAAGGAAAAGACGACTAGAATGAACCATTATCGTATATTTGTTTTCGTTTCCACTTTTCTCTTGTCCAGGATAAATTGAATTTATGGGGATATCTTCACTGCATTACACAACATGACATTTTTCCCTATTATGGTTTAGCCGATGTCGTGTCCACTACTCTTTCGAATCGACGACATGGCATATTGAACTTTTGGTTATTCACATAGTTATGCTTCTCGCATGTTCCCCGGTAGCAAACGCTCTCACAGTTGGACATGCCTTTTTTCGGACATTTTCAGCTTGTGTTTCATTATTGCAACTTAACAAAAGTAGTGGAGTGAGAGTACCAGAGGGGAGCAGCAATGACTGCTGTGACTATTTTTGCAGAGCTCAGGTCAGTCGCATTGCAGCTCGCTTCACACTCCTCAACAATATCTGTATTACTTTTTGACAACCTCATTGAATACTTATAATGGAGTGAATCTTGTTTTCTTTCTAAAGAATACTTTACTCTTTTTGAATACTAAGCATTTAAAAAAAAGAGCATTGATACGAAGGATCCAACTAGATTCAATTTTAATCAGCTGTGGATCAAACATTCACTCCAACAAGAATAGCAAACGAAACTGGCAACGATACCAAAAAACGACATTTCTCTTTGATCCGTAGACTAAGTAACGCGTTATGGATCTGGAAGAGCTATACGACATCCAACAAAACGAAATTGAAGCGTTAAAGGCAATTTTTATGGATGATTACCATGAAATTGTCAATCAATCCGCATGGAAGGTCGTATTTGTACAAGTAACTGTTTTTTTCGACTCACTTACCTACAGGTTACTACGACTCCCGAATTTCTTCTTCATCTCTATCCCCTTGGTGCCGAAGCGGAAGAAGCCCATGTGACTATTGACCTACAAGTCAGGTATCTTTAGATTGTATGCTGGATCCTATTTGCTGAAATTGTGAACAAACAAGATTTACAAAAACATACCCTAATAAACCTCCTGAGCTGCGCTTGATTAATCCTCGAGGACTATTGCCGAAGACCGTGCATCAGCTAAACGAACAGCTACAAACTGCAGCCAAGGAGATGGTAGGACGGGAAATGATGTACGATCTGGCCGACCAAGTTCGAACGTTTCTTTCCAATTACAATGCTCCTCCACCTGAAGGCAGCAAGCTAAGTTTCCACGAACAGATGGTGATGCGCATGGAGAATGATATGAAGGTGAACTGAAATTTAGAGAAGGAAGTCGTCGCTGAAATTTCTTCACAGGTTGAAAGGGAGCGCGAATTAGAAGAACAAACGAGACGCGCAGAACGTGAGGAAGCAGAATTACGTGTACAGTCAGAAATGATGAATGCCAAAATTCAGCAAGAACTTGAACGAAAACGTGAGCATGCAAGAGCAGCAAGACAGCAGCGCGAAGCATTTGGATATGATAATGATGAGGCGATAGTCGATCACGACTTTCATTCTCAATTTCACGGACATGAAGATATGGAGGATAAAGTGCGAAGTGTCGATAATGAAATCAAGACGATCATGTTCGAGAATTTGACAACCGTACCGATTGATCAACATGATGAGCCACAGTTATCAACAGTAAGGCCTACTGACAAAATAGTGAAGGTACTCACTTTGATAATAATAGAGAGTATGCTTTCGTGCTGTGGCGTTAGGACCCTGTATTGGAAAGGGTACATCTAACCGGTCTAATGGCATAATTTACTTACATCCTTGCCCATCTTTAGGTAGCGTTGGTGAGGTGTACTCAGTGCAGCCGATCGGTTATCGGATTATTAAAGAAAATGACAAGCATGAGGATGTGGAAGACTTGCCCTTGCCGTGTCTACTGGCCGTGAAACGAGCGAATGTTACAGGCTCCTACTATTTCACGCAAGCTGGGAAGAAAAAGGTACATGAACACATGGTTTATAATTGTTTTAATTGTAAGAGAAGTTGCAAGACATAGAACGGGAGCTGGACAGACTACGATCACTTAAACATCCTAATATTCTTTCCATCTATGACGCTAAACTTCAGCGTTCTCAAGGTGAACGTAGCTCGTGGACTTTAAATATTTTGATGGAGTATGAGCAAGGAGGTAGTCTGTCTGACCTCTTGAAAAAGTGTGGTGGAGGACTGCGCCTTACTATCGCCCGGAAATATATAAAACAGTTACTGTGGGCAGTGAACCACATCCATTTGAATGGTTTTGTGTGTAAAGGTATGACAAGCTATAGTATGAAAGTCAGACTTATAACATGCCATACAGATGTGCGATCTAGCAGTATTTTTTGCACCAAAGATCAGACAATCAAGTTGGCCGATATAAGCTATTCCAAACGACTTCATGGTAACAATGCTCATTAGTTGATATATTATTCATTTTCACGCTATTTCACAAGATCTCCACAAATCGAACCCGTTGATTGAAAACAAAGATGACAATGAGGATGTTCCATCGGTTTCATCAGTGGCATGGTGTTCGCCGGAAATCCGAGATCGCCCTGGTGTGTATGGCCGAAAAAATGATATATGGTGTCTAGGAATTGTGTTTCTGGAGATGTTGTGGGGTGTCGATGTCACAAAAGAATTTGGTGATTTTGATGCTTTTCTCCGATCTGGTAAGGCGAGAGAGTAATTGCCTAGAAGAAAGTCTAATATTCCGTAGTTGCAGCTGAATTCCCAGTATCAGCCAGAGATTTTGCCAAGAGGATGATGGAGCCTGACCCTAAAAAGCGTTCAACAGCTATTGATCTATTGAACGATCCATTCGTTACAACAGAACCTGGGGAATCATCGATTGATACATCTGCCTCTCTATTTGCAGATTCTGGTAACTAGTACTGTATTTTCTGAAAAAGACACTTACATACGATGATAAGGCTCTTCTCGGACTACCTCTAAATATGGCGTTGCGGCAGATACAAAACCTGTGCCCTTGGAACTTTCTGTTGCTCCTCAGGAATATAACAAACAAACATATGCCCCTCCTGTGACCACCACAAACGCTGGATCTAGCTCGCGTTACAAAACCGATTTTGAAGAAATTGAATTTCTCGGTAAAGGTGGATTTGGAGAAGTAGTTAAATCTAAGAATCGGCTTGATGGAAGGTATGACTGAATTTTTGGTGTATCAAAAGCATTTACCTTGCACAGACTGTATGCCATCAAGAAGATCCGACTGGATCCACGAGATAGTGAAGATCTGCGAAAAATTCTGCGAGAGGTTCAGACTTTATCGAGTCTTCATCATCAATACGTCGTGCGATATTACGCGACGTGGTTTGAAGGTATAATGAGTTAATTATTTCTAACGTATATCAAACTTCAATATGATGTTCTATAGATGAGGACGGTACTAGTTGGAAAGACAGTGAAGATGAGAGTTTCACGGAAGACGAATCAATGCTTGATTCTGACGAGGATTCTGACTCTAATGACGACGATGTGAGCGTACTACAGAAGCGCTATGATTTTCTGTCTTTGAATCATTCAAAGAGTCGCAGCTACTCTGCGATTCGATTCGATGATGATTCTGATGACGAGTCCGATGTCGATTCAACTGATGAAGGCAACCACGAGACAAAGTCTTCCTTAGATGATTATATTTCATTTGCTCCGGACGGATCAATGGGTGATTCAACACCGACAGAAGATACGAAGAAGCAATCACTTGCACGTAAAGTTTTAGAAAAGTTGAAGCGTTTTTCAGAGGATAAAAGCAGCGAAGGTACAAAACGATCGCAGCAACGTACACGTGTTCTATATATCCAGATGGAATACTGTGAGAAAAAGACGTTGCGGGATGTAATTGACGAAGGCATTGATGAGCAAGAAGCTTGGAGATTGTTTCGCCAGATTCTAGAGGGACTTGTTCATATTCATTCTCAAGGAATGATTCACAGAGATCTCAAGCCATCTAACATTTTCTTGGATTCCAACAATGACGTGAAGATTGGCGATTTTGGCCTTGCAACAACAAATCAAACGCTTGTTGATGCTGTTAATGCGTTTGCTCGAACAATATCTTTTCAAGAACGCATCAGTAGTCGTGGCATCTTGGGAGAGAGTGCGAATGGAAGTTACACAGGTTATTCTGCCACTAGCACAAACATGGCTGCAGAAGAAAGCATGACTACAGGCGTAGGAACCACTTTCTATGTATCACCTGAAGTAATGCCCGATCCGGCTACGGGTGCGACATCTGGAATGAGGTACAACCAGAAAGGTACGCATTCATCATCTATTGAAAAGTATATACTAATATTTGTTGGTAGTCGATATGTTTTCCCTTGGTATGGTTGGGCATCTAAAATAATCATCGTACTGACCACGTGTTGCAGGTGTCATTTTCTTTGAAATGTGTTACAAATTTGATACTGGCATGCAGCGGGCAATCGTGAGTACTGAGGAAATGTTCTCACCCAACTAATGCAGGTGAATACATAGACGTTGCAGGAGCTCCGCAATGGGAAGTTCCCGGAAGACTTTGCTCAAGAGTACACGAATCAGAAAGCCATCATTAAGATGCTATTGTCTTCACAACCTAAGGATCGACCAAATAGCTTTGAGCTTCTGCGAAGCGAATTGCTACCTCCAAAGCTGGTAAAATGATCTGCTTTTGTTACAAAACTCTCTATTCACTATATGATTAGGAAGATGAATATATCAAAGAATGTGTCAGAACGATCGGTAGGATAATATCTCTCTGGTAGCGTATGAACTCATTTTGATTACAATAGCAAATCCCAACACACCATATTATCATAAGCTGATGTCAGCCATGTTTTCACAGTCGTCTGACAGGCACAAGGACTTCACTTACGATTATCAAGCTGTAAGGAATATTCAAAACTAATAATTTTTTTTCACTAATGAATGATAGCAAATCGAGACACCGTTTGATCCGTTTAGTCATATCTTCTACGACCGTATTCGCGAACAGATGTCGAAAGTGTTCCGCAGACATGGTGCTATTGACATATCAGCACCGTTATTGATACCCAAAAATGATCTCTACGAATGGAACTGGAAAAATCCTGCATATTTGATGGATTCACAGGGATCGCTGAATCAGTTGCCATTCGATCAAACTGTACCGTTTGCGCGATATGTATCTCGTAAAAAAGGTTTCCCGGAACTCAAACGATTCACATTTGAAAGAGTCTATCGGTAAGTTGATGATGATCTGTATATGTTTTTGTAGTAAAGTTTGGAAACTGTCAGTGAAAACCCGGCCGGTGGCCAACCAGAGTCCGTTTTGGAGGCAGATTTTGATATTGTTCACAAAGATACTACTCCCATGGTTCCAGATGCGGAGGTGCTAAAGGTGGTTGAAGAAGTTCTCGAAGAGTTGCCGCCGTATAAGAATGGCCGTTTCCATTTTCTACTAAATCATGCCGGCATTACCGATCTTATTTTGGATAGCTGTCGCGTACCAGTTGACGTGCGAAAAGGTGTGCTGGTTGCGCTTTCCAGTTTGGGACGTGACACATCATTTTCTAACGTAAGAAACGTCTTGAAATTGAAATTCCATTTGCAGAGAAGCGTCCTTGACGAGTTATCAATCTTCAACGTTCAAGGTAAGAAGAATTGTTTAGATGTGGTTTAGCTTATCAGTATCCCAGGTGATTTGGACACGGTTGCGAAAAAAGTAGAGAATCTACTCGTCGGCTCTCATAAATCTTGTTTTCGGGAGCTTGTGAGCGAGCTCCGAACACTTGTACGCGTCTGTAAGTCGATCGGTATACATCACAAAATTGTCTTTTACCCACTGTTGGTGTAAGTATTTTATAACACAGCTGTTATACGTTGGTTAACGTGCGTGAAAAAAAAAAAAAAAAAGGTACAACAATCACTTTTACAAGGGAGGCATGGTGTTTGAAACCGTCACTGACACAATTGATTCGAAGAAAAAAGACGTGTTGGCAGTCGGTGGAAGGTAATTTTGACCATTTATCGATCGAGTGATTGATATCCTACATTTAGATATGATATCCTTATTCAACATTTTGCACATCCAAATGCGACTGCGAGCCGAAACCTTCACGCTGTTGGTGTCAATATCGCTGTCCAGAAGCTAATCCGACATCTTGATATGCATCAATCAGAACAAGTAAAATACCTTGTAAAGACCAAAAACGAGAAGTTAAGAAGTTTTGGCATGTGGGCACCTAAAAAGGTAAAAATGGAAACAAGTGAAATAAGTTTAATACGTTCATGTAGTGCGACGTCTACGTTGCCAGTGTAGGCAAAGTTCTTTTGCAGGAGAGATTGGAAATTGTGCGAGATCTTTGGAGCCACGGTATCCGAGCAGAATTCCAATATGATAATGGGAGTGGGCTGACGCCTGAAGATCTTGTGGCTCAATGCAAAAAAGCAAGTATCAACTGGATTGTTATTGTCAAACACAAGAGCTCGGAAGGCAAATCAAACACCCAGGGAGGCGACAGTTCAACAACGGTCAAGGTCAAAGACGTTCTGCGCAAAGCAGAGACGGAAGTGAGTAAGGCTGATCTGCCGATGTGGCTGATCGCAGAAATTGGGGAGCAAATGCGAATCGATCATAGCCATTCCACGCTGAAGATCAAGAGCAAACACGATTTAAAGAGCAAAGAAACATCGGACGCAGGTAATGAATGGATCATGATAAAACATGACAGTGACTAAGTGTTTGTAAACAGCGAGACATGATTATCCGCATGATGTTTCTAAAAACGAAATTGCCGATATCAAGAAGAATTCATACGATGTACAAATCATCTATAACGAAGGACGAGGCAAGGAACGGACTAAGATGAAACATAAACATAAAACGACAATGGTTGCCAAAGGTATGTTTGCAGTGTTGTACTTATGAGAGGACATAGCTAACTTTGGGTTAGCTATTTCCCGAGTTACCCCTATCATGGAAGATCTAGTGAACGGCGGCGTACAAGTCATTGCCTTTGATCTTCCTAAAGACATGGTGAAGAAGATGGGAGAGTACAGCTTTTGGCAGAACGAAGGGTTCAAAAAATTATTAGAAAGCGCAGGTCCAAACCAGCGAGATACCTTAAATCGCATCAGAGATGCAGTGCAGAAACTGATTGATGCTAAGCACCGATGTGCATGGCTCTACTCTCACAAGGACGATTTTGCATGTCTTTGTTGTTTTTCCTGATTTAGAATTTACCATTAAAACAGCGTTATTTATGCTTTATTTCAGTTGACAGCAACGGATTTAAAATCCTGATCAACAAAAGATCCATGGAACGTAGTTGCAGTAAAAAGGCCGACATCACAACGCGCCAGTTCATGCATATCTTTTGCATCTAGTATCACCAGACTGCAGCGATCGTGTTCTGGGTCGAGAGGATCTAGAATATTGACAAAACTCAGTACGACCCCATCGTCCTCTTCTTCGCCGGAAGGATTTGGAACGAAAATTGGTTCAGAGCAGTAATAGCCGTCATGGATGTACTTGGAACTCTGACCACTGTTTAAGTCTATCTTGACCAGACTCAGCTCGCCACCTCTACCTTGCTGCGTAGGTTCCATCTGGCAACAATAGATGTACTTGTAGGGTTTCAGGGCTACTCTTTGATTAAATCGTGGAAACTCGACGTTAGTAGCGATGGTTTGGCACTCTGATCTGCCACTTCCAAGATATAGACGGTACCGTCGTAGATTTCCAAAAGAAGACTGACGTTCCAGAGAGACATTGATTCCGTTTCTCTTCGACGGCTTTTGGATTCCTGTATCCAATTTTTCCCATTGTCTCTTAAAATTGCCAAAGGAATGAAGTTCATAGAATATAGCAGCATCAGGGAAGGCCGCGCAGTCGAGGATAAGCACAGGCTCTCCGTCTTGAACGACATCCCACGCATTGGCCGTGTGAAACGTATAGAAAGGGTCAACAGCAATCGTTGTCACATGGCCCTGATCTGGCCGCCGACTAATCACATGGAGGTAAACCTGTTCGGACTGATCCCAATGAAATGCACCAACTGCAGCACCACCCGCGAGAAAGTCCGTCGTATTATAATAGAGCGGTGCCTCTGGAATGATCACATAGTTTTTAGTCAACCAGAACGAGTGAATATAGGCCGGACGAATAGGTTTGCCGTTGTGGTGAGTTATGCTTGCGAGCAAAGATACGTCACCAGACGCTGTTGATGAAAACACCGAGAGTTTTGCAGGCATCATCTTTAAAGTGAAGTTAAACACTTCGCCTGTCACTGGGTCATACTGGTGATGAGCAGCAGCTAAATCTCCACGGAGCCTTTGGTCTATGTGCTGATACTTAAACAGCCGCTTTGGGACTATAAAATAAAACGCCGTTAACTGTGGGAAACCTGGCTGCATCTATGAACTTTGTGTATTACTTACCCAGTGTATCCGCGTCAACTTGTTGTAATAAGTTTGCATCTGTCTTGGCAACCAGTATTTTGTCTTCAGTAGCTTCTGGTGGAACCAAATAATTTGGAGTAGGTGTGACCCCAACCATTTCCGAAGACGGGTCAGCCTTTTCCAGCAGCGGTGGTCGCAGTATCAGAAGGTCGATGCGTTGTGCGATCTGCTTGACACGTTCCCATGGAGTTAAGTCTTGGACTGCTCCAAAAAACACACCTCCTGTATTCCCGCTAGTTAAACGAGCTTCCACAGCCTCCGTCAAATGGCGAGAATTATACGTAACGACATCTGCTGAAAAGGCAAAGCGATGCATAAATGGCATGCCATCAAAGGCGTGGCGAATAGTGTAATCTTGTTTGCCTTCTAGGTTATATTTCCCAGGGCCTGTTCCACCAAAAAAAAAAAAAAAAAAAAAAAAAAAAAAAGAAAAGAAAAGAAAAGAAAAGAAAAGAAAAGAAAGAGTCAGATACATTCCTTACGTTGACTATTATAGGTTTGCCTATTCGATAAAGAACTCCTTTTAGCCATTCTGGAAGTACACCTTGTACAGGTAGCGTAATTGGTACAATTGTCTGTGGCGTATTACGAAATTGACAGGTATGTAATGCCGCAAAGAAATTGAAGGAATTCAAGTAATCGCGTACACGAAAAAAAGTGCGATAAAGCAAAATAGTAATAACACCGATAGTAAGTGTCAAAAACATTTGGGAATAAAAGACAAGTGAGAATATGAGAAGCATGAATTTTCATTGTTTTGTATACACGGAGGTTGAAAAAATAGTTCCTTTGGCGGAGTTTAAGAAACTAATTGTGCCTGACCTGCTTCGAGGTATTTCTTTATGTCGCCGTATCGTACAAGGTAAATCTCGCCCTTGTCAAAGTATACGTTATCCCTAGAAGAAAAAAGAAGGTAAAGTTGTCTATCATGTCAAATATCATGGAGAAAAAAAACTATTACCCTGCTCGATCCAACATGACTTCTCCAACTGTTTCCAGAAAACGACAGAACACAGGCGCGTCCAGATTAGATGTTACCACTACAAATTGTATCGTGTAGTTCAGATAAAGAAAATCAATAAAAAAAAAAGGCTACCCATATCCATGTCACCAATCCTTTCATCCTGACGGTGTTGTGCTGGTGGTAATAATTTGAGGAAAGATTCATGGTTGTGCTCTTCTATTAATTCTTGATACCTAAGAATAGACACGGAATTACAACCGCACCCATGATATTGACGTCTATAGCACTCATGCTTATTCAAATAGGTACCTTCGCGCATACGCAATTTCTTGTCGTGACATAATCTGCTCATAATTAGGTTTGCGAAGTAATTCCAGGGCAAACTTTTCTATCTACAATGTAGGCTCAGTATATGACTTTCGATAGATGCGTGCTTCTAATCCACCTTAGACAGTCGCGCTCGTAAGTAACTTTTGATCAAAAACTTGATACGTTCTATTTCGGTTTGGTACAACATGCAAACGAATTTGTCTTGCGATCCCGACTCCAAGGCATCAATGACAACGGTAATCTAACGCTTCTGAGTCGTCGGGATCCAAGCATACGTGGCACGTACTTGGTCTTCCAGCTCATCAATCAGTTTTTCCACAAGAAATCGTTTGTATGGCAACAATTCAGGTGCACTCCGCTCATCGATCCACGCCTGGGTGAGATCGGCCACCGAATCGCCACCAAAGTAATCCGTACCGACTCTAGTGAATAGTCCTCCATTTTGTGATAGATCGAACGACAGATCCTGTGTATCTTCGTCCATGTTCAAGAAGCAATGATCGCAATGGCGCTGCTTGAAGTGACTCGCGACGCAAAGGATTTGACTTGCGGACACCCACAACGAAGTCACGAGAGTTCATCATCACGCTAACCAAGGATGCATTTAACTCATAAGGAGAGCTGTTACATCTGTTAGGAGCTTCAGAAACTTATCCTGAAACAGTGATATATGAAAGCAAGTACGCCAACTGTCATGTGGTCGTTATTAAAAGGACGGTTGGTCGCTTTTTTGCAGGATCCTCAGTGATTTTTATTGTTGAAATTACTGTCGGTTAGAAACTTATCATACAATTCATTTACTGTAGCGGTCTCTGGGCTATGGTTTGTTGAAGATTCTTTAGGAGAATCCATAATAAATTTTGGATCTATGGAGGATCAGCTTTGCTTTTACGAAAACACAAAATATATTTGAGCAGCATAACATTTCATTCGTGAATAGAGCAATAATTGGCTGGCATTTCCGACAGTGGTCAAATAATACTGCAGAGGACTTCAAGTAATGCAATGTCTGGCGATCTGTTGCGAAAGATGAGCTTCATTAAGTATGATTCGGGGCAGATGTCAGGTAAACTAAATAACAGACAAAAAGACATGAATAAACATACTTACGGATATATCGATATCCTTAGCGAAATGTTCTTTTTTTTAGAGACAGAGCCAAAGAAATACAATTTCTTTTTTTTTCTTTGTTTTCAGGAGGAACATTTCATTATCTTGAAATAGATGAGGCAGCGCTTTGCGCAACCCCACGTTGTCCGAACCCACTTTAATTCGACAGGGATGATATGCATCCTTCAGCAAAACGTTTTGGCCAATCAAGCAGACATTAGTGGTACCAGCAATCAAATGGAAAAAACAATTATCTAATTTGACCGTGCAACCTGCGAATCCTTGATATGAGCACACATCATAAAGTACAGTCATAATTGCAATTTTGTTTCAGAAAGAATAAATCTAGCTCTATGTTGACTCTTTTGATTTAAAGAAAGCTCTCGTTTCTTTACAGCTATCGAAGGTACATCCAGGGCAACGTAAATACCATTGGCGTGAGGCGACCTCTTTCGAATCCAAATGCTCTTTCACAATGTCAGCAAGAGCCTTAGCAAATGTTGGATCACCATTAAGGGCATCTACGCGTTTAAAACCAGTGACGCCAGCCTATACCATGCATTAAGAAAGAAAGCATAGTACTCCATACGTTACCTCTTTTGCTTGATGACCATATTCAAGATCAAGTTCAAACAGCGTCTCGATGTGATCACTGGTAAAGGCGATTGGTACAAGAACAAGATTTTTCTTGCCTTGTTTTGCATAACCTTCGATTGCATCCGATGTCTGGGGTCCCAACCACGCTTTGGGACCGACCTGGGACTGCCATACCAAGCGATATGCATTCTTGCTTCCAAGACGTTTCATCACATGGTACACTGTCGTTGCTACCTCTACTGGATAGGGATCACCACGATTAACCACGGACATAGGTAGCGAATGGGCAGAAAACAGGATAACTGCATCTTTTCGCTCTTCCGGCGTGTACTCTTCCATCTTCTTTTCGATCAATCCTGCTACAGCCTAATTATGTAATAACACAATAAATGATGCATTCTCCATTAACTATTTACTTACATCCACAAACCCAGAATGAGTAGGCCATCGATCAATGACACTCCACTCAATCGAATTTTTTAATCCTGCCCTTTCTATCCCACGGTAAAGTTCATTCAAACTGCTTCCTGTCGTGGAGCAAGAATATTGAGGATATTGTGTAAAGACCACTGCCCGTTTTACACCATCCTCCTGCATTTGTTTTAATGCGGTGTCAGTGAATGGCTCCACGTATCGAAAAGCAATGTAGTGCTTATGCGGAGCTATATAAATATAAGCACTATGTGCATAAAAAGCCTACATTACCTGTTTCTGGAGATATTTCATCTAACAACTTCTCCATGGCTTCACCTTGTTTTCGTGTCCAAGCTAGAATGGGAGATCCGCCACCAATTTGAGCGTACTGATCGCGGATACTCGGGGATCGTCTCTTTGCGATCCACTTCGCTAGACTTGATTGGAATGGAAGTTGCATCAAATCGCGATCGGAAAACAGATTGTGGAGGAAATCATGGACATCGTCTAAAGTTTCCGGACCGCCCATATTGGTCAATACAACAGCGGTCGGTCTATGACGGTTTGAATGTTTGCTACTCAAAAACCTACAGACTTACGGCTTCTTCGTCGTCATGCTTCGCATAGAAACGAATGGCAACCGCGGTCTAGCATGGCTACGCCATTGAAGGGCTGACAGCCAGCAGTGGTGAATAACGCGCCTGTAAGCTCTCCACACACACCTGTTTGACGGACGAAACCACTTAAAGAAGCCATATAGTATACGCAATGAAATAAAGAGAGAGGGGAAGCTTTGGAAAGCCTAAACAAGTAAAAAAAGATGTATGAGGAAAGCAAAAGACGCTTTCACGGTAAAGGATAAAATGGGCCTGTAAATCCGTAAGTCCCCATTTGAACTTCAGTTGACTTTTTATTTACTTTCAGACGTTTTGAGTGACACAACACAGACAATATAAAAATGGCATTGGACATTCGCTTTGATACACATAAACAAAGTGAAAAAAAAAGTTCTTGTATAGATTTACCTAGTATGAAGTGTCTTACCAAGGCACCTCTTGTAAAGGATTGCAAAGCCGACAATACCAACCGTGGCTGATTTTGACAAGGTATGTGTTCGGATCGCCTTACTACCTCTGGTAACGGAATTAAAGGGAAACACTGCATAAGAGGTAGGAAAAGTTCACTTGTACAGTGTTCCAGATGCTGTAACTTGCCCAGGACATAGAATGGCTGTGTTTAACGTCCTTCGTCCTTTTTTCTCCATCTTTTCACTCAATAAGAGGAAAGCTACGGGTAAACATCCGGCATGGTCATATATATCCCTGGCGGCTTATTCCACCGCGTCACTATCTTCCCAAGAAGGGCGTACACCGTGTATCCCAGTGTCACTCGAGCTGACCCTAAAGCTTTGAGCTATATCGATTGGATGGTTAGCTCATCAAGTCTGTTTTTGTATGATCTGTTTTATGATTCTGATGCTACTGTTTATAACAAACCCAATTTTATTTAGTTGTCCTTCGATCAGAATCGATTGCAAGATTTTCACATCTGGCTGAGGTCGAAATTGATGAACAGGGTCCAGGCGCGAACGATCTTTTATTTACACCCACGTATTTATGCCATAAAAGTTCGTTTATTTAATCTATTGTTATTGTATTGTCTCTGCCTGCAGAGTTCTCAAGAGATTTTCGGCTGATATCTCTTCCAATGATGAAGATAAACAGGACTTTTTCTCCAAGGCTATTGCTCGTCTCCTAGCTCGTCGCTGACGGGCTCGGCCTAATTTTTCTCCGGATTTTAACTGGTCCAGCAAATCATCCATCATTCGTCGTTCATCTAGAATACAATCATTGCGTTAATTCCCCTACAATTTGAAACCATTGCTAACGTACGGCATCTTGAATTGATAATCGCTTGCTGCTTTTCTTTTTCTGCCTTTTGCTTCTCTTCCTGTAACACCTTCAAAGTGTATTTTTCTTCAGCTATCACCGCTTGCTACAACCATATTTAGCTTCTCTGTTCTGGCTTACAGCATAGAAATCCTACCTGCCAGCTACGAGTAAAATCAGCAAAGATACCAAAGAATTCCTCGGGATGCATAGCATTAGGATCCTCCGCGTAAAATGACATACAGCTTTTCCACGTGCCATTCATTTTCACGTATAGCGTCTGAATCTCCTCAAATTTAACCGATGCCAACTCCAGATATTCCTGCATGATAGGTAAGAACCTATCTGCTGGATCCAATTCAACGTCATTCCATTGTGTCTTCAGCTCAATATCGAGCTCCTTTAGGCCTTCGCGCATTTCTGTGTACTGATGTACGATGTCGTTGATACTCGCCATAACTAATAGCAGTTGGCGGTTAAATCTCTGACAAAGAAAATATCGGCATACTTACTGTGAGATGCTTGCCTTGTTCCGTGTAAGTCATCCACAAACCCCGATACATGAGGAAATTGATGGCGTACGACGCCAACAAGCACCTGAAGAAGTGTTTGTGAAGGGCTGTCAGACGCTTTTGTGTCGCGCAGCTATATCGACACAAATCGTCAGTATGCCCCACGAAATTACAGTCCTATTTTACCTTGTTGAGGCTAGAAATTCGGATTCCAAATGCACCGCCTTGAAGACTGGAAGAATTCATGTAGTTTCCGATTAAAAGAATTAACTATAATAAAACAGTATAAATACAACATTGCAGTTAACTGGTGTTTACATGAAGGAGCTCTTTGAGCCGCGTCGAACTTTTTAAAGTCTCTGACACGTTAATGACAATTTCCATATTCTATAGAAATGTGAGTGTCGCATAAATGATGGCCGCACAACATACCTGTTTCAAGTGATCATACTTTTCCCAGAACTGAGAGCGAAATAGCATGAATTGTAACCTTGCTTCGTATCGATACATTGACATCATCTACAATAGAGTCTGTGTCAGTTAAATCTCGCTACGGTATTCTATAGCACACACAGTGACGATAAATTGGTCCGGAAGGTCGAGTTCTTGACGACATGCTGTGCCTGGATTCTTCAAGTACGTGTTCATCAGGTCCAAGTCATCATCTCGGCTGGGCACGTTGATAAGAAGGTTGCCCAGAAATGTCTCGTTGCATAATCCGCCATCCAGAGCAAAAATACGTTCCCGCACTTTCTCTAACGACTCGTACTGCCGTATTTGAGGCAAAATGGCAATGTCTAACTAAACATGAGTTTCTTTTTTTGCTATATACGTTCCTAGAGATACATACGGATATTCCTGCTTTTCTCCTTCGACAAAAATTTCACTAAATTCGGTGTTTCTTTTTCCTTCTTATGTTTACGCTCGAGGAACGAGTTAGAAATAGCTGGGAATACGGCTTGCAATTTTTCAAATACGCCGCCATCATGGAGCATTTGCTCCAACTCAGCGCTGTTGACATCCTCCGAGGACCAAACTGTTTTATCTATCCAGCTGTGGCCTAATTTCTGCCATTGGAGATGTTTAAGCCTTATGTCTGGATAATGTCGCATCTCCTTTCTTGGAGGAACCATTGGTACAGGTGGGATAATCTTGCTGGCCCCAGAAAAGCTATTGTTTCCATTAATAGTACCTGTTTACAGTAAAACATAAGTAGTCAGTGTCTCCAGAAGAGGTTAACTATCCCATAATAATAACATACAAGAAGGAGGTGATGATAGAGGCGGAGGCGGTGGTGGTAGTGGAGAGCCAGGCTGCTTTGCCTCGCCTAGAATTTTATGAGTCAAGCCAGTAGTTATTACGATTGTTACCCGTAGTTTTATTTTGTACAAAAGCTGGCAGCAGAGGAGGAGGAGGCGGTGGTGGAGGCGGCGGCGGAGGTGGTGGAGGCGGTGGAGGTGGTGAAGAGGAAAGATACTTATTTGTGGTTTTCGTCTCTTCTCAAAGTGTTAGTATTGCCTTTTTGATTATAATTCTACAAACTTACGCTTTTGTGAACCCCCCTCCGATTCGACAGTTTGCAGAGGGTGGATAGTCTTATCTGTCGGTGAGTGATGAAATGAGCCCGAAAAGTCGACTTGTAATATCTGAAAGCGTTGCGCTGAGGATGGTGGGGATGGAGGCGGCGTATCTTTACCAAAACCTTGGAAAGATACCATAGTATTAGATAATATTTTCGACTGGGTAGCCTGAAATTCTTTTAACTCTATACCTGGTACAGACATATTAGCAACATTCGTCAATGGTGCTACTTACCTCGTAATCTTGGCTCTGCTAGTAGGCGTTGGAGTTCCTGCTCCAATCTTCTTTTGTCGGCCAGCGCTTTTAATAGTTGCTCTCGATTTCTAGCTTCTGCATTTTCCATTTTGTGTAATCGATCAAGGTCGCTAAATTTTTGAATAAGGCTGCCTACTGATACACCGTAGACGTTGCCAAAGTTGTTACTGTACCCTCGGCGGTCCAGTACTATCTGGCTTATCAAATAGTCGATCAGGTTGTAATGATGAGTCCTGGTATGCGTCAGATCATCGTGCAACGGTTATAAACCCACTTGCCTTGCTTCTGCGCTGCCTTTTATAAGTAGAAGGCTCCTCAAAAGCGACAATAAATGACCTGTTGCGCGTGGTACATCCTCGATGCTTTTTAAGACATGTTCGAATAGCACGGACGGTTGATCCACTTCTTCGTACAAACTCCAGTCGTCGCCAAACACATCATCAAGATCGTTTTCTTCTGATAATCTATAGGCGCTGATTTGTATATCGATATACCGGTAATCCAGCTTCTCAAGTTTAGTTAAAATGGGCTGAATACCAGATGCATTAAATTGCTGGCGAATATGTATCCGTGCATGAATGTCTTTAGGAACATTGCTCAATGCATTGATCAGGAGCATGTTTGATAGCTATAGAGATATTTAGAGTGACGTCTGCGATTATACACACATACCGCATATTCTTTGATATAATTATCTGACATGTATTGCACGCTCATGCGCCGACTATCACACTCTGAAGCGAGAGGCTGCACTGATGCTCGGCCATCAATAATACGCTCAAATTCTTTCAGCCATGGACCAAAAAGGCACAAGTCTACTCGATGTTTTCGAAAAGCTTCAAACCCATCAAGCACTTGATCATAGGCAAGAGGGTTACAATGACAAAGAAAGATCAACAGCTCACACGTCAGCTTGCGTGTATGTCGTTGTAAATAAATAAAAGACTGCACGATTGTGTGTATGTATCGATGATTTTTCAGAATCTCTTGCACACCAGCCTGAAAGCAGGAGTAAGATGTCTCATTTCTGACTTATTAGCTTTTTCCAATGTTTATACCTCTGTGCTCATCACCGCTTTCATGCACTTCAAAACATCCAGCTCAAGTTCTCGTATACTAGCTGCCTTCTTTCTGATAGAGTACGTTAACAGCAATCTAGTTCTTTCTGCTTTCTAACCTTTCTTCTTGTCGATTCATATAAGCCAAGCTATTCACAAGGACATGGATCCCTTTCAGATCAATGAATTTGGCAACCCAGCTATGTATCAAATATGTAAATGTTTCAAGTATTTAGATTTCTTCTCCTTACTCCATTGGTCGTGCTCGCAAGCTGACCTCTAAGCTGGAAGCAATCGATGGTGTGACAGACCGTAGTCCAGTTTCCATAAATGCTCGTATAAAGTATTCTGGTGAAGTCTGGTCTGATAACGCCTGTTCTATCTCACATTTGTTCATTGACACTGATGTACCACGTCGCTCTGGGGAAAAGAATGACGTCGGTATACGATCCAGATGTTCCAATTGCCGATCTTGATTAATCATAAGCCATTTCTTGTTTGCATCCCACATCGCCATGCTAGCTTTAATCGCCTCATTGTGTATTCCACGCCTTTCCTGAATATTCAAGTTATAAATATACACAAACAAATCTACGCGAACTTACAAGCATCTCTTCGAAGAGTTCATTTAGCTCATCTTCGGAAAGCATGACATGATTCTCGCTGTCATTTCTCGTAGACTGACGTGACACAAACGACCGTGTACGACTCTGTCTACAAACTAGATCATTGCATGAGGAAGTCGCGTCGACATACTATCTGAAACAAAAAGAAAAAAAAGGGGGACGCGTTTCCATTCTACATGAATAACACCTACGTCGTCCATTTTCTGGAGCGGATGGCTGTCTGCTCAATGTGAACGTGGAAGATGCCGAATGGGATCTCGATTTTGTAGACGGACCTGTGGTCGACTTCTTGTTAAAACGTTCAAAGAAATCGACCATGTAAAAAGGTTGGAAACAAAAGGAACAGGCGGATCAATTCCCGATGAAACCCGATCAATCGAACAATAACCTTCGTAGTCCGCCCCTGCCCTTTCCCTAATTTAACTGGTTTGTTTAAGATAGGATCTCCGGTAATTGTTCCTGGAAAAATGATAATTAATAAGGGTTGACTGCTTAATTTATGCCTTCTATTTCGTTCTGCAATCGATACGTTAGGACAGCGAGTCATTTTGATTCAAGACCGATCTTTGATCTACCTGTGTCATATGTTCACAAGTTCCACCAAAGAGTATCAATAAAGCATAACTTATAGGTGGAATGTCCATATTACCGAACAAAAGTTAAATCCAGTCGTGATCCCATGCATGTATAGCATTGACTCTGCAAATCTGCATTTGGAAAAACACTACTGGTATGTCCAGAGTACATATATAAGGTTGCTCACCTAAATGCGTCTGATCACCCGTTTTCTACAAGATCGAGATGCATCTGTTGATTGATGTTCATCACATAAAACCATCATTCTCCGTTTTCTTTAAAGTAACAACGCTATATGCCAGTGTAGTCAGAGAGAAGCACTTTCTCAGCGAAACACTAGACTTTCGGCACGATTGGTCTCCGAATGCAGGTGCCCTTTTTTGGGGAGGCAGGCTTAATAGCAGATATTTATATACTAACCGAAACAGGAACTCAATATTTTTCATAGCACGTTCGTTGTAGCAGCTTTTTTGTTTATGCTGTAAAATGTCACATCGCACGAATAACTTGGAAAGCATGAGAAAACAAAGGAAGATAAACAACACCAATTTGGAAGCTGTTCCGTAATGAGGAGCGCAATATGTATTAATTTGTATGTTTAAGCTGGTCAGACATTATTAACGTGACTTCAGAAAACATTTCAGGTAAGTAAAACTTGCTTCAGCTGTTTTGTTTGTCGCCAAGAGAGAATCTGCCAAAGAAGATATATTAAAAAAAAAGTATACATGTACCTGACGTTTAAAATATAAACCATCAAGTTAGAGTACATATTTTCATTGTTTTTTTTTTCCTTTAAAAACGGCTGTACACAGTGAAAAAAAAAGAATCCGGTTCGTATAAATGGATACCAGAAAACAAGCGAGTTAGGAAGTACAAAAGCAATCGTCCACGTGGGCATCATATTTTACTAATTTGGACACACGCATGAAGAGCTATATCATTGTGTTGTAAATAAAACACTGTATCAATGATGCAACCGGAGATAAGAGGTATCAGCATATTAATGACGCTTGAACTCATAACTTCCTTTGTATGCTTGTAAAACAAAATGTATTATGGCTGTAAAATATACTTGGATGTTTAAACGACATACAAATAGCACATTTAATGTAGAAAAGGGTTATTACTAATTAGTGTAATATATTCGACAAGAAATGTTGTTTAAACTGTCTGTAATGACAAATCCTGCAATGACAACAGTAATATCGAGACAACAGATCTGTGTATGAAATAGTAAATCTTGTTCTCTACGATCTGTCTGTCACGAGGTAGCCTCAATTCGCACATGAAAAGATGGAAAAAATTGCATGGTTATACATACACTTCTTAAGACCAAAGGGCTCTAATACAGTTGTACTGTAAAATTCTCTTTATCTAATAAAAAACGTTTTTAACTTTTTGAATCACTTCTTCTTTCATAATAATGGGAGCATAAAGGAGTTTATATTCACTTTAGGAAAAATGAAAAGAAAACTAAGTAATTCTTTTCCACATAGTATCGTTGCCACGACTGTTAGGATCAATAATTTAACCAACATTGATTCATTTTCGAGGCTAACAGACAGTAATTGGGGATTATATTTGATGCTTATGTACTCTCCTTCCTTTGGCACAGAATCTGATAAAACTACTATTTTTATTTATTTATTTATTGCGTAGATTTTTAAATGAATCACATATCAGACCATGTCTATAGAAGAGAGCCTGAAAGGGTTTTAAAAGAGCAGTGGACAGAATGAGGAGACTTTGTGTTTCTCATTGAGTAATATGATCAAGCGTCTCATAGTCACTGTCCAGTTACAACTACCAATCTCTCACAGCTTATGCCACCTAGGTATGAATTGCTACAGTAGTAGGGACGCAACAATAATTTATTAGACTGTAAATAGATAGGCTATTACTGAATAGCCAAAGAATATTATCATTTTGTTCAACAAAAAAGATTTTAGCAAATCTCTCTAGGTAAGTTCCGTTGCTATAGGTGACCAGCAAATAAATTTATTGTGCTACCATATGTGCAATGCATATATTAGATCGAGTTATCATATCCGACATTTCATTCGTATACGTTGGCCCCATGCATCCTGTTATCTCTAAACGAGGATTTTGAAATGGACATTCATGCACGTTTTTGGTCAATCACAAACGACCCTTGACCCAGTAAGTTGTAATTTGTCGTTGGTGACCCAAAAGAAGATAATTTTTCACTTGCCTAAAACCCAGAAAGTATGAACGATTTATCCATTCGTTCATTTCTGCAACTCTGTTTTTTTTTTTTCAGTAGAGTATTAATATGATTTTCACATATTCAGGAATGGTCCCATCTGCTTTGATTTCCTTGAAGTTATTCAATGACATGAGGAGAAATGGGTTTATCTTTTCTGTTTGGAACTTCGTCGGTCGCTCCCCTCGGACACTTCTTCCCCTCAGATTAATCACACGACGCTGCGGTTTTTCGGAAGAAGTGGACGTGCATAAATTTCATCCAAGACCTTCTTGAGATAATTGTTAGTTCAGTGTAATAAATTGGTCTAATGTAATTGTAATTGTATAATTCGTCAGCACATATGTAGTGCTACCTCTTTTGAATATATACTATGGCATATTGAGCTTTTGATTATTCAAACAGTTACACCTGTCGCATATTCCCCAGTAGCAAGCGCTCTTACAGCTGGGCACCTCTATCCTATGATACTTTTAGCTTGTGTTTAATTATCGCAATCTGACGAAAATATTGGAGTGAGAGTGCCCGAAGGGAGCGCCAAACAAATTCCCTTTTTCTTTTGCTAGCAGCATACGGCGGAGCGATCATGTCAAAATGACATTTGAATGATGCGTGAAGAATGACGTATCTCATCTTGTTATGACTTTTATAAAAAAAAAACTGTGCCTCCGCATTATTGATTACAGCGCTGTACTTCTCATCTCGTACTGACTAGGTGCTGGTATGAAGATGGCATGACAATAAGTACTATTATGGAAGTGCGGTTTGAATGTCATAATACTGAGAGTCAAATTAATTTTCGAAGCTGGGTTGTTTACCCAGACCAATGACAAATAGCGTCTTCTTGGCACAACCCAACCGTAGGACGTGGATCTTGAGTTAATGCCTGTCCCTTGATATATAAGTGCTAAAGGGAAGTTACAGAATTGTGGTGAAAGCAATGCCGATATTGCTGCTAAAAGATGAATTAATTGTATCAACATAGTTTCTACGATACTTACTACAAGCATTGTCTCTACGTACCTATTCGTCGTTTTGATCAATTTCCCATAGCATGATCGTGATATTTGGTCCTCTTGCATTAGATTCCATACTTCATGGTAATAACAAGTGCAATACATCATGTTGGGCCTTTCCCGGGTCATTCAATACAGAATAGATCTGGCAGCTGCATTAATCGTGTGGATTCTCCGCATTCAAATGTGACATGATCAAGTAGGTGGTGGAGGTGGTTTCTCTGTCCATCAATTGTATCTTCATTCAACAAGCGTACACTGATTTTTGCAAGTTCTTCCTTTGTATATCCATCGTTTAGGGTATTAATTCCTCGATCTTCCAATACATCTTGCTTTTCTGGACTTCCTTACGGTCGACTATATCCAGGAGTTCATTCACTGCTGCACCACGAGGATGAAGATGCGCATTGTTGTTTCCACATATCCGCCATAGTTTTGACATAGGTGTATATCGAGTCCTTTTGCTATAGGAACAGTATGCCCGTCGGTTGTCTTGCGCTTTCGGTTTCCTCTGGGGATTATAACTTCATTTAAGAAAAGAACAAGTTTCCTTCGTGTATAATAACTCCGTCTGTGAACTTCTTCCCATTCAGGCACCAGCTCTAGATGCAAAAGGTATGAGGAGAATGACACGTAACACAGTTGAGACTTACCCTAAACTTTTCCTGCCTATTCAAATACGCCTTGACTGTAATACAGGACGACTCTTACTGCTCTCAGCCATCACATGCTGCATTACTCTGTTTGATAGCAGTGTTGTTATCAATATCGTTTTGCATGTGATCAATATTGTCTCATTTGACTTGATATGTTTAAAGCACAAGTTGGGAGACGTAAGGTGTTGCCCAAAACTTTTCCCCTTTGTATTATAAACGCGTTCATTTGCGGCACATTCCACAATAATAATATTAAATTCTGATTGGCAGTAGCTAGTGGAGTCTTATCGCAGTGAGACCCAGCTTAGACCGCGGTGAGACCGACAGGGTAAATGCTGTACCTTGCTCCGAAGTTTCATTATCCGCTACCGAGATGGTATTAACGATGAATACAAATAACATGGAAGTTCAATCCGCCTATAGTCGGCTCAATTCGTTTAGACCTAAAATCACCCTAGTATCTCGCTTGCTTCATGAGATAAAAGGTGGCTTTAGTATCACTGATTATTACTCTGATTGTTTTCTGTTGGCCTTTTTGAAATCTCACCAACATCTCATTTTCATTTTATGATACATCCCTGTGGAAATCAATTTCTGCTTCCGGTGCACGCACAGATAATTAAATCTATCAGAAATGGTACATATCAGAATAGCCTGTGTTGTCACTAAGAAAGTGACGGGAATTTTTACAAGCAAAGTGAGCTTTCCAATTACTCGCCCTTTTGCAAACGAACGCTGTTGTTGTTGAAAATTTAGCAATGCATGATATTTTATTGTGGCTATGACGAATATCAACTTTTTTTTTAGATTATACTTTGTAAAAATGTACAGTAAAATCTAAATCGCATTTTTTGCAGTTATACACTAATTGGTTCCCAATTAGCTTTCTACGCTGCATAAATCTCAAAGTCATTTTATTATCATTAGATCCAACAAGAGTAGTGCGCGTGTAGTTTTGTCTTGTTTGTGTGTGAGTAGTAGTTTGAAGAAATCAGTTAAATTCTGTTTCGATATCACCTGGATATTTCTCTGAACTACCGAGCAGCTTGGATGAGAGATTGTCCTTTCTCGACAGAGGGTTTCCGCAGAAGTTTACTTTTATAGGAGCCGCCTTTTTTTTTTTTTTTTTTGCAGCCGAACCTGTATCTTTATACAATGTCTGTATAGGATGTAATTAGACACGTAGTGCATATAAGTATTATAGACAACAAAGTGTGCTGATTCACCAGTATCACGTCCGAATTTCGTAGTTATCTCACGTATTGTTATCTTCTATCTAGAAAAGTTACAATGATCAATCTGTCATGAGACTTAATGTTGTAATCCGCTTTTGCTAAGTGCCGTAGAAAAAAAAAGGGTAAACTATTAGTAACATTCTAGAGGCCTGACAACATAAACAAAAACGCTGCGGCTCGTCTTGAACCAGTAGGGTCCATAATCGAACACAACGTTTGAGAACGATCAAGATCGTACTCTCTGAAGTCCTACTATCCAGGGCCGTCTTTACTACAGTTCTGCACGAATCAAGATCACAAAAGGTGACGATCTGGATTGCGTCTGCGAGGTTATGGAGCTTTGATAAGTATGTACCCCGGATGAAAGCAATGCTTGCAGTCTATAAGAGTGGTAGCAGGTGATTAATGTGCCGAAATCGTAGTATGATTACTCAGCGTGAACGTAGCGCATTTATAATTTTATAGAGGTAGATTGGATTCAAATTGATTATCAATCTGATTGTGTTATTTTCCTAGAGATCTCTGTCATATCAGTCAGTGTATTTTCCAGCAAAAAAAATGATTTTTCAATAGCAATATATGCCTATAACTCGAAAATTCCAGCAGAGACATTTTTTTTCCCGTATCAACTAAACCAAGCTATTCTACTTCCCTTGTTTCTTTCCGATGCCTTCTCTTCTTTTTCTTCTTCTTTGTGATATGTAGTGCAGTCTTATCGTTCTTCACACTAACAAATTTGAGTGACACAAGGTTCAAAAAATAAATTTGGATGAAGGGTACCGGCGCTGTGTCTTACAAAACAAACATAGAGCTGCACGTCCTAACATGGTTCGTTGATGTCCATATGCAATTCTTGCTGAGCAAAGCAGCATGTATGGTTCTATTGTTGGCAACTGTGAGGCAATTATGTTCAAAATGCAGTGGTTTTACCTCAGTTAAAAAAATTTTTTTTATTTAGCTCTAAAATGACTTTGGGCTGGAAAGTAGCTCTTTTACTTCAATCCATAGCTAAGATTTGTATACCATGTTTCATTTATATTGCATGTCCAAATTGAGGTTTAGAGTAGCGTAAAAAGCTGTTCAATAAAACAGTTTCCTATATTTGTTTCAGTAGCTATTTATCACTGCCTCCCTAATAGGCACGGGGCTGGATTGTAAGATTGGGTTATCTACCGTGAAGTTATGCGCGCCTACGCAATTCACGTCCCGTTTCACAGGACACACAGGTACCATCGGCATTTGAAAATTGACAAGGCACACCGTAGATTGCCATTTCCGTTGAAGACCATCTGTTGCGTTTGTTTCCTTTTCTTTTCTCAGCCCAAACCTTATGGATGTCAAAACAACCCGCCACATTTCCACCGATCTCGATGAAATTAACAAAAAGATTGCACAAGTGCTAAAAGATCCTTCAGATGCACTCAGCAACACACAGATCGATGTCGACTCGATGACGTTGAAAGAAATGAAAGAATTCGCGGAACAAGGTGAAGATTAACGTTTGGATGTTTAAGACAAGTGTATCAACTCTTCTATGCCTTAGGCGGGCTAGGTGCATGTGTTTCAAAAACAGATATGCTGGCAGAAACGTCGGAGGACCTGATGTTTCTTTCTGGTCAGTAGGCGCGAAGATCTCACGATTGTTTACTGATATCGAAATAATACACAGGAGAACGAATTACTGTTCTAAAGCACATAGAAGATGACACATATTTGGTATGCATGTGTTGCATTTGTACATGAATGTTGAGTCAGACATAGGGCTGCTGCGAAGGTGTCATCGGACGATTTAATGCAGAAAATGTTCATTTTGTGGAACTGGATCCGAGGGTACTGGAGTCACTTGACCCCGATCTTGAATTTGCCTTGGAACAATCCTATAATAGTGATGGTCGTTTTCGATACTCAGCAAATAGCAACGAAATGGAATCATATGGTGCGCGAACTTCCAACGATTATCAAGGACGGACATCCAATGAAAATCCACGAAACTCTCTTCAATCCAACTCTTGCGCATCTGAACAATATTCTTTCTCACCTCACGAAAAACATTGGCCTGTACGGTCAAGCCTTGAGTCAATTGTCACAACCTCCTCTGCCTCTGCCTCTGCGACTACATCGAATCGACTTGCAAAGGTAAGATAAGGGGGGAATTCGTATGGCGTAATGGCGCACGCACTCTAAACATCATGGTAAGATATCTCATGCCAATAATGAGTTTCGTGATGGCTATATCATTTTATGGTACTGATGTGGCAGTAGATTTTAATCACACGTATCAGAATAATTTAATATCAAGCACTCAAAAGCCGAAGGCACCAGTACGGGAACAGTCTGAACATTTTGATACATCTGCCTTCAATGACGATTATTCGAATGAGTCAGAGGATGACGGTGGACAACATGTTTCTGCTGAAACGAAGCGGCCATCTGATTTACAGTTCGCTAAGCAGCAAACACTATCACCCACTGCACTTGAATCCCATACCAGTCCATTCAAACCTCCTGTTTCAAAAGCAGATGATGGAATACCGAAAAAAAAACATAGCAATTTTGAAAGTGACTACGGTGAAGACGAAGACGATGTGCACGATGGGGACGACGAAGACGAAACTGGTGATGATAGTGGTATTTCGTCGAAACACAGTTACAGGACAGATTCATCTACTCCAACCAATGCGTCTATTGACGAGTACGGTTTTATTATTGATCCGAAACGTTCAAGATCAGGATTTGATAATGCTAGGTATAATGTGCCAGTGTATGTTTTGTATCTTTGACTTTATTTTCTTGTAGCATGAAATCTGATATGTCATCTAAATCCATAAAGGCTTACCGTGAACGAGAAGTCAAATGGCTATCGATTGTCGGAAAATTGGATGCTGGTACAGTAAAAAAGGATGCAAAGATGAAGAAACTTGTTCGCAGCGGTATTCCTGCATCTGTGAGAGCACGCGTTTGGCAGTATCTAGCAGGTACTGAAGAATATAAGAAGAAGGGACAATATCAGGTAGGCCAAAGTAGACTGAGCCATTATTGCATTATTCATCCAATATTAGAGTCTTTTGAATAAGCCTCGAGCGGATATCTATGATGTTATTGAACGGGATATTGCACGAAGCTATCCCGATCACACACAATTCAAAGATGAAAATGGGCAAGGTCAGCGCGATCTTCGTGATGTTCTGAAAGCCTATTCGCAGTATAATCCACAGGTTGGATACTGTCAAGGCATGGGCCGTTTAGCAGGATGCATGCTGATGCATATGCCAGTAGAGGTATCATTAGGAACATGCACGTAGAACATGACTTAAGCATTTTTTGAAGGACGCCTTCTGGCTTCTGGTTTCCACCATTGATCGGTACATGAATGGATACTTCACACCTTCTCTTCCTCAGCTTCGTATCGATGCATATATTATTGGACAACTATTAAAAGACCACCAACCGAAGTTAGCACAACATTTGGTAGGTGAAGGGTTTTTTTTCTGTCGTGCTGGTTGATTAATGACATGATTCAAGAAAAATAATCATGTGGAACCTAACACATATATTACACAATGGTTCCTCACTGCATTTACGATGACTTTACCATGGAATGCTGTATTACGCGTTTGGGATGTGTTCTATTTTGAAGGTAATGTCCCTTTGTTCGACATACCTCATCTCACTCTGTATACCAATATAGGTGTTAAGGTGTTCTACCGAATAAGTTTGGCCATTATGGAAATTTGCAAAGGTATGATTGTGAGGGAAAAACTACTTTGTAACTAATGGCTCTTAGATCACTTGTTATATTCATGTCCTACCAACTCGGAACTACTCGAGTTCTTGTTACATATTCCACACGAGTATCTGGGGGCCGATACATTACTTGACGTTGCTTTCCGGATTAAGCTTTCAAAAACGGACATCAAGCGTTACGCCAAAAAAGCAAGCATGGGAAGTGATGAAACTACAACCGGTCTTCCCTTTGAGCATGGCCTTAAAAATTTGCAGGTCGGAACGTCCAACTTCTCATCGAGCCATAGCCTGGGAAATCTCAGAGACAAGATAAAGCGTAAAAACTCCAGCGTCAATATTAAGGAATCCGGCAGTAATCATACTCTTCATGACATGGCATAACCCGATGCATTTTTTTATTTATTTATTCACATAGTTTACCTAATTGACGATAACCCGTGTATGTGCGATCGTATACATAGCACCATTCGCTTTTTTTTTTGTTTTTGTTTTATTTTTCCACAGAATAAAGTAATCCTTGTTCATACCCATTTCATTTTATTTCCAGATACATCCAACTGTTTACTTCCAAAGCTTCTTCAAACTGGTATTTGCATCCGAATCCTTCTTCATGACCTTGGCCACAGCCATTTCAAAGTCTTCCTGTGTGACGTGGACACGGCGTTCGCGCAATGCAAACATGCCTGCTTCGGTACAGACTGCCTTGACCTCGGCACCACTGCTACCTGTCATTTTTTCCGCAATCTTGCGCAAATTGATGCCACGGGTCAGGTTCATCTTACGGGAATGAATTTTCAAAATATCTGCTCGTGCGGACTCGCTTGGTGGGGGGAATTCAATCTTCCTGTCGATACGACCGGGACGCAGTAATGCAGCATCCAAAATATCTATACGATTGGTGGCCATGATCACCTAGTCATGACATACGTTCAGTATAGCATTCATCATATCTCTTGGTTTTCTTCAGCATACCTTGATATTTTTTGTTGGTTCAAAACCATCCAACTGGTTCAAAAGTTCCAACATAGTACGTTGCACTTCAGAGTCTCCGCCTCCACCACTTTCCATACGTGCTGAACCGATCGAATCAATTTCGTCCATGAAAATAATCGATGGCGCATGTTCTCTGGAGAAACTTGTCAGAAAAGAAAATAGCATATACTTTACTGTACCTAGCCATAACGAAGAGTTCACGAACCATTCGACTACCCTCACCAATGTATTTTTGTACCAGCTCTGCACCAGAAACACGAATGAAGCGACAATCTGTGTGGTGTGCTACTGCTCTTGCCAGTAAGGTTTTTCCAGTACCAGGAGGTCCGTACAACAGAACACCCTGCAGAGATCCGTTAACAATCGTCTAAAAAACGGTAGCCAGACCAACCTTTGGCTGGGCAATACCCAACGACTCAAACAGTTCGGGATGTTTGACTGGAAGTTCAATCACTTCCTTAATTTCTTTGATTTGCTGTTCCAAACCACCCACCATCTCGTAGGTTGAATCGGGCACTTTCTCGACCATCATCAACGATACCAGTGGATCGACTTTGTTTGGTAGAATCTTGTGTAATTGATACGAATCGTTGCGAAGAGCAACTCGGGTTGTTGGTGTCAGTTGTGCAACATCAATATCTGATGCAATATCGACGACATATTTGCCTTCAGGGTGCACCTTGAGAGAATGGACGATGATTCGCTTTACGTACGCCATCAGCCTATCTTACCTTGACCAACACTTTCTTCTTGCCCATGACCTTGACCACTTCACCAACATAAGATCCTGGTTCTTGCAATAGTTGAAGCTCTTCCTTCAAGAGACGTACTGTTCAAATCCATTGTTAATTGTTCGGCAGGCAAACAACGCGTGTAGTTCACCTTTCGCATTGAGAGCATTTCGTTGAGCCTCCAATCGCCGTAAATCTTGCGACTTGTCATTGATAATAAGCTCGCACTCCTCGATTTTTGCTTTATAATATGCTCTGATTCCTTCTTTACCCATGGTGTAAAAATGATGCGGACGAATGAAACGGTGCTTCAAAACGACTTGCGTGGCGATTTTGACGTAAGCTTTTGGGAGTGACTTGGCGCCGCTTGAAAAGAACTTTTCGGCTGTCCAATAAAAACAGGTTTGCTACTTTTTTTTGTGTATACAGTAATGTGAACTTGATTTTATTTAATGTCACTATTGAACACAGCGTCTGTGTCAGACATATTTGTTTATGACAGGTGGCAAAGAAAAGGATTGTATAAAAACCCTACTTAGGCGCTACTGTATTTTGAAGAAACGTTTGCTCCACTAGAAACGTTTTTTGCGTCGCTTAAAAACCAAGTTTGCCCTAGCATGGGATCACATTTATATCGCTTAGTAAAAAGAAAAATATTCAGAATATCCTCGTTTGTGCACTTACCATCTCAATTCTGTGCTATTGATGGGTTCATCTCGGTTTTCATCAACGCATAAAACATTTCCATGTCGCAAGCATTTCAATGGTGAGTATGATACTCAATACTGTGAAAGAAGGCTTACCGGTGCAATAACTTAGAAAGGATTATATAAGTAAATGAGACATAGGTTGCGTGCAAAACGTACCAACCGTAAAAATTCAAATCTTCTTATGAAGAACCGGTATTCGGAACGGTGATATTACTTGATATTATGGGCCGAGAAAACATGTTCAGTCGTCAACGACCACTCCGGATACTGCTTGCAATTACGAACATATTTTTCCTTACATTAATGTCACGCTGCCGCAGTATCCCACAGAGTTTTCAGACCAGGACACCATGGTAAATGATATTGTCGGCCGTCTTGATTTTCGCTAATCCTTTCTGCCTGCAGCTATGGCATATCTGCATTATATATCGAGTGTGCCTAGCGTGAATGTTATTCAAAGCAGACCTGGGAGGTACAATATTCGTCAATTTTAACAGCTACAAGCTCTCATCGTTCCTATCGTCGTTTGATCATGTTCCAACACTTTTTTACCGCACCACTCCGTTTTCCTTTGTATCGGCAAGTTTTTCCAAACATGGCGTCCCCAGAGCCTATGAGTGGAATATTTTCTGATGGCTGAAATCTTTGTGGCGTACACTTTCAGGAACATGTGATTTGCAGTGTGGAACGGACAAATGATACATTTTGTTGAGGTATTATATTGTATGTTAGACAAGGAAACATGGTACAAGATACATATATTCCTCCAGGTGCACCTTTCTTTAATTGTTTCCGTTTTCTCTGAGATTTGCGTAACTTCCTGCTTTCTTTGCCTTCTTACGTAATTTTCTGTCGTGCGTTTTCCCGCCGTTCAGCAAAATGTTAACCATCTCTTCTGAGGCTCTCTGTAAGCCTTGATAACCCTGGAATCGCAATGAAGCCTTATCAAAACTGTAAAACGCAAAAAGCGTTTTTTGTGTTGCAAAATCTCATCAATCCGTTGGTGAAATTGCTCTCCTGAGTTGTCTTTGCACTCGTCAAATTGTTCTCTATTTAATTATACCAGCCTTATCTTTCAGATTCTGTAATTGTTTGCGGCGGTGAGGTGAACCCGTGTCCTGGTAGTATTCATTGATGGAACAACAGCGGATTTCATGCCTCACATTACCATGGCCATAAATCATTGTTTCTATGCACTCTTTCCGACTAAAATCAATAGCATTAACAAGTCGGTGCGGATACTCTAAACTTTAGCAGTGGTTTACACTGATCTTCACAGCTATATAATCAGTAGACATTGCCCCAGGTCATGTTGTAGTAGCCGTACATTAAAAAGAGCTAAAAGTAAAATGTAGCGAGTGACAATTTCTACATGGCCCTAATCTACAATAAAAAAATAACTGTGGTATTGCGTTCAATCGAAATGATAATGCATCTAATTGTATTCTTATGTAGCGTTGACAACGATCACAACTATAAAGAGACCAGCAGCATTCAAACAACCATCCCAGACGGATAATAACTAAAACCGTAATAAATATTATGGTGTAACTATTTGTATACTTCAATTTAAAACAAACTGTTATGTCGTTTATAATAGACTTGCGCCATAAGTGTAATGTTCGCCGGTGAAGTATTTATTCCCCGTGAGTTGGAGTTGCGGAGTTGCAAGCTGATGTCACGTGTACTTAATGGGGCAAGTAGGCCAACCTCCCCCTCTATCCCCCTTTTTTTTTTTTGTAGTCGGCTCTTTTTTTTCTTTTTTTAGTGTCAGGCGTGAGTCTAGGTTTTGTCGATCTGGGAACTAGATTCGTTAACATTCTTGTTGTATTGTAGTTTTATATTTTTTGTTTCATCCCAAAATAAGTGGTACATAAACGTCCGCTATGAGTATGATCGATGTACTCACTGGTCTCGGAGAAGTAGTTTTACAATGTCAAAATCTGCGGATCTCTTCGCCCTGAGCAAAGCTTTTTTTGAACCGGGCTATCAGTCCTCTGCTACCATAGACAGTGCCATGCGGGTCATGGAAAACGTGGACGTACACGAAGATGGTATTGCACGAACACTAGCCATGATGACTCGCACGCATGCCAGTTTGGAAGGGAGTGCAGAAGGCCAGTCATGGAATATCGAAAACTTTGTAGCTGCTGTGAACAAACGAGTAAGTTTCCATCCTCGCCAAAACTTGTCAGTTCATTGCTTGTCTTGTTAGAATCCAGATATCAATTGGATGACAGTGTTCATGAAATTGGATCATGCTGAATTCATCACCTACGACCCTGTGGGGTTAAAAATTCTGATAGATACATGGAGATGTAGTCAAAAGGTAAAGTTTGCTAGGGAATTCAATATCATGGGTACGACTGAAAATGTTAGGATCGGACTGAACCATTTCCAGTGCAACTATTTTGCAAGCGGTGGAAGAACGTAAGAGGGCAGTTGAGTGTTATATACCATATGCTCTACAGTCCCTCGGATTTACTTGATCTTTCACGGGTTGCAATGACAAAAGTGATTCAGGATGCACACATTCAGGGATTACACGTGGCAGCTCGCTCGGCAGCCATGCATCTGGCGGCACAAAATTTGAATTGTCTGGAAATGATCGATAGTATTGTTGACCTAGCAGACACCGCAGTGGCAGAAGACGTGAGAGTACTTACGGAACGGTTAGCAATTCAAGCTCCTGAACTACTGCTTTTGGGTCTGGCGCAAATACAGGTTCGATGGCTCCTTTTGCTAGGGTTCATATCTAATCTTCTTGTTTTAATCTCAGCCCATCAAGAACGAGTTGCACCGCGATCTGCTTGTCCGACTTCTGAGCATCTTCCTCATTGGTCACGCGAACACCAGTCTGGTGATCTCTGTGTTATGGAAAGTGCATTCACGGTTGTTGCTGGAAGGATTTTTAGACATGTACAATAAGGATCCAACATCAATTTCACGCATTCTCGATATCTCTCAGGAAGCAAAGGTATACATGGATACCGTAGAAGCACAAAAAACTGAATGATTGCCCATCTAGATCCTGGTTTACGTTCTGAGGACAGATGTTCCTTTCTTTTCTCTTGATCTGGCTTCTTTGGCTGCACGAAGACAGCATCTCAATATGGAGAAATGGCTTAATGAAAGAGTGATACAAGACAAACTCTTATTCGTTGATGCATGTCTTGAGTTTTTGGAAAAAAAGTGTTTGATGGAAATGGCTCGACAATCAGGTGCCAACGCAGTACCTACGTTGCATCTATCGGTGGAAGTTATTAAGATTTTCTTTCGCGTACTTTCCGAAAAGTAGGTGGACACCATCGTAAACAAAACCATCTCATCCTTTTTCTATCTCAGGCAATTACCTCCGGCTGAGTCGGCAAAACTGGCGAAATTGGTGCAACTGTACTCGCAACTGTATCCTCAATTGATGGAGAATAGGACAGTAGCGGACAAAAAGCCTTCCCCCTCGACAGACGTGGATGGAGAACGGTCCTACCCACCCGAGGTTGAGGAAATGGTGCGTTTATATTTTGAGCGACTCTACACCAAAGATATTAGTGCAGCCCGGTTTGCATCGGTTTTAAAAGCTTGCCAATCTTCCAATGATCAACGACAAATCGATTATTTCTCATGCACGGTGCACACATTGGTAAGCAATAAATTGACGGTATTGGATATCTGCTAATCCTATTGCTAGATTGACGAAGCACGCTTTTTCAGTCAGTACCCAGAGAATGAATTGTTGGCGACTGGCGAACTTCTGGGCTTTCTTATCGAACAGCACTTGATATCGTATCCGTTGCTACGTGTTGCGTTGAAACATATTTTGGATGCATTGAACCACCCAGCTGGATCAAAAATGTTTCGGTTTGGCGTCCGTGCTCTTTCGCAGTTCCGTGATCGTCTCGTGGAATGGCCTCAATATACGGCGTTGTTATCCAAAATAGATGGGTTGCGAGGCTATCCAGTCCTTGTTCGTAGTATTACTGATACATTGCAGCAGCTATCGTTAAATGAGGAGGAAGCATTTGACAACAACACTGCTATCGCATCGGAAACAGAGAATGGTCAGGATGTCCAAGCCAAAAGCGCTGCGATCGCGCCAAACGTAACGACGCTGTTACAGCGTTCAACTGATCGGCGCTTTGAAATTCCTCCAGCAAAGGTTCAGGAACGTGTAGCGTTTCTGATCAACAACCTTTCGGTTGTCAATATGGAGACCAAGAAAACGGAGCTTGCGCAGCTGTTAAACGAATCGACATGGGAATGGTTTGCTAATTACTTGGTTGTTCGACGTGTCAGCATCGAGCCGAATAACCATGAGCTTTATGCATCCTTGCTCAGTGCATTGAAAACGCCTCAATTGATGGATATCGTTGTGGAAGAGACCTATAGTAGTATTCGTGTGTTACTGCAGTCCGAGACCATTGTGGACTCTACACCAGATCGTAACCTGCTTAAATTACTTGGATCCTGGTTAGGAAGGATGACAATAGCACGAAACAAACCCATCCGACACAAGGATCTTTCTTTTAAGGTATTCTATTTGAACCTATAGAAAAACCCCGCTGAACTCTCGCTCTAGGATTTGTTGCTGGATGCTTATGATCGGGATCGTCTTGTGGTTGCCATTCCTCTCACATGCAAAGTTCTTCAGCATGCGTCCGACAGCAAAGTTTTTCAGTCACCCAATCCATGGCTGATGGGTATTTTGAAACTTTTGACAGAACTGTACTGGAGCGAAAACTTGCGCTTGAAATTGAAGTTCGAGATTGAGATTCTATTTAAGGCTTTAAATCTTGATTTTGAGGGTAAGTTTCCAGTAGATAGATATGGTACTCAATGGGTGTAGAAATTGAACCGACCGCTATTTTGGAGAAACGATCCCCGACGACGACGACGGAAAACCGCCATGCTCAACCTCCAGTCAACGAAGTGGAACATGCAGCTTATACGGAACAACCTAGCCATGTTCCCAATGCTCTTCCAGGTAAAATAGTTGTTCTGGTAAAAAGAAGTGTGCGACTTATATCTTTCGGATAGCTGAAGTTCGTCCTGAAGTCGACATTTCTCCGTTGTTAGCGAAGCTGCAGTTCAACCCTGCTGTGACACAGATCTTGTTACAACAGCCAGCGCTAAAAGCAACGATCTTCCGAGCCATTACGGAAACGTTTGGAGAGGTAGAGATACATGTGCTATGGGGTTTTGGAGCTTATTTATCTCCGTAGGTTGTGCCCAATATAATTTCGACATCATGCAATATTGCTACAGCATCGACGAAAGAACTAGTGCTCAAGGACTTTGCTACTGATCCCGATGAAGCCAAGCTGAAAAAGGCGGCTCATGCGATGGTCAGACCACTCGCGGGCAATTTGGCTGTTGCGACTTGCAAAGAACCCTTATGCAACAACATGGCAGCCTCCATTATTCTTCACTTGGTTGAGAATGGTCTTCCGGAGGTAAATGATTTTAGTACCTGCTTGGTTTTAGTACTTACGCAATGCATCAGCCTTTTGCAGAAGAGATCGGAACGTCTGTTACCTTGGATAATATTGAAGTAACCTGTTTCTTTGTGGAGCAGCTTGCGCAAGCCAAGGCAAGCTCTGACATTGATCGCGCCCTTGCGCCTGCCTATAGCAGTCGCATTGCCTATCGAGAGGTAAAACATGCAATGGTCTAATTATGTTACTCATATTGTTTAGCAACGGACGGGTGTACCATTCTATGATGCACAGAAGCTCAAAGGTCCTCATCCCATGCAGCTACCAGAAGTGCTGCGAGCTAATGGTGGTGTCAGTATGGAACAGGTATTGGTATATAGGTTACGGTGATGTTACTTAACTGTTTTGAAGATGCGTCTTTATGACACGTTTAACCAGCGGCCGATTGCAAATCAACAACAGCAGCAGCCTATTAGCTCGGCTGAGGGTTGTACGTATAGCCATGGGTGTAACAGCGTATATTCCAACTAACGAGCTCTTATATCTAGCATTCGCAGAATCCCCGAATCTGCCCATGGGCTTCAATGTGAACGCTTTTGCCATGAAATTGGAGGTATGTAGCTGCTCTAGGTTGAGCAATGTTATTTACGGAAGGATTTGTAGCAATTGCTACTGGAACTGGACCGCCTGATCCGACAATCTGGTATTCGCAGTGTCGCTACGTTACCTCGAAACCATGATATATGTCTATTGATCCGCCAGATACCGCTTCTTATTTCTCAGAACGCTACGCCATTACCCGTGCTCCTTGTTTTCATTGAGAAGACGGTTTATTTTCTGTACCAGAGCGATACAGTGTTTGCCATCGAAATGTACACGATTTTCTTGCAATCCTTGTTTGAGTTGTCTGTAGACGTGGCGAAGGAGGTGCTTGCCTGGATTGTGTATGCAAATGACGAGGTACGGATAATGAAAGGTGTGATGGAGTAATGCGTACTAACGGCGGACGAAAAACCCTGATCATAGCAAAAGTACAATGCATCGGTTATGGCGATGTTGATACGTTACGGCATGATACCATTGGAAGAATACGACGTTCATCTAGCGCAGCTCATTCATGCCAAGTCTGACAACGTGATTGAGTTTGCTGCACAACTGGTGCACATGTGCTTGCTGTCGACCGCACCTGTTTCTTATGTGGAAGACCATATCCTCACGATTGCAGCGTTGCACAAACTTTCAGAAGAACAACAAGAAGTGCCGCAGAGGTTTGTTGATTGCTCTAGACATGCATGAATAATTGATCCGTCTTGTTCAGAGTGACAATGTTGATGCAAGACTTGAGATCCTTCGTGGAGCAACCTTATGCGGACATAAAGAAGGATGTTGACTGTTTACAGCAACGTATGCTATTTGCAGAATGGGTACGTTTGTACCAGCATCCTTTGGCCACTGGAACATTGTTCAGCAAGCTCGCGGAACAGGTAATTGGTCTTCTTTTTTTTGAAAAAAAAAAAAAAAGAAAAGAAAAGAAAAGAAAGAAAGAAAGAAAGGGCGAAAAACTGAAACGGAAGATGATTAGATTTCGCATGCTGCCAAGGATACGGAAGGGAAATGCTTCTTTTTCCGATTATGTACAGAAATTTGCATTCATCAGTACATGGACTTTAGACCGGCCAATGTTGCAAATCAACGACGCATGATACAGCTGGTGGATGCATTTACCAAACTGATTGCTTACATGGTGATGGTTGAGAAAGGGGATGGAGAGGATCACAACGCAGCGAAGGTCAAATTACTCAGTGATGCGCTTTCTGTGATTGTCTTGATGCTCGCGCATCAACACGAGATCCAGGGAATTAAGTTTAATCAGAGACCCTTTTTACGGATCCTCTCTTCTTTGTTTACAGACATGACCAAGACCCTGTCAGATACCATTGATACACCTATGGTCATAGTATTTAGGTAAGAGGGGATCATATGTAGGAGCAGTGGACTCATGCATTGAATGTATAGTGATGTACTTTATACCTTGCAACCTAGCCAGTTCCCTGGCTTTGCGTTCTCATGGCTGCAATTGATATCCCACCGCAAACTTCTTCCCCAGCTGTTAGCGGGCAATGACCGTCATGGCTGGCTGACATGCCAGAAACTTGTGTTGGCTTTACTGAAGTTCCTCAACCCCTTGCTTCAGAGCCAGGCGCTCCAGCGAGCAACCAAGACGTTCTACCGTGGCACGCTGAGAGTGCTTGTTGTCCTTTTGCATGACTTCCCGGAGTTTTTGTGCAGCAACTACATGGTCTTTGCGCAAGCGATACCACATTCATGTATCCAGCTGCGCAATCTTATCCTAAGTGCATTTCCTCGCGTGATGCACTTACCCGATCCATTTACCTCTGATGTGACGTTGGATCAACTACCTGAGAGCAAAGAAGAACCCAGTTTGAATGGCGATTATATTGCACCGCTCGAAAAAGACGACTTTAAGACAGCCATCGATAACTATGTGGAAACATGCGATTCAGAGTTTTTCGATGTGGCACTTAAGCAAATCCAACAGGAAGGAGAGAATGGTTACCATCTTGACATACTAGATGCATTTGTTTTGTATTTGGGATCCCAAACAGCAACTTTAGACAAGCCAATTGCATCACATCCAGCTGTTCTGGTATTCAAGCACCTTTTGGCAGAAATATCTTCAGAAGGTAAGCCTGTAAGAGCGTAAAGGTGTTTGCTAAAAAAAATTTTTTTTCATTCTGCGTAGGACGTTTCCTGTTGTTGAATGCGATCAGTGATCATCTGCGGTACCCGAACAGTCATACACTCTTCTTCCGTTCTACATTGCTGCATTTGTTTGCTGATCAGTCAGAAATTATCAAGGAGCAGATTACAAGGTAAGCACGTTGAAAGGAAAAGGAGACATTGAACGAACTTCATTGGTCTGTAGAGTACTTCTGGAGCGATTGATCGTGAACCGCCCTCATCCATGGGGATTACTTTCATCATTCATCGAAATTATCAAGAGTGAGAACTTTTGGGAGCATCAATTCATCCGATGTTCTCCTGATATTGAGAAATTGTTTGACAATGTCTCCAGGTAGGTAATAATTACGGTAAACAAAATTCCTTACATTTCTTCTTTTAGATCTACTGGATTTTGCAAATGACTTTGCGTTGGATAAAATATTATTTGCGCTGACCAGGAATCAAGAAGTTGATTGACACATCAAATCAATCCCGTAGCTCTAGTCATAATGCGCCAACTTAATATCTTAGAATTACTCTAAAAATACTAAAAGCGTACTGAAAAAAAAAGTGTTGAGGATAACGATTTCATTGTATTGGCTTTTCGAGTTTATCTACGATATTGTGGTGCGACTTCTCAAGCAACATATTTGGAAGAAGAACGCCTCTCTCAACAGTGAACAGCTTCAACAAGCCACGCGACATATTAGATGATGAAGGTTATTAGATCCCAAGATCCTTGCTATCATTCCAATCAGCGCGAAGTAGTTTCCAAGTGAACGAAGACGGTGACGTGCATGATTGCACGGAAGATACGGCCAATTTCTTAGATATCCGTGATATTCTGCCAGACACCATGATACGTAATTCGGACTATCTTGAAAAATCGAAATTCATACTCGTATCTCCACTGCCTAACGTCTTAGCATAGCAAACGATAGTGATTACTTTGGTCTCTTCTCACAACTACACATACAGCAGCTCTATTCTTCCTACATTGCTAGTGGACATGATCAAGCGAAGAGAAAGCGTAGAGACCATCATCCTTTGTGGAGCAGTCTCCGCTTAGACAATGTTCCCTTTCAAACAACAAAGCTTGATGGAATGTGGACAACGTGTAACTCTGCCGTACAGGAAGTAGCGACAAACGTTAAAAACATTTGGAACCGCAATATCTTTGATTATATGCTGAGACGGTTCTGATATTATACTTCAGAGGTGCATTGGTACCAAAAAGGGAAATGAAATACAAGGATCTGGTTATCAAGAAGTCTGAGGAGGCGGCTGCTAAAAGGAAATAGAAAAGAAGCAGAGTAAGCGTTACCACAAGAAGTGTCTGAAGCACATAGAATCTGCAGTTTGTCGTACGGATAAAGACAAATGGATACGCCGATCATAACAAGCCAATGATAGAATTCAAAGCATGATACACAGCGTGCGTGAAAGTAAAAAGAAAACCAAGGATGCAGAACAGATAAAAATCCAAGAAGTTTATGATGAGAAAGTTGACAGCAGGCAGATTGAGGAAGACGAGGCGGTGGAAATGTTGCTTCAACATGGAATAACACCGGAAGAAGTGGCCGATCTTGTTCTCGAGGAAGAGACAGAACCATTTGGAGAAGAAGTTAGCAAACCCACGAGCGCCGAGGAGACCGATGTATCGGCTGAGCGGTTTCGAAAGATTATGGCATTCACGAAGAAACAGATTGCTATGCAAGCTTCTGCCGCCGAAGTTTCCGAAAATATGAAGAGTGAATGGTTGGAAAAAAGCCTGTTATCTAAGAGGGAATCTAGGGCTATCGTGAAAGTATATTCGCTATGAAGGCCATACATCCCGTCCAAAGATAGCCCTAAATCGATCGTTCTTCAGCTTCCAGTTGTAATCATTGCGAACATTGTTCAACGTGTTGCAGGTTACGAAAGTTTCACGACAGAAATATGCCCTGTTGTCAGACCCGCGTCAATTTCTGCTGTTGATATCTATGCCGCGGCTATCTTCCAAATAATGGCGAGTAGTCCCAAGAGAGATGTGAACTGCAAAGTGAAGTATTTCGTTTGCAAAAACAGTTAACGAGTATCCGAATGGAGAAGCATAAAACACTGTACTGTAACAAAGAAGAGGTACTTGCCATAACAAAGTTGTACTATTGCGACTTGTCTAAATTGTCTCTTGCAATGTAGTCAAACAAGAACAGTACCGAAAAGGAATCAGTGCCTCCTCCTCCTCCAACAAACTCAAGGCCATGTCACGAGGATAATGCCGAACATCTTCAGATCGACCAGCTGGTAGCTGAAGCTAAGGAAGATAGAAGACCAGTGATGCTCGCAGGTACAGGCTATAGAATTAGTACCATGTCGACCATAACGCGAAATGACACCTGAGCGTTTTGATGCTCGTCTACGACTGTATAACCATCTCAGTACTCTGGTGAATGAACAAAATTCTGTCCAGCAAACGTCAGATCAAATTAGGCAGGCTATTGAGCTGGCTGCTCCCAAGAAAGAAGAATGTATCCGAGTAACTGCAGGTGAACTCGACCAGAAGTCCCTAGCACGAAAGCTACGTCATAAATGTGAACGCCGCAAGGTAGCCCATCAAAAACTCTGGAACCCACTTTAACCTTCAATACGTGGGAGCGGGATCCACAAGTCCATGCTACGTTAGAGGCATTATATAAATATTCACTCCTCAAGGCATGCAATGTT
Organism: Saksenaea oblongispora B3353; assembly: GCA_000697495.1. NCBI lineage: Eukaryota > Fungi > Mucoromycota > Mucoromycetes > Mucorales > Saksenaeaceae > Saksenaea > Saksenaea oblongispora. The sequence goes on from JNEV01001682.1 coordinate 233,979, forward strand.
GACGATATCTTGCATTCACATGCAGTAAGTGTATGTCTATTCCGTCTTCAGAGATGCTCATATACTCCTGTCATCAGGTCTCTCAGGAACAGCGGAACATTTTGCGCAACTTCTATTTCTCAAAGGCTTCCAGGAAGGGAAAACAAACTGCATTTCTCTTTAAAAAGAGAGCATATGATCAGTACGCCAGCTACGAGAGGCGGTTCATCAAGAAAGGCGACAAACGCTCGAGACTCATGATATGCATTGGTGCTGTTGGTACTGGTGTTGGATCGAGAATTGGTGGGCATTTCCGTCGTGGGGGAGGACAGATGCGACAGCATCATAGGCGGTGCGAAACCGTAGCGATAACCAACGAACATAATACGTCTAAAACGTGCTCTGTATGCTTTTCAGGTTGATAGAAAATGGCGTACAAGATCCCAAAATGGGAGTTCCATATGCTATAACCCCCACTGTCCTACTTACCGACAAGGGACAAATACGAAAAATCGAGAAGTAGAAGCAGCAGTGTGTATTGCACTGGCGGGCCTATCCACAATGGTCCAAAAGCACACCCTGCGTCCGTTCGATACGAATACCAGATCCCTGGCCAACCAGGATTACCATCGGTTAAGTACATTATCAGTCTACCAAAGCTTGAATATGGGCTGTGTGCATGCAAAAACGGTGAGGATGTGATGCAAAATTTGGAGGGTGAGTTCAAACGTAAACGATGGGAATTTGGTCGACGCAAATACTTCTTGAAATCATGCGAACTAATTTTCAAAATCCAGTATTAAAAATACGCAATATGCTAGATACAAAGAAACCTTGAGTAATAATCCTAATACATGCTATTTTTTAACTGCCCGTTTTTATTTATCGCTCGTAAAGTCTGTCCACAGCTGCATGAATGACCTGTGATCGATTATATTATCTATTATGAATCAAACGGATACTACTGCGATCACTTTTTTTACACTGCCAATGATGATAGGACAAAAGAAAGAAAAAATGACACAGGAACCAGGAACATCGGCTTCGTTCATTGATCCTCATTCCATTTCAGCCTTGGAGAAAATATCATTTTTGCAAACTATCGTGTACGTAGTGACACGGATGCAGTCTTTTTTTTTTTTTTTTTTTTTTTTTTTTCCTTATGTGATGACTGTGACCTACACTTGATCTCATTATGCTGAACACAACCAGTGAAACAGCATGATTGACTGTCGTGTCATGCAACGAAATGACGGTCTGCTTCGTGACGCTCTGTATGCGGTAACGTGGTCTATAGGTTTGGGCTGTTCACCTTTTTTTTTTTTAGTGGGCTAAAGTTGATGGGTGGAACAGAGGGAGGTTTTATTTGTCGTACATGACGATCTGCGTGCAGCCATCACAACAATGAGATTTGGTAATTCTGAGTGTAACAGGGCTTGCAAAAGAAATTTTTGTGCATAAATCATTAAGGTTTCGGTAGCCCCTACAGTGAAAGAGAGAGAGAATAAAATGGTAACACGAGTCAAAAAGAAATAGAAAGAGGACATGAGAAAGAAGTAACGAGCTGAGCAAGTGATATCTGAGTTAATAGTCAGGCTGCTCTCCGACAGTCAAAAACTTTTGTGGCGGAGAGGACGCTTACCGTTTTGTTCATTTCAGCATGAGTTGGAAGGTAATGGGCTACCATGAAGCTTTTGGAATGAGCTAAAAATTTTTTTTTCTGAACTAACGAATGGTGCAGGGTTTACAAAAGGCGGTGAGCCGGTTACCTCATCAAATTCTTTCAAAGAAATCCGAAAGTAATACAGAAAATACAAGGTGAATACGTACTTACTGTGATGATGTAGCTACGAAGGATGCGGATTTTATTGCATTGGAGAAGAAGTTTAACGAGTTTTCTAAAGTGGTGGATCGATTGGTGAAAGATGCGCAGACATATCGTGATAATATATCAGGTAAACGCATTAAGGCAAAATGAACATGGAAGTGAGAAATAAAGTCAGTACTACTTGGTCATCAGGCGGCGATGGCTGCATTTTTAACGATTATATACGATACAAACATTGGTATCGAAACGCAAGCTATTCAAAAACGGGTGCAGCAAACCCCTGCAAATGCTGTACAAGCGGTGAATGATGCTGAGGCGGCGATGGCGTACTGTCGGGACGAAATATTGCCGGAATTGGTAGGAAGAAGTGTTTATCAAGTGGAGATCACAATTTTTCTAAAACAATCTAGGATGCGGTGGATCGTGATGTTGTTAGACCAGCACTTGAACTTCAGGAGATTATCAAGATTATCCAAAAAACGATTGTTAAGCGAAATCACAAGATGATTGATTATGACCGACACCGATTAAGTTTGAACAAACTCAAACAAAAAGAAGAGAGAAGTTTTAATGAAGAAAAGCAAATATTCAAGGTGATATAGTTAAAAAGTTATTAACTAAACTGATTTGGAATGATTTTAGATTGAAGCTCTTTTGGAGACAGCCACACAAGATTATGAATACTTGAACAATATGTTGAAACAACAGCTTCCTGAGTTTTTCCGTCTCAAATCATTATTTATTCGACCTGTATTTGAAAAGTTCTATAATCTACAATGCAAGATTTCTGGCATGATGTATGCTCGATGCCACGAGCTTTTAAATGCTAACCTGCAGCATTTTACCACACATGCCATGTCAGTGACGGATGGATTAGGGTGGAGAAAATCACAGCGTGATGTTCGTTCCGAAATGGAAAATATGGATTTATTGAAATCTGGAGGAAAAGCATGGGTTGCTGGTAAGAAAACAAAAAAAAAAAATAATAGACTTGTTACTGAAAAAACAAAAAAAAAAAAAGCATCAGGAGGTGTAAACAATTCGAAACTATCCCTTCAAGAAAGAGCAGCAATCCGTGCTAACGAGGGAGTCACCTCATCATCATCGTCAACACCTCCTCCTGCTTATTCGCCATCTGCACCTAGTCTTCCACAACGATCACAACCAACTTACGTGTTAGCTTTGTACGACTACGACGCTCAGACCACCGATGATCTGAGTTTTAGAAAGGATGATAAAATTGAGTTGATTGAAAGAACGGCCGATCAAAATGACTGGTGGACAGGTCGACTTCGTGGCGTTACAGGCCTTTTCCCAGGCAACTACGTGACCGAACTTAAATAACTTAAACTTTCTTTCATAATGAAAATTTTTTTTTATTTGATTTACAAGACAATGACGTATCAAAGAGAAAAAAAAATATAGATAGGTATTGACGCAAAAACATAGGTGAAGTCAGTTTTCATAGGTGTTTCCGAGAAGAAAAAAAAAAGGGGGAAAAAACTTGGACATGTAGAGAAGGTTATAGCATTAAAGCGTAGTGGGAAAAAAAAGAAGAAAAAATACAACGTTTCTTTCTTATCTTCTTTTTTTTTTTTGTTAGCAGGATGGCAGCACATGATTGACAAAACGATTTAATTCCGTTGATGTAGAACAACGAAGTAAATTGCTTTGAACATGGGCATCGATTTCCTAGAGAAATATGTCAAAAAAAAGTACACTTAATATAGAACACTTACAAGGAGGACATCCTTTGCGTTGGGACGTGTTTTTGGATTTTCATCCAGTAACCAAGCAACCAAACCACGCATATACATGGTTGGATAACTGTAAGAAAAGGTGGGACTTGGTTCACTGAGAATAGCTGCAAACAATTCAATTTCATCCTTGAGAAGATAGTGTGGTGGCACGCGATCCATCATTTCAATAATGGTGATACCAAGTGACCACATGTCGATTTTCTCGTCGTAATACTGTTCGCGAATAACTTCGGGTGCCATCCATTTACTTGTTCCCAGTCGGTCCCGGTTACGTTTATTTGTACGCGTCGCCAAACCAAAATCAGCTAAAAAAAAAAAAGTGAGTAAAACACAAAAATGCGAAAAAAAAAAAAAGCATACTTAGTTTGACTTCTCCGTTCCAGCCTAGTAACAAATTCTCACACTTGACATCCCGATGAATAAATCCTTTGCTATGTAGGTACATCAAGGCTTTCAATGTTTCGCACGCAATATGAACGGTGTAATCTTCAGGAATGCCTCGTTGACAAAGAACAGCAAAGACAGAGCAGCGTTGTAAATCCATTGCTATCCAGACATCGTCACGCCACAAGGTGACTTCGCGCAACCGAACCAGGTTCGCGTGACCTGTTGCCATAATTCGAAGTTCACGTACGATAGCTGCTCGATACTCTCGGTCAGGATCAAGACGGCAACGTTTGATAGCCATGTGAATATTCTTTTTATACCGATGCACGGCCCGCACCACAGCACCATTGACACTAAAAAAAAAATTGGTTTGAGTTACATTGATAGATGATTTTAACTTACCCTGTACCAATTTCTTTGAAGCCACCATATTTGTTACGTGGATCTAATGATGAGACTTGAACTTTGGGTAAAGCTTTTCGCATTTTTCGCTCAAACTCATTTTCGGGACGAATCAAAGGTGGTAGCTGCGGAATCTCGGAACGTCCTACGGGGATCCAGGGCCGTTTAGAGATATGTTTTTGTGGATCACATGGACGAAGGCTGTAAGTTTTCTCTGAGACGGCTTCTGGTTTCAAAAAGGCGTCACTTCCAAGGATATTCGGAATCTCATAAAATCCTGGTGCTCGCCATACCTCCTATTCCGGTATCAGTTATCCATGCCAATCATTTTTTATTTTATTTTATTTTATTTTTATATATTTTTTTTATCTTTCTCTTTTTTTTTTTGTCTTTTTTACCTTCACAGGAAGGCCACCATTGGTTTGCGATGCGTTACTACTTCGAGAATTGAGGATGGAGGTTCGACGAAGGCAACCGGTAGATCGACGTTTCATCGTCATATCCACAACCATGACAGATTGACGTTTATCGGCGGTTGTTGATGATTTTGATTGTCGTAGGTTGCCGAGCGACATCCGTTTGCCGCCAAGAAGACCAGGCGAACGCTGATAAGGACAAATAAGTAAAAAAAGAACAATGAAAAAGTAAAAAAATCTTACTCTGTTGTCTTTGGCGGCAGCAAGCATTGCTTTTCCGTGGTTACCGAGTTGAGTGTTAATATTTGATTTTATGTTGTTATGTGAATTGACGCACGATAGCATGGTTTTTTTAGAATATATAAATTGAGAGATATATTCCAACTATTGTCATGCCCTTGTTTTTAAGAAAAAGGAAGAAAAAAACACAAAGAGACAGAGAATAACAATAAAAGAAGAAGGAAAGGGAAAGAGGGGAAACAAAAAACTCAACGTCCATATTTAACACTTTTTTGGTGGCGATTTTCTCCCCTTCTTTTTCGGGACCAAGGTTGAGCCTCCGCCTACCGTCAGATTTTAACACCGCCCACATCCCTGATCAAAAGGAACACATAGCATAAAAAAGAAAGTTGATCCGAGCAGCAAATAAATCGAAACCATTTGTTCTTTAACTTAACCTCCTTAAAAAAAGTATTATGATAGTACTATTCATTCTTTATCGCTTTTTTTTTTTGAACAAAAAGATATATCTTCAACCCACGTGGAGTAGACAAATGATGTTTAATAACAGCGGCCCCGATTTGGATTAATGGATGCAGATTACGACGCTGCGAAAAGATCTTATTGTTCACAAATGGGAAATGTGGACCGTGGTTTTATAATAATAAAAAAAAAACGTGGCTTTGTATAACACACTGAATGTAAAAAGAATAGCGTGCTGGAAGAAACAAAAAAAGACAGTAGATATTTTTTTTATTATCACCCTTTCCTCGCACGGTATTTTCTTCTTTTCTCTCTTTTCCAATATATCATTCACCATTCTCCCCTTCCCTAAATAATAATAAAAAAAAAACATCTCCTGATATAACTCGTTCACCTTAGCGACAACTCATTCAGACCAAAAGAGAAAAAACTAGTCGCGTAACCATCTCTGCGGAAGTTAGGCCAGCCAATAGATTTGCTTATAGCACTCTTAATGAGGTTTCGTGCGAATATGGCAGGCCAATAAAACGCTTCCATTAGGTCTTTGTCATTCGACAGACAGCGAAAGCCAACACTTATCCCATATCAAATGGATAATACACCAATCTCGAGGAAAAGTCAATGAGAAGCTGTCATGGAAACAAAAAGATTGTCTATTGTCAAGGTTACGACTCCGAAAATCGAATGCATTTCTCGCAGTTTCAGACAACGAAGCATTCCTGCCTGCGATCATTAAACAAAGAAACTGAAATCTACAGTCAGGGACATCCCATTCCTACCAATCAGATGTATTACTGCCTCATTTCATTTTGTTGTTATTATGCGCTGTTTGCATTACAAAGTCTAACTGCATATACGCCTATCCGATTGGTATTCAAAGGAAAAAAAAAAAAAAAAAAGGGGGGGGGTTCATCGTGGAGGACAATATTACACAACCATGCGAGTACCTCGGAGACTGGCAACAAAAACAGTTCTAATTTCCATGTTCGATGTCTTACAACTTGGAGGACCTCGAAGGGCAGGAAATATAAAGTGGGATACGCTATTTATTTACTGTCAATGTTCAGATTTTCTATCAGCTGAAGATATCGATGCTAAAGATTTGTCGTTGTGCTCATTTACTGACGTAAAGCATGCGTATGAATCCCTGATTACTAGGGAAAAAATAGTAAGAGCAATACATCAGGCATCGTCCCTAGCTGGTACTGATTGTGTCGGCCCATAAAGATCAAACCCAACGACCAAGATGCGACTTTTTTTTTTTTTTTGGAACGGAGATCTACCCAAAATGCAGTATCTGGTTCCTCGACTCCAGATCATATTTATTAGTATGGGAGGGACAGGAGCTGCTCCCCGGATAGACGGGTATCCTCGACAATGGGGAGAAAAGCTAAGGAAAAAGATGAGAAACACAAGGAGCATGTAGCAGTTGCGAGTACGAACGAAAATCGCCTATGACAAGTCTGGTGTCTTTTTACTATCGGCGGCGTGCCGAAAATTCAAGAGCCCCGAAAACCAGTCCTGTTCGCTTTCTCTCTCACACACTTTTCCGTCCATCCCTTTTGTGAACCTGATGTTGACTGACGACGAGTACGACTTCCTTTTCAAACTGGTCCTTATCGGTGATTCAGGTGTAGGCAAATCCAATCTGTTATCGCGATTTACCGTAAGTCTTTCCATGGAAATGACACAGGGTTTGAGTAGAAGAACGTTTAGACCAATGAATTCAATCTGGAATCGAAAAGTACCATTGGTGTTGAATTCGCAACAAAGAATATCGAAATTGGTAAAGACAGAGAAAAATAAACATTCTTATCACACACTGATACGTTTTCACAAGATAACCATACGATAAAAGCTCAGATCTGGGATACAAGTGGACAGGAGCGATACAGAGCTATCACGGGAGCGTACGTCTTTCCTTTTTCTTGTTTCTTTTCCTAAGTTCTATTTCCTCTAGATACTACCGAGGCGCTGTAGGCGCTCTTCTTGTCTATGGCAAGTCTACAAAAGAAATCGCAAGCATCGGATTTCTTCTTACCTCCTTTTTTTCCCTTAGATATCACACGCCAATCTTCATTCCAAAATGTCACCCACTGGCTGAAAGAGCTACGCGAACACGCCGATCAAAATATTGTCATTATGTTGGTTGGCAACAAGGTTGATTTAAGCGAAACCAGTCGAGCTGTAAGCAGTGATCAAGGTGGATCGCTGGCTGAACAAGAAGGCTTCCTGTTTATGGAAACCTCCGCTTTGGATGCCACCAACGTCGAAAAAGCATTTGCCACCGTCTTTGATACGATTTATACCAATTTGCCCAAAAAACAACCCGTGACTGAAGGACAGGCCAATGTAGCTCCCACCTCCGGTGAAAAAATCCAACTTCGACCCCCAAGTGTTCGTGGCATTGCCCGTGGTGCTGATGATGACGCACGTAGACAAAACAACAGCAAAAATGCAAGTGGTGGAGGATGCTGTAATTAAGAAAATAAATGTTTATTTAAATATTTGTAAGATCGCGTTTGACAGGTCTTGAAACTGTACGTGGTTTAGAAACCGTATGGCCGAAACCAAATCCCTCTTCGGACGCATGGGACGAAGACGATGTTGTTTGTGTCGGTGTTTTATCACCGCTATTTCGTTTGTGGGAAGCAGCCTCCAGGTTTTTCATAATCTCCTTTTCCGTTTCCAAATCGAGTGTGCCATGCGCAGTAGTGTGCCATTCTGGATGGTCCCGTGCTTCTTTAGTATGGTTCCATGCATCATGACCGCGAGGATGTCGCGCTGCTTGCCAAGGAGCTAAAGAATGTAACTCAGTACAAGAATTAAGAGACTAAAAATAACACAATCAATTTATTCTACTTTGCTTATTTTCCGGTGTCTCTGCAGTAAAATCAGCCTGCTGCTGTGCCATGAAGAATAAAAGATTCAAAAGCGTGGAAAAAAAAAAAACGAGATCCTTTTTTTATGCTTGTGGTGAAAAATGATGTCATCTAGGTTTCAGACGACTTGTGTGTTCGCTTTGCTGTGTGGAATAATTTGCATCACCTGCTGTGTATTAAAAGAACCGCTACATTCGATGGAGAAATGCAAGGCTGCCCGAAGCAAGCCACGTTGGATGCGGATAAGGAATAGGAGCGGGAAGGAGGAGGAGATTAAATGAGATCATCCAGAAAAAAAAGTCAATGCGTCCTGTATTCTACCTACCCCTATGAGACCATACAACTTCATCCCGGAGTCATGCCGGGATTCAATATGGATTGCCAAGACACTTTGCGCAAAATGAAACAGTAAAGGATGGGCACTCTGCTAGATCGTTTTCCTAGCATACATGAAAGATCATGCGTCACTGTTCCATCCTTCTTTGGGTCATGCTCCTGCTTTGCAAAGAGAAAAAGAAAACACCTCTGAGCAGATGACGCCATAGCAGATATCATGGATCTCCTTCCCCTTTCCTCTTTTTTTTTTTTTTTTTTTTTTTTTTTTTTTTTCATTGGTCAGTTCGCTCTCGGTGCCTTTTCCCATTCTCTACAAGCGCGCCATGTCGAGAAAAGATTAGAAGAGCTTCTTCCATCGGTTGCATTTGATATTGGGTAAAATGTTACAGTTTTATATTTCGTCTAATGTCACTTGTATTCGAAATAAAGTTCTAATTTACTTGAAGAACTTTTTAAACATGCCTGGGCTATCATCCTTGGCACCAAAGCTCTTGTTCAATTCAGCAATGGTACTCATATCCAATTGGATGCCCGCTTCAGCCATATCTTTGGCGAGTTTCTCCACTTTTGTCTTGATCTCTGGATCTCTCATGACTTTGACAACCTTGGTACCAAATAAAGCATGAACCATTGCTCATCCTTGCTACCTTCTTCCTCTTCTTTTTTTTTCTTTCCTTACCTCCATAAAACTCGGTTGCTTGGATGTATCCAAAGATTTGCTTTGTAACAGCTGTGTGATTTCTGCCAACTGCTGAAGAATGTGAGGATGCTTCCTCAGTTCGTCAATGAGTGGATGCACGGGTGGTTGGCCATCGTGTGCCGAAGCTCTCAAGGAAACACCATGTGTAAATGTAGCACGTCCAAGGATAGGAGGACGAACAGCGCCATTAACAAGACGCTTTGGTGTAGCTAGACGAACACCAGATCGAGCAACACTAATCAGACGAAACATGACAGCTTGGTGGGAAGACTTGTGATTTTTTTTTATATTGCCGGTACTGGATTTAACCGAGATGGGGTTCCGATAGCTGATGAGGCTTGGCGGAGAATGATAATGGAACAAGTGTAGCCTTTTGATTGGCCGGGAAAAATAGGAAACGGCTATAAAGCACTTCGCCCCGGCTCTGCAATTTTTTTTCTTTAGTCGACGATTACTAAAGCTGATCTCTTCCATTGGGTGGTGGTAGATCAATTTAAACCGTCTCTTTGGCTTTGTAAAAGAAAAAATACAACACAACAACAACTACTCAAGCAACAACATGATGGCTAGCCCAAAACAAGATAACGGCGATAGTTTGGCTGCCCTATTATCGTTACCAGTCAACTTTGCGTTGGACCCTCTGGTGACGGTTTCTTCTTCTTCTGGTATGACAACAAAACGTCCTGCCCTGCAACCTGTTCCTGGTGAAGGCAGTGATTCGTCGGCTTCATCGAAGCCTCTCGCAAAACGGTTGAAAAAGGCCCAGTTGTCATTGGAAGACAAGGACCAGAAGGCAAAAGAAAGGTAAAATTTGTCTATTGATCTATGCCACGATGGCTAACAGCAAAGCGCAGAATATTACGAAACAGAGCAGCGGCACAAGAATCCCGAGATAAAAAACGTAGATATGTCGCCGATTTGGAACAAAGAAACGAACATCTTGTCGAAGAAAACGCATGCATAAACAAGCGTGTCAAGATGTTAGAAGCACAAAATCAAGCACTAGTGTCTCAGTTGGAATTAGTAAGCCGCCAACTGGCGAACCTACAGTACAAATTGAGTCCAGCCCCTCAAATCGTCCTTGATGGCTTTTGCGATTCAGCACGGATCGCGATAAGGATGAAGTCAGCACCTAAGGTTCATGCTCTCTGACGTCGAACTCACAGAAAAAAAAGGCTACTTTCTCATTTACCACCACCCAATGGAAAATCAGTAAAAACGAACCAAAGGTAACGAACAATTCCTTTCCCTGCAGCGGAGGCTTTCAAGTACGAGGAGAGGGTGCCTGAACAACAAGGTTCCTGCACACCACCTTCCCCGATTCTGTCCCCACAGTGCTCATCTGAAGAGGAGGAAGACGAGACGGCGTCTCCGGTACACCAGATAATGGACCAGTTCCATCTGGACGATCTTTTTGACTGGGATGGTCAACAGTCCGTCTTTCCCGAACCACCAATCTTTCTGTGAATAGCTCCCTCATCCTCTTCATTTAGTTTCTTTTTCCTTTTTTCTATCTACGCTTTATCCTTTGACATTTGCTCTGTAAGTTTTTGTTTTTTCCCTTAATAAAGTTCTTCCTGTGTCCATTTCATTGAACTCTCCATAACGAAAAAAGGAAAAAGAAAAAGGTTACTTTATAAAAAAATGAATTCAAGTTCGTAAATATAAGGGATGGAGGGAAGGGAGTACAACGGGCAGTAGTCTTTCTTAACTTTTTTACTCCTGACCAAACCCAAGCGTCTCTTCCACAGCCATGGTAAGTTTGGCGACCAACGCTTCGTAAGATTTATAGGGGGGCATATCGATGCGATTGAAGCTGTGCAACATAATCAAGTTTAATCAGGGATACGTGTTTTTTTTGTCTCTTTTTGGACTTACCAGGTATGTGCTTTTGGTAGTTGGGTAACTTCGCCCGATTTCTCAATAGTAAAGCGTCTCGGACCATCACTACCTTGCAGGTCTTTGAAACCATTGACGGGGATACGTGAAGTACCCGTGGTGAACTGAAGCAGACGTGATTTCTTCTCACTGTCCCAGGAACGAACACACTAAGCATCAACGGCGTCAGCTGGATGTCCATGGCGCCTATGGTTTGTTACCTTCCAGAACCACTGGATCACGTCATCTTGCTCTGTATAGCCTCGGTAATCGGTGTGCTTTCGCCAGTCATCCACATCGATTTCGGCAATACCACCAATCAAAAGCTCGAGCTCGCGTTCATCAAAAACATTGATCAAATCTTGAGGAATCAACTGGTTGAAACCTTCTTTGAAAGCTTTGAACTGTTCATCGACACGTCGCGAAATACGCCATTCCGTCACCAGACTATAAATAGGACGCATTAGTCTTCTCTCTCTCTCTCTTTTTTTTTCTTAGGGTCGACGTACTCTACGTATTCGTGCTTATTCTCTTCGGTGACTTCAATGTTGCGACCATTGGGTTTGAGATCCACAGTGACGACTTCACCGAAACGATCATCGTCAGTGGAGAACGTAAGATCTAATGTGCCGGTGATATCGTTGTCGCTAGCAAAAGTTTAAGCCTTGGGCCACAGTCAGATAATCAGAATCTTACAGCATCCACATCAAACTTCGATGGAATTCAGCATCGACACTTTCCATATCGGACACTGTGACTTTCTTGTTGAGGATTTTCTTGTAGAAAGAAACAATAAAGAAAGCGTCAAGGAAGCGACGATGGAAAATTGCTAGACCGACAACTCGGCCAATGAATTTGAAGTAATTCAAATGTTCTGGGTTGATGCCTGAGTGAGGGTTGATTTGTAACGTGTAATTGTCGTGTGCGGAATACTCAAACAAGCTAATCAATGTGTCAGTGTGTGCGTGTAAATGATGATGTTTTCAACATGTACCAGTAGAATGGATTGAACATCTCATGCGACAGCAAGAAGAAGAATTCTCTGGAAAAAGGCGTTTAGATGGACCCATGTTCTTTTTTTTTTTTTTTTTTTTGGTTACCTTGATAATCCACCATAATCCAAACCATCTTCTCCGTCGAATTTAATCATTAGGCGCTTCTTCAAATCAGCCGGTGCTTGTCGCATAATTTCGGCGTAGGCATCCTCGAAAATATGGTCACGGCGCACCTTAATGTGACACTGACCCGGTACAGGTCGCAAAGCTGGTTGTGAACGGAAATAGATCAATTTACGACGGAAATCACGCTTATACTGTGGCACGTTCTGATCAAGACTGCTAGGTAATCTTGGATCTTTTGAATCCCATTAATCCAATGTTTTGTTTTAAATCACTTGCTTTACCATCCCATGTTGTTGTTTTTGTGTTATGGTCCACAAAATAAACTCTTCCTGTACTTGTCAATCGCATTTCCCAACCTGATGGTAATGGTCCAAGCTGAGAGACAGGTTGCACTTGGACTTGAAGATTGGATCCAGGACCAATGGTGCTGATGTACTGTTGTCGCCTAGGATCTACCCAAGTGGTCGTGCGTGTGTTGTGATCGACAAAATAGGGGCGGCCTTCCGTGGTCGTGCGCATTTCTATTGAAGATGACAGCTGGTCAATGATCTTTCCATAGAACATGAAGAATACATGCCCCATCCAGGTGGAAGTGGTCCAGAGCCTGCAGTGGTCATATTATTTTGCAGAGCCAAGACATTGGATGGCGTGGAAGAAGTGCCACTGCCGCTACTACTTGCTCCCGCAGCTGGCGGCTGCTCCAAGTTCGTTGAACTGTTTCCTGCAGTTGAACGAGCTTCGGGAAGTCCGCGTGCATTATGTCGCCGGCGCTCTAATTCCGTTAAATTCTGCTGTTCGCGTGCAGTGGAAGAACTATAAAGAGTTATCAGAGAATGGATGTAGGAAGGTGAGACCTACGAAGGTCGCTTCCATGTGGTTGTTCTGTTGTTGTGATCAACGTAGTAGGGTCGTCCTAAATGATCAACCCGTCGTTCCCATCTAATGGGTAGGTTAGGAATCAACGGTGTAAAGTTTTTGCGGATTACCCTTCGGGTAGGTCGTTGGTTCGGTCCTCGTTGTGGGATGAAGAAGATGGCGTATCCGCCGCAAAAGAAAAGGTTGTGGGTTGATTATTAGGTTGGGTAGATGGAGATGGTTCGGTAGGTTCGACAGCACTGGAGGTACTGTTACTGGAGGCATTGAGAGGTGTATTGTGTGTTCCAGGTACAAGCGTATTTGTTCCGTTGCGGATGGGTACGTTTACGTTGGTAGAAAGGTTGAGAATAAGTTTACCGTGAATGGTTTCGTTTGCATTTGATTTTTTTAGGTCGAGGTTTAACATTTCTACAGTACAATTAACCTTCGTCATTGCACAGAGTCCTTGTAACTCACCATCTCCTCCTACATCGAGATCAAAGACATTGCCAACTTGAACATTAATAACACCCAAAAAGCCCTGATCCTTCTTCTTGAACTTTTTCTGGTCAAAAACTTGTACAGCAATAACACTTTGATTTGTCACTTTCCTATATATTTTATGTTAAACCGGAAATGATAAAAAGGCTGAGGGCATACATACAAATCAAAACTTTCGTTCCAGTAAGGATTCAAAGTCTTTTTCATAACAGTAGTTGTGTGTGTTTGTTCACCGTCGACAGTAACAACGGCTAAATAATGATATTTCAGTCATACATATTAAAAACGTAATAGCTTTATAGATACCAAACGGGTCGGGTAATTTAAAAAAGAGATCCTTTTTTATAAGCCCATCTGCAGCAATGACCGTTAAACGGACCGTCCTCGTTCGTGATGAATTCGACATATTCTAATCAAGATGAAACTTGAAGAGTGTCGGTTGGGGACAGAAGGGTAAAAGATGAATACGTTATTCTATTTTTGGTTTCCGTCAAAGGAAGATGCCGAGAATTGTGAAGAGAAAAAAAAAAAAGAGGAAAGCGGAAAAAGAAAATGCTGAGCTTTTTTTTTTCGTTTCCTGAGAAGGGCTTGGCCCATGTCCACTGTGCACTTTATTCACTTGAAATTCAGACGCCGTGTAAAATGGAAAATTGCAACAAAATAGGTGAAGACTTAACCAGAAAGAGAACTCTTCATGACACCAAAAAGAATAAAAAATAGCTAATCATTACAACTAGTAAACTGACACCGTAAATATCACAAGTTTTGACCTCTCGGAAAATTGAGGAGGACGAGAATAACCTTGAATGTTGCTGCTAGTGTTAATATCTTGTTGTACTGTAAGTTTTTACCACGCAACTTTAATTATTTTCTAAATGCTTCTGTTTTCGAACTTATCTTTTGCTTCCTACATTACTTGAATGATACTGTAACTTGAACGTACTAACTTCTCTTTCAGTACTACCAGAATCGTTACGGTTAAAACATTGGGTGATGAAAGAATCCATAGAAAACAAAGCTAATTAGATCTGTCGTACCTTACACAGATTCCGCTATGTTCAAAATGATATTCTTTACACCTGCATCGAATCGACAACAGTAGCCCATACATCATCATGAAAACAGATACTACTTCGATGATGCATCTTATTGTTCGTGAGATTATGAAGGGAAAGTTGAAGTGAAAAAAAAAAAGGAGAGTGGTACAGAGGGATGCCAGAAGGAGAGGGAAAGATAACGGTTGAAGAAAAGAAAGAAAGGGGGAAAAAGTCAAATCTTTTCTGCAATTAACTGAAGTCCCAGTCTTTACTAAACTTGTTGA
The DNA here is from genome assembly GCA_000697495.1 of Saksenaea oblongispora B3353. Taxonomy (NCBI): domain Eukaryota; kingdom Fungi; phylum Mucoromycota; class Mucoromycetes; order Mucorales; family Saksenaeaceae; genus Saksenaea; species Saksenaea oblongispora. Next base: position 249,047 of record JNEV01001682.1, read on the forward strand.
GATGCTATCTGATACGAACAGTTGGCTTTTGTTGGTCCGCACTATAGTACCTTGCGATAGATTTTAATGCCAAAGTATTATCCGTGAGGTTCCATCTGTTTGAATGCCGTATATCTATGGCGTAGCATAAACACAAGTCGAATCCCTTTCGACCCCCATATAGCAAGTTATGCTACAGTGCCTTGGTTATGGATCACGTTCTCGTGTAGGCTAGTACAACATATTTTAGGATTACAATGCAAAAGTTACACGTTCTTGAGAAGACATACGTACCTGCCTTAATATACAGCATGTCAAATGATAGCCAGTATCTGGAAGATGGCTCCTGATGTTTTCGAAGAAGGCTTTAGAGAAGACGTGTAATGCATCGTAACGAGATTGTTATTATTTGGGCGGAAACACACACACATTCTAGGATATTAGCAGCGATCGATGCTGCTCCGAAGATCCACGGCAAAAAGTGAAGAATAGAACTGCATCGATGAAAAATAGTTTTAATTACCACCAAATCACGTAGGCCGCATTCACGCCGATGAGTTTATATACGATCCATCTTTGACTGTAGTTGGGAAAATAGTAATAAGCAAGAGAATGACAAAGTCCCGAGAATGCTGTAAAGGGTGGAAGGATTGGGGCGACTAAATGGAGATGGCCAATTATCGGCGAGATCAAGGCAGCTGGGATACGGTGACGACAAGAGACGACAATGGAAGTATGGGATTATAGAGTCCCATATGGTGAAGGCTTTTGTAGTGTTTGTATGAAAGTGGCCAAAGAGAAATGGGTAAGAAACGTCGCCGTTGATGAATTATGCTTCATAAAGTTAAAAGCAATGGCTGGTCATAAACTGATTGTAGCATTAAGCTTGTGAACGTACATGGTTGTATTCATGTAAGACACTTATTATTATATAATTCCTTGTGGCACAGACATAATGCTTGATGATGTTACAATACAATAGCGTAAACGCCATCCTGGTATCCTTTAGCTTTAATTGCAACTTATTTCTTTATACTCATAGCCATCGTGTGATCATACGTTCGCCTGTTTAGAACCTCGTGACTATGATCTTTTTTCATCTTTTGCGTTTCCCAGCATTTTGACAGTATTCGTTTGTGACCTGGTTTCACCACTAAGTTCTCCAAATTTGTCGTTTCCTTTTGCTGCGTGATATTTGATCGCTTTTAGGTCTTTTCGTCCATTGTAGCGTTTCCATTATTCTCTCTCTCTCTCTCTCCCCAGAGATAGAGTGATGCTTTTCGAACTTAGGTTTAGCGATATATACAGATCTTATATACTATTGCTGTTTTGAAAGGTATAGTTCTCGAATAATGTAAGGTTGCAATCTGTCCATTGTCTTGCATAGAGCAACAATTTCGTTTTCGTCTGGAGCGTCTTCGTACTTCTAGTCTATCTTTAAACTGTTCTCTTTGACGGTGGCCTTGGCTTTGCTTGAAAACACTTTTTTTTCAACTTCTTTATTGAAACAATATGCAGTCGCTCCTTCTTTTCTCACTATCTGTAGACATCTCCTTTGTACCCTTCCGCAGAAAAAGGAAGAAAAAAAAAATAAAGGATGAAGTGTAAATTCTGGATGGAAGACAATAATTGACACTTTTCTTTTTTCTTTTTTTTTTTGTAGTAGAAAATGACATCACCAGTTAGTAACACCATTATCATATGCACTTAATGAAATATTTGCCGCCGGAAACACTTATTTCAATATATATATGTATATAAAGTGAATTACGCCAAAGAAGAGATTCATTTCTATAGTGATTGACAGATGTGAGAAATTTGGATATATGTTACACAGGTGGCCCCTGCGTCCAAAAGGAAAAGCAATTTCGACACGACGCTTACGGGAGCATTGTCGTCAACAGATTTCGATATACACCCTTCCCAAAAACTGATGTCGCACTTTGTGCAATTCTACAGTATAAATTGTGAACAGCTTTTGCTGAAGTTAAACTCTAACGTTTTTGGAAGTGAACGCATGGAAATCGATATTACCTCCAAGTTCCTGAAAACTGCTCCACGTTCTTTTCAAGGCAGTACCGCTGTGTAACGTCTGAAACATTGATGTCTCCCTTCAGTTCGAGCTGACTCAGACAGGTGCGGGCCGGGCTACTCGATGTTTTGGTACACCGTCACAAAATCCAACCACTTCCATCGAAGCGACAAGGATACACATCTTGTGCTCAAACCGAGATGTCGGCCACACAGTATTACGAATTGTACCGCCGTAGCAGGTATATACTGATTTTAACCTGCGATTAAACAGCTAATGAGTCAAATCTTCAGCATCGGCATGGCGTTGACTGACTCTTTGGATGAGCTTATTCAGAGTGGCCACATCAATCCGCAGTTGGCCATGCGAGTGCTAACAACCTTTGATAAAAGTATATCTGAAGCCCTTGCTCAGGGTGTGAAAAATAAGGCGAATGTCAAGGTGACTTGAGGATGTCTTTTTCAATGTGATTTAAATGGGGATGGTAGGGCCACTTGCATACATATCGTTTCTGTGACGAAGTATGGACTTTTATCATCGAAAATCCAAATTTCAAGTTTGACCAGGAAACGGTTACTACCGACAAGGTCAAAATCGTAGCCTGTAACGCTAAACGTCCCGGTGAACAGTAGATCGCGTTTCGTTTCTCTATCTCTCCCAACATGTCCGCTCGCAAGCTTCATCTCCTATCCTACCATTCGCTCTTGCTTTTCTGTAGATATGATTTCTAACAATAAACCGTAGCCTCTTCTTTTTTTTATTCTTTTTATTTATTCATCATGATGTGCCAATGGCCAAATGTTAAACATGTCTTATTTTCCCAGGTACTTTTCTACAAACTACAGCAGCTTATTATTCTTCAAAGGGGTACTCAAATGGTTCAAATGGTGGTGCTTCTTCTTCTACTGCGCCCGCTCCAGATGCGTCAGCTATAGTAAAAGTCAGAAAATATGGTTTGTATTTTTTTTTTATGTTTACCTCCAGAAGGTGCGCTGGGCTCTATCAATTCTTCGTCTTCACCAGGCTTTCGGTCAGCTAAGAGAATAATACCACCAACGTTGCCCTTCTTGACAGGAACGTATCTAGAATCGTCTTTGAAAGAAATATGCTTGAGCTGAGCAGGAACCACTCTTGCCATATTTTCAAGAACTTCGAAGCTTTCTTCCTTTCTCTTCTTGCCCTTGCGCTCCTCTTTCGCCTCGTCCTTTCGTTCTTCTTTTGGTGCTGGCTCTTTGTCAACGTCCATATGATCTGCCTTTTCTTTCTCCCACTTCTTGGCCCGAGCCTTTGCCTTGGCCGTCGTGGACAGAACAGCGGTGGCCACCTAAGTCAAGGGAGGTTAGATGACAAACACATCGTAAAAAAACGCCATACCTTCTCTACGACGGTTGCTGATGGAGGCTTCAATGCAGGAGGATACGCGAATAACGATGGTTTAGCATTCGAAATAAATTCGAACTTGGGAATCTAAACAAGCGGTCAGTAACACATAAAGAAACAGGTTGCATTACTCTACCTGGAGATTCTTGTTAAGACCAATGACGGCAGTAGGGGTAAAGGCTAAGCTGAGCATATGTGTCAAAGGATGCCAGTACCAGAACTGTGTAAAGACAGCCATGCCAATAATAGCGGGCATGTTGGCATGACCAGAGCGAGAAACAAGTGAGATGGTAACATTACGACCACCTGAAAAGAAAAAAAGGATTAAGTACTCAAATACAATATCGAAAAATACGTTTTTACCTGCATCGATAATGCCCTGTGCAAGGACAGCACCAAATTTGGCCATTGGATCTTCATGTTTATCTCCAATAATCTTTTCATAGAACTTTCGCACGCTGCCAACCTTGGGGTTGGTGTTTTCCGTCTGCTGCACAAGAATCATGGCTTGCGAAATAAGAGCACCTTGGCGCACAAAATCAACTGGATCCTTGGTCAATGGCTCAAGCAATTCAAGAGCGTCCTGGAAAAAAAAACTACGGTAAGTACATTGTATCAGTTGGTAATGATGCCACTTACCAAGTCTCCGGTGCCTGCACAAGAGATACCTAGCGCAAGGGTGGAGCCATAACGCACGTTAGGATTGTAGCTCTCGGAAAGAAGCTGGACAATACGTGGCACTTGTTTTGGGTTTCGTAGAAGAATGAAACCGAGCGCTGTAACAGCAGCCCGACGAACATCATCGTTCACATCACTTACAGCGACGTGGAGCAAACGACGGATAGCTTTGTTGTTACCCGTACCACTGTAAGCCATGGCAATGGTATAAATACCACCATAACGAAGAACGGGATCCTAGATTGAAAAAGAAATTAATGCCTCGTTATCCATCTTCTGTCTTACTTTATCATCCAGCAGCTCCTTGATCAATGCATCTGCCTGCTCTTCTTTGCCGTACATAATGAAAGAAATACCAACAGCAAGACCACGAATGATCTTTTCGTGCTGCGTTTCATGGGCATATTGAAGCATTTCTTCAATAGCTTCCTGAGACGCCGTACCAAGCATGACGAGACCCATGGCCAAACCAGCTGCTTCACCAGCAACTGCACTATCTCCAAACAAGGCATTCTTCAACTCGTTGTAAATATCTACCAATACATAAGCATCAGTGCTACAAAAAGTACGCGATAATTACCTTCATTATCCGTCGCCATGCCAGCAACACCAAGACCAAGACAAGCACCATGTTGGATAATATCGCTTTGTGCATTCTTTAAAGCATTCTTAAGGAAATCCAAGACGTCCGAACCATGATTTGCGTTAATCAAACCAAGTGCATACAAAGAACCACCCTCAGAATAGGAGCTGCTGCCACTTGATCCGCCTTGCGGTAAGTAAGGTGCCAATAGGTTCATGGATTGTGCCAATTGACCCTATAAAAATGATGAATTTGCCATTGTCTAACAACATCCTTCTTTTCTACCTTGTGAATAACACCCAATGCAGCTGTAGCGCTGAATTTTGACCAGTTGGTGGCTCGTGAAAGCCATTCAAGGTTCTGACGTAAGAATTCATCGCTCGTCGTTCCAGCATGCATGAAGGCATTTGCAAACGTCACAGCGGAATGATTTATAGAGTTCCTGGATTCCAATGCATTCTAGAAGATGATTCATGAGATTTATGAGATACTTCACTAAAATAGTAAAATATACCTTTGTGTTCTTGAGGATCATAAGATCAGTGTGATTGTTTCTATACAAGAATTCAAGGTATAGCTTGATAGACTCCTCGCCAGACAAAATGGATCGAATTTTCTTGTACGAATCATCAGTTTCAGTCGTCTGAAAAAAAGAACACCGTTTGAATAACGTCGTCACCAGTATCCAGTCTGCTTTCTACTCTACCTTCTGCTCTGCACCCTCCTCCGGAGATGCCACCTTAGGTTTTGGTAAGCCATTTGCCACTTTAGACAAAAAGTCCTGTGTTGCACTCTCTTCCAAATCAAATGCAATTTGATATGCCATAAGCTGTACATCCAGTAAGCCCACGAGCAATCAGTAGAGCACAAGGTACGCATTACCTCTTCTTTCTTTTCAATCAGGCTCATCAACATCTCTGTGCAGGTCTTTGGATCGTTCAAGTGCACTAAGCACTGACTGATAGACACGTAGTCAGGTTCAGCAAGGTTCTGGTAAAGGCTGACTAATAGTCTTAAGACCTGGAATTGGCCAGAGGCGTTAGATCATTCATAGATTGTGTCTTCTCCCTTGATGACAATTACCTGATTACGGAACTCCAAATTTTGTACCAATGTCATGCAAACATCAAGCACATAGGTAAGAAGCTTATTGGCTGGACCGGTCTCGATCACTGCCTTTACAACATCAAGACGCTGCGATTCTAATGCGATACCAATCGTCTGTTCGTACTCGCCGTCGTCAGTACAGCGTTGAAACATTCGCTCTACGATGTTTTGTAGTCTTGGATCAACCTCTTCCATTACTCCCTCTTCCGTTTGCTGCGTTCGGAGATAGATGTATTTATCGATACATTTCGCTAAAAATCGCGTAATTCTTAAGTTTTCGAAACATTCCGCATCGCATACTTACAAATGATGGTTTCAACGTATTCGGATTTTTCGGAGAGATCGAACGCTTGACCAGCGCCCAGAGCGAACGTGAGGGAATCGTCCAACTCACCAAGATAGTAGTACACCTGAAAGCAAAAGTCAACTAATGTCGTGGAAACTATGCGATGCAAACCTTTGACGCAACAAGAGCTGCTAATTCTCTTTGAGAAAAGTCTGTGTCCTCGTACAAGATTTCACTAACGAGCCATTCTCAGTTACGGTGATGGACTCACAAAAAAATTAAAACATCATCAACTTACATCTTCGCCACAGAATCTGCAATTTCTGCCCAGAATTCATTGACAAGCTCATTCAATCGCTGCAAGGCATAAATTTGTAATTCGGGCTGTTGCTCATCGAGTAAAGCAACAATACCACCTGGAATCAGTTAATGTAAGTTTCCCATGGACAGATAAAATAAGAGAAAATCAACGCATGTAGCTTGATTTCCGAGATAGCACGTACTTGATGAAGTAAGAGCTGTCATTGTGAAGAGCAGGTTGGAAAGTGCTGGGATTCACGTCGTTTAAATGAAGAGCAGTATTACGCGGACGAGACTCGCTATTTGAGTCTGCGGGTCGCCCGAATGACGTCACCAATACATCAAATCCATGAACGTTCTTGATTGGATGCATGAGCGACAGCACCACTTTCGAGTAATTCACAGCTCATTCTCTTCTGAATCATTCACGCTGTGAACAACTTATCCAGAATCTGCTGCATGCTCAGTGGATGTGGTGGGCACTGGCAATTGCTATAATAAATTGTGCATTGACTCGCAAGGAATGTTGAGGTGGTAACTTTCACCGTCGCTCGTTTATTCGTTTCAGTGAGATGCATATCCAATATTACTTGCATGTCACACCATCAAAGTTTCGTAGTGCTAGGAAGGGTTATTTGAACTATGCATTGATTTTCACTATTTGTTGCTTCCTGGTGTATCCCAACGTCCATCCTGATTAATTCAATTATTATGTGTCCGCTTATGGTCCCAGTGACAGGTGGAAAGAATTGATACGCATTTATAATCCATATAAAATAAAAGTAATCATGGCTAGTACCTTTTTTCGGCATGAAGATATGCTGTTCTACGTCGGTTTTTTATATACAGAATGATAGTCTTTTATTTATGAGCGTTTCGCCAACTTTCGGACACCGCAAATCCAACGTCCACCACACACATGGGTGACGTATTTGATGCGACTTCGGTGATAATTGAGATTCGAATCCCCGCGCGATACACGCTTCCTAGCAGCGATGGCACTACGAACTATCGAGGTTCCATTACAACAGGAACAAGTCTTGGAAGTCGTTTGCAATGATTTGCCGAACAATCCGACTGAATTAACGGATATTTTTCGCCAAGAAGGCGTGGCCCTCGATTACTATCGTCTTCTAGCTGTAATACAGATAATCCTACCACTGACAGATGCTAATCTTTGATTCACGACAAGGTTGAATACTATGAACAACAGAAGATCAAGGAAAGCATGTCAGTACTACAGGCTGGACTGGCAACAGGTACACAGACACCCAGCTGAAGGACACGGACTGATCCCTAGATAGCAAGCCATTCACCACTCACTCAACCACGCCAGAAACTTCCTCTCTTGACTTTGATTGCGACATTACATATGAGATTAGCGCGAGCCGCAAAAGATAGTACCGAAAAACAGAAGCATTTGGAGGAGGCGACCCAATTCATCAATGAAGCTGATCGTATTCACAATCAATATGAACAGACATTTGTTGTCAAGGGAAATTTGTACTTGTTACGTCGTGATATCAACGAAGCCTTTCGTTCGTTTAACATGGTACTGGAAAGACGACCAAACTGTACCCCAGCTCTGTTGGGAAAGGCAAAAATACAGTATCATTTGAGACAGTACAAGCAGGCCCTTCAGACATATCAGTCTGCATTGGTGTACTCGCGTGGAAAGTTCGCAGCAGTAGAAATACGTCTTGGTATTGCTCAATGCTTTGCACAATTGAACATGTACGAACAAGCAAAAGCAGCACTACGGCGATGTCTCGAATTGGTAGGAGTTGAGGAATGACACCAGCAGACGATACTAAATTACGAGTGCTTAAAAGGAAGACCGACCTAACGCCACTGTTCTGGTCATGCTGGCGATTATCGAACTAAATGAATCGAAAAACGAAGATCTTGGTGTTGTACGACAGGAAAATGCTCTGAGAAATGGATTACAGCATATGCAGGAAGCACATCGCACAGATAAAGTTCATCCCGTAGCGCTAAATATGCTAGCGGCGCATTTTTTCTTAACAGATGAGTTTGAGCAGGTAGGTGTTGTGGAGAGAAATGCTTCTAGGAACCTAAATGGCGGCATTAGACATTCAAATGTACCAAACGAGCATTACAGTCCGCCACAAGCAACATGGTAAAAGCTGATACACTGTATCAGCTTGCCAGAACTCATCATCGGATGGTATTTTATTGCTCTGATCATATTCTTTTTAATCACCGTCATTTAGCAACAATATGATGAAGCATTCAAGTTTTATCGCCAATGTGTCGAACTTAATCCTGATCATGTACTGGGACAGTGTGGACTCGGTCAAATGCATTTGCAAAGAGGTTAGTACGGGAAAGCAAATGGTCTATCTTTAAACCTTCATCACAGGTGAACATGAAGTTGCGATTACTCTTTTTGAGAAGCTTCATCATCTGCAACCAAACTGCATTGATATAATGAAGGTAAGGACAGGAACTGTAGCTTTTACATATCTAACAATGGATTAGATCTTGGGATCGTTGTACGCAATGGCTGATAGGAAGGAGCAAGCACTAACTCTATTTAACAAAGTCCTCGAGAAAAGCGATGACGATGCCTTGCTTGCCATTGAAGTGGGTCAATTACACGAAGAAAAACAGAGCACACAATCACTTAAATGTAAGGTGATACAAATATCATTTCTTGTTTAACCTTTTTTTCAGTTTATGAGCGATCTTTGGAGCTTATGGATCAGGAAATGGACTCAGTGGATAAGAAAGACGCAAATCTGAAGGATCAAATCAAGCCAGAACTTCTCAATAATATTGCTGTAACACATCACATGCTTGGTATGGTTTGTATGTTCGACTAGTGTCGTTTAATGGCCTGCATCATTAGGTAATTTGGCGGAAGCAGAAAGTTACTACAACGCTGCGATTGAAGAATGTGAAAAGATATCCAGTACCGAAGGATGTGGCAAAGATCAACAAAATCGTGCCGCCAGTCTCCAGGTTACAATGACATACAATCTTGCGAGATTGTACGAAGAGCAGGGAGAGATGGAGAAGGCAAAGACTATCTACAAGAGGATCTGTGCAGACTATCCTGCTTACCATGATGGTTAGAAATGTACCTTGTCTCCAGCTCATTATTAACCGTGCTCTCTTTCAGCACATTTGCGTCTCGGATTGATGGAGCAGGAACTCGGACATCCGTCCCAAGCTATCGAATACTATAAGGAAGTATTTGATTCAGATCCCAACAATGCTACAGCATGGACGTTGATTGGTCAAGCGCAAGCAATGATCAACGAGAAACTCTGCAAGCGATCGTTCGAAAAGGTGCTTAAGGAATGCGATAAGAACGATCTTTACACACACATTGCTCTCGGCAATTATCATGCTGCCACGGCAAGAGAAATGAAAAGTGAAAAGTACCGAAGTCAGGTAAGGGTAAAAATGAACAATCAATCCAAAATCTCATCATCATATGTCGCCTAGCGTGAAGATACTTATAAGCTGGCATTAAACTTTTTCACACAAGCTTTAAAACGTGATCCTAAGAACTCTTACGCAGCCAATGGACTTGCCATTATCCTTGCTGAAAATGGGGAAATTGCGCAGGCGAAAAAATTACTTAACGAAGTCCGAGAAACAATGGACCACAATCCCTCTATATTTGTCAACTTGGCACATTGCCATGTGGAGCTGAAACAATACCGTGAAGCCATTATAATGGTAAGTACATGAGTTGAGTCTAAGAGTTTTTACTGAACTATTTGTAGTACGAGCGAGCTGCCCGACGGTTCAAGAGTAATCCGGATACGAACCTTATCTTATGTCTTGCCCGTACTCAATTCATTTCAGCGAAAGCCGAGAAAAACCCATCGTTAATGTATCAAGCACTGTTAAATACGCAGAAAGCATTCCACAACAATCCCTCTGATAAATCGACACTCTACGATATCGCCCTTGTACAACAATCGTATGCTCAACTTATTGCAGACCTTACAAAAGAAGATCGAAGTGTGGAATTGATGCAACGCGCCATTGACTGTCTTGAAAGCGGCCAGCGTACATTCCGAATGTTGGTCAATGTGCCGACTAGCGAATTTGTGCTGTACGACCGCAAGATCGCAGAACAGCGTGAACGTTATGGTGAAACCTTGCGCACTCAATTAAATCGTAAGATGATTGAACAGAAAGAGTATGAGCAAGAAGAGCAAAGAAAAGTGGAAGAAGTAGAACGAAATCAGAGAGAGACGAAGTTGAAGAGAGCCGCAGCAGAAGCAGCGCGACAACGGGAAGAGAAAGAAGCAAGGTTAAGATTAGAGGAGGAACGACGTCGAATTATGGAGAAAGTACATGAAGACAACCGACGGATGCGGGAGATGGAGCGTGAGGTTGGAGAAGTAGAAAGAAAATCAAAGAAGCGTGAAAGTCCAGAAGTAGAAGAGGAAGAGGAAGAAGGAGTGGAAGAAGACGAAGAAGGAGGACCACGACGAGGGAGAAAGAAAGTAAGTCGGTATGATCCACCCTGGATAACGCATAACAATTGCATAGATGTACAGGAGCAAACAATTCATTGACGATTCGGATGAAGAATAAACATCTTCGTATTTATCTAAGCATTGACGTTTACTCCAACCTTCCGGATCCCATTGTCATTCTCAAGAGATACATCCGCAGTACCACGGTTAGCTAGCACTATCATCATGCAATTCTAGAAAAACCGATAATATTTCAATTTTGGTACTCTTACCCTGAAAATGTAATTTGTCTACACCATAAAAATCAGCAATAGAAAACATATTGCTAGAATATTCATTTTTTGGTTAAGGTTTCCGAAATATTTTTCACTCCATTTCGGAAACTCTAGGAGGGAGACTTGCAAGGCGTTCCATTAATTCATCTGACGAGTAGATGTGGATACCGACTGTATATTGTTCCAGAAAATGTCGTCACTAAATATGATAGGTTATATTGTAAAAGTTCACAGAAGAAGACCACTTTTGGAAAATGTGTAGGTTTCTTTACTTTGATCCTCTTCCCTTTGACTATCTTGCTACATATATCTCTTCAATCACAGATAATGAATATTTCTGATTATGTCTTGGGATGAATTGTTGCCTTCGTTCGAGATTGCTCCTGCAAAACTATTGCCTAGACGGGAAAGTTTTGGCATGTCTAGGTCAGAGATTATCACATATAAGAAGCAACAACTGTAATTGCAAGAAGGTAAGCACATATTGGAAGAGTCATCATAGGATTGACTAATGGAAACCCGGTATATCTTTTCATTCTTCTTTTGTTATTAGCGTATGAAAGCACTGGAGGTAATTAAGAAATACTGATTTTAAATACGTACCTTTGGCTGTTATTTTCCATATACAATGCAATCGTTATGTGTTTTAGGTAACTTTTGTTTGAATACAAGTAGCATTGCTTTGATATTACTCTTAATGCAGATATTTGAAAGAAATACTGGAAATACCGAACAGGGAAGGTGCTCTTTTGGTTCAGTCTCAAAGGATATACTTTGCTATTTTACTCTTCTTTATTATTAAAGAACATATATTTATGTAAAACAAGTGCAGTATGGTGTAAAAGTTAAAGAAAAGCGATTTTTTGAGGTGTCTGTCGCCCATATTCACTTAACATCGTCGGAATTTGAATGGACGTTTATTTCACGATTCCACCTCCGCCGTCAAATTGTGATGGAGACCGAAGCGAGCTGGTGGTTGTTCCATACAAACAATGGTAAGTCGCGGATCCGTTCTGTGACATTACACCTATGTCACTTGTTTGTTAGTTGTGAATGCTTATATAATTTTTTTCCTGTAGGCTGATTCGACACCTAAGGGTACCGTCAGGTACATCACGGTTCACTAAGCTGTTTTTGATCATACAACTCTGTCTGTAGGAGACGTGTCACTGGTCGTTCAAACCAAAATGCAGCCCGTGGCCCAATGCCCGGTGGAAGTACTTCTGGGATGATGCGCATCTACTCTGATGATTCACCAGGACTTCGCGTGTACGTATTTTGCAACCGAGATTGCTTTTTTAAAACCTCACCTTTTCCCTGCGTTAGTGATCCCGTCGTTGTTCTTGTTCTGTCTCTTACCTTCATTGCTTCCGTCTTTGGACTTCATATTGTTGGAAAGTTCTTGCGAGCATAGTAGCCTCATGGAGAGGAGCAAAACGCGACCTATCTTTGTCAATAAATATAGCTCTATGATGTGCAATACGGATTGTATAATTAAAATCAGTTTTCAACAGAGGTGAAATATTGGGAAAGGATATTATATACATATAGCGTCGTTATTCTGACACTGGACATGGGATCGGCAGTCCACACGAGCTGACCCTTTTGGATGTGATTGAACTCGACGCTTGAATTGAAAAACGCATTGCCGTCCCAAAACCCCCAGGCTCATCGATACCTGTACTTTTGTCAAACCTACACCAGAATTAATTGACCGCCTGAATATGGATTTCCGTATTGCGCTAACGCTTTTACACGCTGTAGCTGTTCTGCACACTGGATGCATTGTTGTGGATGAATGCAATACGGGTCTGACCTTGACCGCTAAAGCACATGTAAGACCAAAGTTTATTGACCCTCATGGTGAATCGAGCCTAAATTCCATGCCTGTTCTTGATTCGACATATAAAGGGCTATCGATTGGTGTCTATGAAGAGGCAGATTCCGGAACGGCTAAGAAAAAACTGAAAATCGGCTCAAGAACGATGAATGTGTTGATCACTATGTCGACAGCTCTTCCCGAGAATGATATTGCGATCGGGCCTGAAACTTCCATAACATTATCTAGATCAACTGCAAGAGCATATTTTGACATACCCAATGTCAATCAGTTTCTTGATCTATCTACCAAGCAGCTCTATTCCTACAATTGCCTGTTCTCAGGTTCATCTCTTAGACAGGCGACATCCAGATTCGATAAAGTTGGTACGTACACAGCTTGGAGAGCAACAACTGCAGTGTTCGACTCGGACCTTTTGCAGCCAGCAACCAAGGATATGGACATAGGAACAATTCCGCAATCCAAATTTCTAGTATCATTCTACAGAAAATTGCTCGCGCAGTGATGCAAGAAGTGCCTTTAATCAGTGCTGATCTTGAAAAAATTGCACGTTTGAACGCTCCCCCAGATCTCACTGCATTGGGGCAACATTTGCATGATCGTACCACAACTAATCCCCTGGACTTAAGCTCCCGTTTGATTCCCTTGGTTCAGCTGGCTGCTCAAATGTATCAAATCAAATAACAAGATTAAATTAAATATAGAGCAACGGCTGCTGCAACTGTTTGGTAATTATTAATAAAGTTTGATGTTTTGTCAACGTGCACAACCTTCTTCCGTGGAAACAACACTCTACCTATCTTGTGACAAGACCTGCTTTTCTTTATTTTTTGTGAGCAGTTCTGGAAACATATATCCCTTAGACTGATCACTGCTCTATGCGTAGGGTGTGCTGTGCAGTTCAACTCAGTGTACAATGGCCACCATAAAATGGCTGGCAAGTGGACGGTAATCGGGATGGACGTTAACTTGTGCCAAAATGGTTGGCAAATGAAGATGGCTGCTGGACATGTTGATATGTTAAGAAGCCAATTGATGATTGATTTTTAAAGCTTTACGTCCAAATTGTGAGAATCTTCATGATCGCCCAATCTTTCAATCATACCACATTTGCAGCTGATGCTTTAGTGACTTCTAGTATGGCACTTTCATCAAAAGCATACGATCCTTCAGGAGGTAACTATCGCCTTAAGAAGACACGCTAGACCATCAGGGAAAACCATGCTGGGAGGGCTGGACGTCTTAGAAAAGCAAACGAGAAAGAAAGAAGAAGCACATCTACAAAGAAATGTGAAGGATTCAAAGAGACCAAAAAGTTTTAGAAGAATGAGGAATTTAGCATGACCTGTATCATTTCCCTCCTGTAGACAAGATAAACAATGGAGATTGGCTGCGCAAGAGATTGCAGATACCGAAAATCTGCTCTACATGATACTTCTAAAACATAGTTTGCTGTTTGATCTGCACCCGAAAAGTCATTGTGAATACAGCTTGCTGAGAAAGAAAAACAGAAAAAGAAAATATCGGTCTGCAAAGCCATTATTATTTTTCATCAATATTGACATATTTAAATACTGTGAAACCGTTATAAGGAACAAAGCACAGCAACAGCTGGCTTTGTGTACTCATTTTGTGCTTGTTCTATCAGCGATTCAGGACATCCGATTAGCTTTTTTGCTATCAGGCGAACGCATACACAATTTTAATGCTTGAAGGCCACAGAGCGTTTTTATTTATACCCCACAATCTTCTCCCGAAGTGTCGGTCCATTGTCTTGCTAAATCTTACTTGATATTGTGTATATTTATCACATTGAGACACGATTTTTAGATTTTGAAGTGTTTCAAGATAACTCAACTCGTCTGATAGGTGGCACAGATGCTGTAACACAATACCAAGCCAAAGTTTCGTCCTGTATGATTTTAGACGGCGCCAACCCGAGGAAGCATCTTTTTCGCTTTTCTCATACCTTTTCAGTGTGAAAAAGTCGTTTTGTCTCGAACACAATAATTGCCTTTTTTATCGCAGTTATCATCATACATTCACCATAGTTACATTGATATGCATTTATCAACTGAAGCTATTCGTCAGTGCACATATGGCATTCATTTTAATGGGCAAAGAGCCCAGAACTCGGCACTCCAAGTCGAAAACCACAAATACGACACTTGCAGAATAGACTATGAAACTACTAAAAATGTAGTATTGGAAGAATATGAATGCACAAGAACATTATTACGGGGGAATTTGGAGGAAGCATTGTCTTTGGATGATAACGTTCAGGAATATTTCCCGGAAACATTTGCTTACGATATTGCTGCCAGAAGTACTTGCGGACAAGCTGGCCACACCCAAACATGTTCCAAAGACAATGATAGAGGATATGTTGTATCTTATGTTGTTTGCACAGAGGTAAAATAGCCCGCAGGCCTTCAGCGAACTCCAACCAAATGACGTTCGGGTTAGGTTCATCTACCTTCCGACCTTTTCAAAGCCAGCACAGATTTCAAAAGGAGGATCGAAAACGCTTTGAAGGCCAAGACAAACAACGAAAAGTATCACGCACTACAGGGCATCTTCGGTCAATTTGGTTACTACTACTCCACAAGTGTAGTATTAGGTAGAGAAGATGGCTGGAGTGGAATAATAAGTAACGAAATCTTTAAAGGCGGTAGAGTTGCATCCAAACAAAGAAATACTTCGAAGATCCAAGATGACATTATAACAAAGGACATTAACGAAGTTGTGAATACTGTGAATATTATAGGTATTATGAGACTGGTAGATACAATAACCTTTAAACTTTATGATAATAGGTGGTGAGCCAGACCTTTATTTTACCAAAGGATCCGAAATTTGGAAGGAAAGCGTGAAGTCCAAACCAACAATCATCCGGTTGAAATCTCTGATACCACTCTATAAAATTCTTGACGAACAAGAACATTTTCAAGTCAAAGAAGTCTATGAAAAAAAGTATTTGGATAATGATTACGTTTTTTACAACTGCCCTGTGGATATTTCCGGAATTGAGCTAGAAACCGGTCAATATGATCAGCACCTGTGCCACTTTCCATACGTAGAAAGTAAACTTGGTACAAGCAAGAAACAAAACCATGGAGGTAGCACTAAGTCAGGAATCATTGAAACAACCAACTTGTGTCATTTGCTACAGGAGAAATCGTATGCTTTGTAGATCCCGACCGGTCGACAAAAGATTTGTATGAAGGTCGTGTCCGCCCGGCCACAGTTAGCTTTGTCCCGAAGTATGTACACAATAGCTGTACACCCGTAAAATATGGTGATATTGTATACGTACAGTTGGCGTGTCTAGACTCAGAGTACGCAAGAGGAGAACTTGTCAAGAAATTTTTATCCCTCTTTCCGCCAACGTGTTTAACTGTTGATTGGCGGGAAGAAAAACGCAACAACTTTCATGAAAAATACGCTATAGTTGCTGCAGCCCAGTTATCCACCGAATTAATGCAGGAATGGTAAAATCTTGCTGAGATATCGTACTTGTAATATAGCGTTCTCACATCCAAAATTATAGGAAGATTGTTCGATATAACCACAATAGCCATGCAGAATCGACGTATCGAGAAACTGCAGATGCTTTTGATGATTATATTCATCCGGGCAATGACATCGTTTTGCAGACCGAAATAGTTGATGATAAAGGGAACATATCGTCGGTACAGTTATGTGTGGCTCCTCTACACGATCTCTGCACTGTATTTACCATAGAACCAGTCATGGATTCCTCCTTGCCATTTTTTGTAAGGTCGGCGATTGCTGCAAGTCTAGATCATCAACATCGAAAGGATAAAACGTGTTTTCGTATCAATTCACGCAGGACAGGATCCATTAATGCTCTACAACCGAGTGTCAACGATTTTATCGTCAATTACTGGAATCGAGGGATTAAACTCGATGGACAAATAGCAAGCTTACCGCTACTAAATATGTACAAACACCAGCATGGACGAGAATCTGCGTTTATTGCTGAATATCTTGAACCGAACGGTGAAATTTATGGAGATAAAATCGATAGTGCGGAAGTAAATGGAAGCAATCTAAGCATTAGCACGTTATTCGATGCTACCTTCCGAACACACCTAACGACCCGGCCTTCTAGACATGCAAGAAAGCAGAAAACCGAATCTGGTACTTGTGCCCTAGTGATATATGTATCGTGTTATGAGGTACAATGATTAAGATAGTAAGCTATCGTGATTGTTAACTTCGCAAGTAGTTGAGCCTTCGTGACAACCTTCAGGCAAATATTCCATTCATTAATGGCATCAGAGATGCATTGCAACAAACATCGGAGAAGCAAACATATGAAGATTTTGAGAGAGCATTTCAATTGTATGGTTTCTTTTACCCCTCTCTCATGATATTAGGTAAGGTTTAAACATTGTTAAGCATTGTTCTTACTGGTAACTTCAGGGGGTAAAATTATAATTGAATGGAATGAATCCCTTCAGAGAACGTTGGATATAGATGCTTTCTCAGACAACGGTAAAGCTGCAGCCAAATATGCGATTGACAAAGCTATCCAAGCAGGATATCGATGCAAGATCATTGGTAGTCCATAGAATTTGTCTTTGTACCTATGTATGCTAACTTTATTTCACTGCTAGGTGGTGATCCATCCTTGTTGTTCGATGCTGGTGACCGACCTTCATCAGATGTTTCCATAGTTAATATCGAACGGTGGATACAATCAATTCAAACAAACCTAGCAATTATCCAGCTCAAGAACCTTGTTCCAACATACTGCCTGCTGCCAGATAACATGAAATCAGCTGCAGAAGATGCATTCAAAAGTACTCTTCATAATCGCTATCTCGAGGGAAGCGTTTGCGATGGGATGAATCATATCAAACATAGGAGTATAAGCACGGTCCAGAATTATAATTCAATACCCTTCTCCGAAGATCACTTTGCTCGATATCGGTTATGGTTCATGTATGCGAAAGGGTTTGGAGTCAGTCGTGCTTATATAGAAGCATGTGAGCTGTTTATAAAAGCCGTCGATTGCAACGATGTCAATGCCCAGTACAAGCTTGGCGTTATACACCTGAACGGAAATTGCATTCCACAGAGCCACTCAGAAGCGATAAATTGGTTCCTGACAGCAGCAGAACAGCGTAGCAGTGACGCATATAATAGTCTTGGTTGCATGTACAGGGATGGCAAAGGCACAATTCAAGATTACACCAAAGCAATCGAATATTTCGAAAAAGCAGTTCAACAGGGCCACAGCGATGCACTGTACCATTTCGGGATGATTCACTTGTCTGGCCAAGGTGTTGATCAAAATTATGACAAGGCATTCAAATGCTTAAAAGACGCGGCAGACCGTGGTAGTTCCGACGCAGAGAACCAGATCGGAGTAATGTACCTGTCTGGTGAAGGTGTTGATCAAGACTATGCTAAAGCATTACATTGGTTTGAGAAGGCAGCTGCTCATAATAACAACAACGCGGAAAACTGCCTTGGGATTATGTACGAAAGCGGCAAAGGGGTTACTCAAGACTACATCAGAGCACAGGTGTGGTTCGCGAAAGCTGCGGCGAAAGGAAATCCAAAAGCTCAGTACAACTTGGGAGTAATGTACGATCATGGCAGAGGAGTCGAGAAAGACCATGATATAGCGTATCAGCTGTTTGGGAGAGCAGCTCACCAAGGTGACAGTGATGCACAATACAATCTAGGCGTCATGTACCTGCTTGGAGAAGGTGTGGAGCAAAACTATGATACTGCGTTCAAATTCTTTCGGAAAGCAGCGACACAGAATCATGTTGAAGCACAATATAATCTTGGATGCATGTATAGATACAGCATAGGTGTGAGAAAAAGTTACAATGAGGCCTTTAAATGGCTCAGCATAGCTGCTGAACAAAACGACGGTAATGCACAGAATAATCTTGGTAGCATGTATAGAGATAGTGTCGGTATATCTCAAGACTATTCTGAAGCCTTCAAATGGATAGAAAAGGCAGCAAATCAGAACAACTTATCTGCGCAGAACAATATAGGCACTATGTACATGAATGGCCAATTTGTAACGAGGGACTACAACGAATCGTTTAAATGGTTTTCTATAGCCGCCGAGAAAGGAAATGCAGATGCTCAAATCAATCTCGGAGACGCATACTACTATGGAAAAGGAACGCGTAGAAACTATAAGGAAGCTTTTGGATGGTACGAAAAAGCAGCTTTTCAAGACGATATTGATGCACAGATCAAATTTGGGGACATGTGGAAAAATGGAAAAGGTGTCGATCAAAACTATCAGGAAGCATTGAAGTGGTACAAAAAAGCTGGTGGTCACGGCAACGTCGACGCTCAAGTTAGAGCCGGGAATATGTACATGTTACAAGGAAAAGGGATAGTTCGAGACTACCTAGAAGCATTTAGATGGTACGAGAAAGCCGCCATCCAAAATAACGACAAAGCACAAACAAAAATTGGCGACATGTACAGAACTGGGAAAGGTGTGAACCAAGACTATTGTGAAGCGTTAAAGTGGTACAATGAAGCAGCCTCTCAGGACAATACTTACGCTAAGATGAGAATCGGTGATATGTACAGAGATGGTAAAGGAACGCGGAAAGATTATAAACTAGCATTTGAATGGTACGAGAAAGCCGGCACTTTTACAAACGCAGAAGTTCAACTTAGAATTGGCGATATGTACAGAGATGGGAAAGGAGTGGTGCAAGACAGCCTTGAAGCAATTAGGTGGTATAAAAAGGCTGACGCCCAGAGTAAAGGCAAAGCAAAAATCAGGATTGGAGACATGTACAGAGGAGGAAAAGGAACGGTGGAATGCGACTATGCAAAAGCATTTCAGTACTATCAGATGTCAGCAGATCAAAACAATACAGAGGCACGAACTAGAATTGGTGACATGTACAGAGAAGGAGAATATGTGAAGCAGGATTACAACGAAGCATTCAGATGGTACAAAAAGGCTGCTATTCAAGGGAATGCCTATGCACAAAGCCGACTTGGCGATATGTATAGAGACGGAAAACCAATGAAACAAGAATACAGTGAGGCATTCAAATGGTATGAAAAGGCTGCTACCCAAGGAGATGCCTATGCACAAACCGAAGCTGGCAATATGTACAGAGATGGAAAGTCCGTGAAACATGATTACAACAAAGCATTTAAGTGGTACGAAAAAGCTGCTATCCAAGGGAGGGTCTATGCGCAAATCCAGCTTGGCGATATGTATAGAGAAGGAAACCCCGTTAAACAAGATTACAGAAAAGCGTTCAAATGGTACGAAAAGGCTGCTATCCAAGGAGATGCCTATGCACAAACTGAAGTCGGCGATATGTATAGAGACGGAGAAGCCGTGAAACAAAACTACAGCGAAGCATTCAGATGGTACGAGAAGGCAGCTATTCAAGGAAAGGTCTATGCACAAATCCA
Organism: Saksenaea oblongispora B3353; assembly: GCA_000697495.1. Classification (NCBI taxonomy): domain Eukaryota; kingdom Fungi; phylum Mucoromycota; class Mucoromycetes; order Mucorales; family Saksenaeaceae; genus Saksenaea; species Saksenaea oblongispora. The sequence goes on from JNEV01001682.1 coordinate 269,419, forward strand.
ACTTGGCGATATGTATAGAGATGGAAAAACCATGAAACAAGACTACGATAAAGCATTCAAATGGTACGAAAAGGCTGCTATACAAGAAGAGGTTTATGCGCAAATCCAACTTGGCGATATGTACAGATGTGGAAAATCCGTGAAACAAGACTATAACGAAGCATTCAAATGGTATGAAAAGGCAGCTATCCAAGCGTGTGTCTATGCGCAAACAGAAGTCAGCAATATGTACAGAAGTAGAAAAACAGCGAAGCAAGATTATGGCCAGCCTGTCCAATGGTACGAAAAGTCTGCGATCCAAGGAGATGTGTATTCACAAGTCCAACTTGGCGATATATACAGAGATGGAATAGCAGTGAAACACGACTATAGTGAAGCATTCAAATGGTATGAAAAAGCTGCTATCCAAGGAGACGTTTATGCACAAACCGAAGTCGGCGATATGTATAGAGAAGGAAAATCTGTGAAGCAAGACTACAACGAGGCTGCCAAATGGTATGAAAAGGCTGCTATCCAAGGAGATGTCTATGCGCAAATCCAACTTGGTGATATGTACAGAAATGGAAAAGAAGTGATGCTAAACTACAACGAAGCATTCAAATGGTACAAAAAGGCTGCTATCCAAGGAAACGCTTATGCACAAACCGAAGTCGGCGATATGTACAGAGATGGAGAATCACTGAAACAAGACTATAATGAAGCATTCAAATGGTACGAAAAGGCTGCTATTCAAGGAAAGGTCTATGCGCAAATCCAACTCGCCGAAATGTACAGAGATGGAAAAGCCGTGAAACAAGACTACGATGAAGCATTCAAATGGTACGAAAAGGCCGCTATCCAAGGAGATGTATATGCACAAACTGAAGTTGGCAACATATACAGAGATGGAAAGGAGTGAAACAGGACTACAGTGAACCAATAAAATGGTACAAAAAAGCAGCTACTCAAGGAAATGCTCATGTAAAAACTAAACTTGATAATACAAACAGATATGGATGAAAAGATAATCAGACATGTATAGAATATTTGTTTTCTTTTTTTTTTAAAAAAAAAAAAAAAAAGAAAAAAGGGAAGAGAAGAAAACCAGTTTTTCTCCATTTCGCATCGGAGCCGGTGTGGCAGCTATTGAAGTGGCCTGTTTGAAGTGGTGGTGGAAGTGGCGGTGAGCCCTCTCCTCCTAAAGAATGAACCCATACTGTATTTGTGCATTTATAGAAGATTACTATCCTGGTATCTTTCAGCATCCTTTTGTAATACGCGAGAACTAGAATCGTTGCATATGCGCACCACGTAATGCAATTCATCTAGAAAATAGCATTTCAAGATACACTCCGCTTAGAAAAACTAACTGCACTTTGCTTACCCCGAAGGGTATTTCCGCGTGATGCGCGGATGCCTCAATCCGCACTGTGAGATGTGGGGCGGAGAAGAAGTTGTAGTAGCTTGAAGCCATTTGATGTTTAATGACCCTTGGTCTAAGCAATATATCAACAGACGAGAGTAATCCTCCGTTTGTGGGTAATTTCAAGTACGTACCAGGGATGTTTGTGATAAACAGAGTAGAAAAAAAACACGAAGTCTTCCTCTTGAATTCTTTGAAATGGAATATTTACTTATCTAGAAATACAATGGACCAATGCATTGCGCAAATCCGTGTTATCTAGTTCCACTTTAGTTTGACGCTGAAAAATGCTACCTCCAATGCAAAGCCCATTTAGAGCCAACGCAGAAATGATACGTATCTCCCAAATAACACAACCGACTGCGCAAACGCATTAGTGATTGCTCACGAACAAATAGGAAGAACACAGTAGTTTCAGAAAATGTCGTCACTAAATGCCCCATTTTCGTGATAGATTGTATTGTAAAATTTCACAAAAGAAGACCACTTCTTAGAAAACGTATGGTTCTCTTTACGTTGCCCCTCTTCCTTTTCACTGTCTTGCTACATATATCTCTTCAACCGCAGAATCCGCAGTTGTGTCGATTTCCTTTACATATGCCAAATAACATAATTGAACTTTAACTGCAATGAAAATACCCTGCTGTTGTGTCCAAACAACTCGATGCTACACAGCAGTTCCTAATACGTAATACGTAATCTACACATAAATCTGCTGAGCTCGGTTATCTAGAAGGTTTGTAGTAAATCTAGCTCTTCGTTCTTTTTCTCAACAATGGATAAACAGTGCACCGAGTTTCACGAACTTTACAGCTTCTATCTTGATAGCTGACACTATATCCGCGTCCGCGCCATCAACATAGCTGGCGTCGACAACCACGGTCAGTGGGGCGAATGCGGCCTCCTCCTCGGTGGGAGATGTCACCTCGGCAGGCATTCTCCCAACCGCAATGTGAAATATTTGTTTCTGTATCTCGTTCTCTGCGTCCGGCGCTCCCACCCACCTCCACAATCGAGCAGCTGGACGCGGAGCTCGACACCTACATAGTCGACCGGTAGTTGTAGGATTATTGCAAAAGCGATCCGTTGATATTGCTGTCGAAAATTTACAAAGCATTAAAAAACATACAAAAAAAAAACATAAGGGATTAACCTTGTTAAATGGCCATTCTGCCTCCATTCTGACAACAACTTCTTCAACAAAAAAAATTTTTTTATTCTATCCTATCCTAATCCAAATGATATGATGGAATCAGTACGCGCAAAATAAATTAATCAAAACCTGACATAATCCGTGTTGCATGATCTGAGCTGGTTTCATATTAGCTTGACTTTGGTCCTTAATTTTTTTTTGCTACACCTCTTCATTTTCATGGTCTTAATCGGTAAAGTCTTTACAACCTTTCCAATATTGTATTCATCTAGCATAATTTAATTCAGCGATCATTCTTGTGGTAGGCAGCCTTCATCATATCTCGAGTAAAAACTTCCTCAAGACCAATGGACATATCAGTTGGCAAGAAGATGTATTTATAACCCAAACTTATCGTAACTCTCGAGATGAATGAAATTAGACTGTGAGAGTCAACGGTTAGTAACTTCATTTCAAAATCCATCGATTAATACCCTTTGATAGTTGAGGCATCTGCTGTGGTCTCTATCCAATGTTATCTCTCTCTCTCTCTCTCTAATTAATCTCGTTTGCTATTTACTGTAAGTGACCTCATTGAAATATAGCACGGCATTGAGCTTCTGAATCTGCTATTGGTTGACGATTCTGACCATCCACAACAACATGTGGTGGGTGTTTACAAAAGCGCCATATATTCTCTGCGAGCTGTTAGTATCATTTGACCATGGTCCATTTTCATATGCTGACAATATTTCTTTACAAGCGGCTTTATGTGCTTGCACCGGACCAGGTCCTTTCCCAGGTACAGTGGTAATGAGCGAAGACAAAAAAAAAATAACTAAATAATCTAAAAATAACATGAAAGTCGCATTGTAGACTCCCACTGCATTCAAGTTCATGATTCGATCAACGTACTGTGACAAGGCATAGTGCGATGTTATTGTTTGTCACAGTTCTTTGTAACAACGTTCTCTTCAGAGATTAAGTGTTTATTTATTGCTACATTATTGCAAAGAAATATTGTGCAAGTTCTGGAGAAATTTTTCGTGTCAGTTGGCGCTTAACATGAGAATCACAAATAAAAATTTGAACTCTCTGTTGGAAACAACTTTGTATAAAACATCTGCTAATGGCCTTCTTTACTTTGGAACAGTTTGGTTATATTGGCTCCATCTTAGTCTGATGAAAACGTGAATTTCCGCAGCTTATAGCTTCACTAACATTATCCGTGGTGTTTTTAGGTCTTTTCCGTATAAGGCAGGAAGTTCTTTGAGACTCTTGTTTATTGTGAGTACAAAAGATCCATGATGCCAGCTATACGACACTATCTACCGTTGGCTTTTAGCTATCTACTTGATTCCCTTCTCACCAAAGCTGATATCTGAACACCTTGGTATGCAGCTCGCTTTCACAGACTCGAGCGAAAAACCCTGATAATAGCACTACCCGAGTACGCCCAGATGAGATTCCTACCTTTTTTTTTTTTTTCGAAAGTGGCCAGTCTTTCCCTGTTATCAGTTGTAGAAAGTACAGTTTACTCTCATTCATTTCAACGACGCTACTTCTTGGAAGGTTTTGAAAATAGACGAGATAAGAGTGAGCCCATATCCTTGCACCAATATTTTTTTTTTTGAAAATAATTGCTTTATACATGCCGAATGTTAAAATTGATAGGGTCTAGCTTAACTGTGATCTGTATATATATTTTATACAAAAACGGAAGCTCTGTTATTGCCTCATCTTCATGGCCATTTACGCGTAGAACGTGTTATCATCCGTGATCTCTCATTTCTCAGCTGTACTCACGAAAAAGGAAATTCAGGCGACGCAAAAAAAAACCGTCGCTGCCCACTGGTTAATGATTAAAGATCAGCATCTGTCACGATGACAAAAACAATAAATCCCGTCACAAAAAAAAGTGGTTAAAAGAGGTTACCATAAAAAATTTTTTTCTTTACAGAGTGGAACCTCTTATAGTAATATCATGTCCATTACAGGAAGAGCTTTAGTTTCCGTGGCAACACGCCGCCATTTTTCCAATGCCGTCGCATCGCGTCTGTACATTCAGAATAACCTTCAGAATGATCAGACTCATCCGTCTATCCAGACGGATCCCAAGAGCAAAATCTATGACTTCCGAAGCGACACGGTGACAGCCCCCACTGATGAAATGTTTGATATTATGAAGGCTGCCTCGCGTAATGATGACGTTTTTCAGGTAATGTAGCAAACGGAACACAAGAAGCGTCGACTAACCTTATCTTGTTTAGGAGGATCGAAGTGTCAAGGAACTTGAAGACTATGTGGCTGAACTGACTGGACATGAGGCTGGCCTCTTCTGTGCTTCGGGCACCATGACCAACCAACTCGGTCTCCGTACGCATCTTCAGATGCCCCCACACTCTGTGGCCTGTGACTCCCGCTCACATGTGTTCTTGTGGGAAGCTGGTGGTATTGCGTTCCATTCCCGTGCTTCTGTGAGCCCAGTGATTGCTCGTAATGGTATCCATATTACTGCAGACGAGGTGAAGGCCAATCTGATCGAACCCGATCTTCATACTGCTCCTACGCGTGTGGTTTCGCTTGAAAACACTCTCAGTGGTCTGGTCTTCCCGGTGGATGAAATTCGCAAGATTTCCGAGATGGCGCGTGGCCACGGCCTAGCGATGCACTTGGATGGTGCTCGGTTGTGGAACGCCTCTCAAGCAACAGGTGTGCCTTTGAAAGAATATGGAAAACACTTTGATTCCATGTCTCTCTGTCTCTCCAAGGGTGTTGGTGCCCCTATTGGCTCTATTCTCGTCGGTAACGCCAAATTTATCGACCGGGCTCGTCATTTCCGTAAGCTGTTCGGTGGTGGATGGCGTCAAGCTGGTTTTATGGCTGCCACTGCCAAGTACTGTATTGAAACTGTGGTGCCCACCATGCCTGAAACCCATAAACTGGCAAAATACATGGCTGATCAGTTGACTCAACTTGGTGTCGAACTTCAAGTGCCAGTTCATACCAATATGGTTCTCATCGATACTACCAACGTTGGTCTCGATATCCAAAATGATTTGCTCCCTGCACTCCTCCATCATAATATCAAGATTGGCGGCATGGGTACTCGGTCAAGGCTTGTTTTGCATCATCAGGTTGACAAGGTGGCTGTTGATACCTTTGTTACAGTTGTACGAGATCTTCTTGCCGCTCGCGCAGAAGAGCCAAAGAAAGTTGCACATATGGCATAGATTTGTTTATCCCCCCTTAGACATTACCCTATCCCTTTTACTCATTTGTTTACCAACATTCTTATTCATCTTACACACATTCTCGTCTAGTATGATACATTTTCTACTGCTGATAAAAATAAACAAAAAACTTTAATCTAATGTCGATGAGCAGGGGTGAGCTTGATTTCGCCCTCAGCAGTAAGCAGCTCCTTTTTTATCCTGTCGGTATACATCCTCAAATCCTGACCCATGACGGTGATCTTGATCTGAACTCCTTTGGCTTCTTCCAATGTGTCTTGATTCTCGACTAGTGTCAGCGTGTGTCGACCAAACGCGTGATTCAGTATGTGTAAACCATCATCTAGCCGGATGAAACCCTTGATACGGTAGATATCATCTTTTGGCATGCCTTTCAAAAACTTTTCCAATGTTTCCTTATTTAATGCTCCAGGTGTCTGCTGAATGACTTGGATCAAGTCTACTTCATTTTCTTGGTGTTTTGGATCAAACACAAGCTCATTCATCTCGCGAGTCTTGCCGTTAGTCACCTTGAATAGCTGTGTATCTAGTCCAAACACAAGGTCGGGTGAGACTCCTTCACGGTCACACTTGACTTTAGGTGTATCGGTGTTAAGTTCATTGACGTGATCAAGCACACGGTCAAGTTCCATTTCAGAAATCTAAATCGTTTTGTACTTAGTCTGACTTCACTAAGCATAAAAGCTTACAAGTTCATGCTTGTTAAGAAGGATCACATCCGTATACTGTGCTTGTAGTTTGGCGGTGTAGCTTGTGTCTTCGTAACCGGTAAAATTGACACAATCAATGACAGTGATGATAGAGTCCAAAGTAAATCCATCAGATTCCATCTCTCTAATCTGCCAAGCAATTGGGGCTGCCAACAAGGTTATTCGAACATCGAAAAAAGATTTTTTTTTACCTGGGAATGCAGATCCGCTACAGCGAAAAGTCAGTTCGATCATCAAACAAAAATTGAAGGCTTTTACCTAGTTTCCACAATGATTCGGTCAGGATTATACTTTTCTAAATAGCATTTTAGCATCTATTTGACAAAGTCTTAGAAATTCATTGTCTTACCTCGAAGTTCCATAAGTGCCAGCTTCATCTGACCAACTAGGACACAGCAAAGGCATCCGTTGACCATCTCCTGAACACCAATATTGGATTCTTTAGCCAACTGACTGTCCACTGTATCAAACCATGATCAGTTCGACTCAATCGACACCGATTCAAGTTACCTGCAATGTCACCAAACTCATTCTTCAATAGACAGACATTGTACCCCTCTGGCAATCGTCGAAGCAGAGACAAAATGGCAGTCGTTTTTCCTATGGCGCATGTTCATCAGTTTCCATGTTTATCTCTGCTCATGTCGAACCGCTTCCAAGGAAACCCGTGAACACTGTGATCGGAATTGGTTTTGTAACGGTCATGAAGTCGTAAGGTTTTGTTTTACTTGCGCTCCGACACCATTCGGAAAAGCGGACCTCCGACTACGTCAATCCGTCGTACGCAATTCAACAATAATGATTTGTGATAGTATCAGGTACTGCATTTTCGTCCTATAGGTAACTAAAAAACTACCCATACCCATATCACCAACTCAACGTGCGTACCGTAGCACATCACAATGCTGGCCACTAACCTGAATTGGAGCCACCGCAAAATTAATCCGGCCATCGCTAGCTGAAAAAAGCACGTTTCGAAGGTTGAGCTAGTACAGAGTATGCAGGCAACTCGTATTAACTTGAGATAGAAAACAAGCTTCAAAAAGACAATAAACTATAAATTTATTGAGATTCATTTGTGATCCCTTCTCATCAGCCAGGAAATATTGTAGGGCGTCCTCGAATGCTATAACCAGTTTAGGCAATCTTTTTTTTTAATGTCATTAAACAACTTATCGTGCATTTTACCAGATATTAGGTAACGTGTGCATCATATATACTATAGATACTCTAATTGCGTGGACTCGTGCGTTTAAGACAGTCCATAGCGAGAATATAGAAGACATATTTCACAGTGTACAAGATGCTGTCATACCAACATTTGGGTACGTCATTAGTAAGATCTATAACCAGCATGACTACGATGCATTAGCTTTTTTTTTTTTTTTTACTGATGACGACATTTTTACGTTTCGTTAAGCGTGTTTCCTATCTATTGTTTCTTCTTCTTCTTTTTTCTTTTTCTTTTTCTCTTTTTTTGTAAAGAAGGAAAAGTTATGATGTCAGCAAGCATAGCAGATGCAATAATGACAGCAATCTCGAATTGCTCCCACCAACGAGATGTCGACTTGCCCCAAGTAAAACGACGTCCCGGTTTGTAAGCGGCGCCCCAAAAATCAGTTTTACAGTAACCTCGAGTCCGATCCGATTTCCGCGTTTTACTCCGAGTCTTCCATTAATCAGCACGTTACATATAATTGAGAACCATGGTTGAACTTCGTGAATTACTTGAACAAGAATCCGAGTTGCAGTTTACTCAATTTACGTCGAAGGATGCTCTTGAATTGGGGTTATTAATTTTGGAGAAAGCACAAGGTTATACACGCCCTGTTGTCATCGATATCAACCTTGCTGGTCATCAGCTTTTCCATTATTCCATGGATGGCACAAGTCCTGATAACAACGAATGGGTCCGACGCAAAAGGTATGTTTTTGGATTTAAACTTGTATGTAGGACATGCTTCTTAAATAACGTGATGACTAGTAATACGGTAGTGCGATTTGGTCACTCGAGTTATTACATGGGGCAGTACTGTACAAGTAGAAACGCTGTGTTTGAACAGAAATATGTTGTAAGATAAGCTTATGGCCACGTTATAAGATTGATGGTTTCTATTAGGTCAGCGAAAAAGAATATGCATGTCATGGTGGTTCATTCCCTCTGAAAATACGAAATGTCGGTGTTGTCGGCACAATCACAGTGTCTGGCCTTGCACAAGAGGTGGGATTTCAAAAAGGCGTAGTGCTGATACTTATCAAATTATACTAGGACGATCATCAGGTAGTAGTCGATTCGATTAAGGCTTTTTTGAAGAAATAGAGCAGTGGCGCTTTTGTCGGTATTTTCCTTTAATTATGGTCGTGTAACGTGAAATAAACTATTCTACCGAATCGAACTTTTAGTCATTCGATCGAACCTATTCGATTATGCAACAGTTCGGAAAAATATACTCATCATTACTAAAAAAATTTGAACTCCAATGGGATTGCTATCCCGTAGATGTTGTTCATCTTGCACGAGTGACATATCCTTGGGGTGGGATATGTGTTACGCGAGACCGTTACACGGATCCTCGCTTTAACCTGTTTAGCCTTTCCAGAATTACCGTTCCTGGAAGTATTACCTATGGATTTTCGTTTGATTCCTGGAAAACTCATGTGGCACCGTCTATATTATTTTATTTGTTTGAAGAAAAAGGAACAAAGAATATAACGAGTATTGATGTGTGTTTCGTATACCTGCGTATGATAATGCAGAATTCTGCAAGTTGTTTGATCGCCTCCCTGCGATTCGTTCAACCCCTTATAGAAAAGGAACGCCACGCACAAGCCTAGACAACCAAAAAAAAATTTTGGGAAGGTCTTAATTGGTACGACATACTAAGAAGCTTATCTGGTAATAAACCCGTTAAATCAGTAAAGATCCCTTCTTTCCTTCTGCTTTAAGTTTTGGCGCTCTGTTTCTCTTCATCGCCTTCCTCCCATCATGCCGGACAAAATCGCTTGCACACCGACCAAGAGACTACTAAGGCTCTTTTTGGTCATCGTGCTTGTCTCATGGTCCTTGTTTTTCTTGTCATATACAGCTCATTCGTATCGGCGAGTGGACCAAGCATTGACTTTGGAGTTGAATGACAATGTCACCTCATCTGATGTGCCATGGCCGCAATTCACAACTTGGTCGAAAGGTACTAAATTTGCACACATGCAAGGTTATCTCAATGAACAATCGACAGATACATGGTCTTTGCCACAAAGTAATCACCGGCAGCTGCCCTTCTTGCCGTCACTACGGAGTTACACGATCGAAGGTCATAATCAATCTACGCTTACTGCATTGATGGTTGCTTCGGAGGAGGACCCAAGCATGACAGCTGTGTTGGCTGTCAAAGAGAAGAATCACATAAGGTCTCAATTAGAAGCTATTTTAGCCCAAACGCTTAAACCACAGACAGTGTGGCTAGTGTGCCCCTCTGAACTACGGTCAGCAGCAACATACCATGCTCGAAAATACCCCAATCGCGACATTCAAGTCATTGTGATTGACCAACCTCCTCATTCAACCTACTCCTCGCGTAGCGCTGGTCATTCTTTATGGCTTCATGTAATACATCGCATCGAAACAGAGTACGTTTGGATTGTCGATCAAGGTAGTCACCCAGAACCCCATCATCTCGAATATGTGTACAGTTTGATGCAAACGGAGTATTACAGCAAGGCGTTACTTGGGACACATGGCTCTCTCTTGCCAGCCAATGTAAATAACGATACGCAGTCGCAAATTCTATGTCTGCCCAAAGCGTTTGATATACTACCGAAGCTTACCCAACCAGTCGATATGATTCACGGCGCTTGGCTCCTTCGAAAATCTTGGCTTGCGGCTTTAACAATTGATACTAGGCCGGATGTGTTAGGTTCCCCCATTCCCTATTTTGTCAGTCAATCTCTTCTGCATCATGCGGCAGTCACCCCGATCCTTCTTCCGCCGCCCTCTGCCGGCTGCGATCTAAAATTGGACAACAGCTGCAGCGACATCGTGTCAGAATATGTATACAATAAGCATTGGAAGTCAGTACGAAGTACACGCACCAATCCTACAGCACTAGATCATCGGCAAGTGGTCAAACTTGAACCGCAAGCGTTACTGTTTATTGTGGATGGCCCAGATCAGGCAGTTGCATTCCATCCTCTTTTCTGCCGGTTTAAGTATACAGTTCATGTTGTTGTTACCGGCAAACAACGTGGCCTTTCCGGGAAGACGATGCGTGAAGTGTTGGAGCAAACACAATGTGATAAGGTGGTTGTCCATGATCTGGATACTGCTGATTCAGAAGAATGGGTTGCTGTATCTACCACGCGTATGGCGCAAATCCTCCACGTGCTACGGCCTCGTGTGTTGATCCATATTCAACAACACACAGCCTTGAATGGGGCTATGGCTATTGTCGCACAGGCTCATAATGCCGTGACCATCGGCTTACCAGCGGAAGACATCCGGCACGCATTATGGATTGCTGACTTGTCACCGTCGATCTTGGCACGTAAGTGATTTGTTGAATGCCTTGTTAAGCAGCACTAGTAATTAACACGCTCTATTTATAGACTGGAACACGATGAATATTGAACTGGTGGTAATCACAGACCGACGACCACACTCTTTGTCGCGTCTGTTTCAGTCAACCAGCAGATCGCATTTTCTCGGTGATTCGGTCAACTTGATCATTCACATGGAGCAGTCGGCTGATAAGATAACCCATGCGCTTGTCAACAACCTTCATTGGCACCACGGGCGCAAAGTGCTTAAACATCGCATCCACAAAGGAGGTTTGATGCCAGCAATTGTAGAGTCATGGTATCCTGCCAGCAATGATCATTATGCAATTCTTCTGGAAGACGATATCGAGGTATCACCACTCTTTTATGCGTGGTCCAAGTACAATATTCTGAAATACCGTTACGACAATACCATCGACAGCAAACAAATGTATGGTGTTAGCTTGTATTCACCACGTAACCTGGAATTATTGCCGGCTGGCCGGCGCCCGTTTGATCCTAATTCCGTCCTACGACCTCGGTATGAACAGCACATGCCTTATCTCAGCCAAGTACCCTGCAGTTGGGGTGCTGTGTATTTCCCAGAACATTGGCGAGAGTTTCATGAATATCTTACTGGCCGTCTGCAAAACCCAAAACTTAACATTACTGTTCCCAAGAGTCGGTCTGATCGATGGAAAAAGTCTTGGAAAAAGTACTTTATAGAGCTTGTTTATCTGCGTGCGTACGTGATGCTGTACCCTAATTTCCAACGTTTTGAATCTTTCTCGACCAATCATCTCGAATTTGGAACGCACATCAAGAAACAACGAATCAAAAGCACAATTGATACGTTTCAAGTGCCTTTGATGCAACGGGATACGATCTTAGCACAGTTGCCAGAAAGCCGGTTACCATCCTTTGAAGCGCTCCCAGTTCTGGATTTATGGGGCAAGTTGAAAACACATGAAGATTTACAAAGTACAGCAGCGGTCTGGCACCACCAGGTATCAAACTGCCCGCAAACGTTAGGAGGTTTTGATCCACAAGATTTACTGTGTCCGTTCCCTCCTTCAGGAGGTACTAAGGAGCCAAAAACATCTAAGCCATCCTCTCCCAAAAAGTCAAAACCAATAACTGCTGTGCACAAGATAGAGCGGGTTCGCTATGTGACAGCAGTCGGAACACCGCCGCCTGAGGAGTCAGATTTCATAGCCAAACCACTCGATGTCTCCAAGATGAACGTCAAAGAAGTCAAACCAGTAGACGAAGAAGAGGAATTAAATGATCTAGAGAACGATCTCGACCTGTTAAACAAACTTTCCCATTAGAGCTGTATATTTCCCAACACCCACATTCCCCTCGTAGAGCTTTTTTTTTTCTTGTAACTAGTTTAATCTAACTGTTTATTTTCCTTTTTCTTTGTTATTTAAAAGTTATTTATAATCCACTTTTTTCCCAAATGTGACAGAACTCTTCACGGTCAATGATGCCATCCTGATTAAGATCACCTTTAGTCATCATCTCCTTTAATTCCTCAAATGATAATTCCTCGCCTTGCGACTCATGAGCCCGACGTAAACTTTCCAAAGTGATACCACCACGTGAAGTATCTGAGAGTAACTCAAAAGCTGTATCCAAAGGCGAAGAATGCTTTTGCAAGGAAGGAAAAGGATATGTAAAACTCTCAATCTCGTTTTTTCTTTTCCACTCGCTTCTTCCCGTTGTTCTTACCATGAGATCAAATGCAATATCCTGAAAGTCATCGAACGATATGTATGCTTCTTTCTCTTGTTCTGGCTTCATGCTATCCATAGCTGGAGCTTCCAGCCCAAGTGCTTGAAATGCTTGATATAGTTGCTCATTGTTAAGTAAACCGATGCCGTCATGATCGGCGTCATCAAATGCTGATTTTAAGAAACAAACGTCAACATTGTCACTTTTCTAATTAGACCAGAAGTAACACCTTTTTTCAATTCAGTGAGTTGAGTTTTTGTCAATTGCATGACAGCAAGCAGAGATAACGGACTATCAGTCGCGATTTTGTAGGAAAATTGCGGGTCACAGTGTGTGTAAGAAATAGACGATTTGCTTTTCGTACCAGACATAACCTCGATTAAATCATTCAGTATATTCTGCAATGCAAACTAATAAAGTATCCCTTCCATTCAATCTAAAAAGCAACTTGCTTCCTTTTTTCCAAGTAATGACACTGTCTTTTGGGCTGGAAGTTTCAGATTCGCAAGTTCCTTGCTGCTTGTCTTCTTCGACTTCGTCATCTTTATGTATATCCGTCTGGACCAGGGCCGCGACGACACATTCTTCGTCCATACTAGCTTCTAGCAAGCGGGTAGCATTATCTTTATGTGATTCATCAGTATCACTCTTGTGGACGTCGTCATCTTTAGGTTGGTGAGCAGCTGAAGGGAGGCGCGACAGCTGACGCGTACCTGATACATAGTAGCCCGTCTTTGACAAGAAAGCTCTGGTCGTCATTGCCACTCGTTCCTTCTATCCTGAGGCATTGTACTATCCTTTGCCTTACTCAGACACTTATTCATGTACCGAGTTTTGCGTCGTAGTAACTGACGTGTGGCACTCCTTTTCTTTGTTGTAGGTACTTTTCGTTCTTTGGCTTCGTGGGCTTTTTGTGCAACCAGTTCTTTGTACTTGCGTTCTCGATTGGGTGCCAAGTGGACTCTTAGATAGATCAATACGAGGCGATCCAGACATCGACCAAATATATTCCCGGTCCAAATGTTATGCAGGTTTGTCGAAAGTGTGACAAGCAGCAGCAGCAGCGTGTAGCTGAAGCCACTAGGAAGCTGTGTAGTTTGATTGCCAATAACTGAGAGCTCATCCCATGTTCTGTTGTCCTTGAGAGAGTTAGACGAGAGGTGCTTTGTATGTATGTATTCTATATGTGGAAACTCGAACATCTTTGTAAGGTCATGACCTGAAAGCTTGTCGGTATTAGCGCTGGGAAGCGGCGCTACAGGGATAACGCCATCCTCGCGAATGAATTCCTTGTTCCTTTGAGCATCAGGTGGCGAGAAGTTTCCAATGTGAGGTAACCAACCAGCAGAGTTTCCTTTCTTGATGCTCACGGAGCCATCTTCTGCAACATTAATACAGAAACCTTGCTCCGCGGTGCTGACCATTACTGCACGGGTGACGACTGCGAGCGTAGCACCATAACCGGTTGCCACTAAAGCTGCATTATCTAGCCGCTGCTTAAAGTCGTGTACATCGGCCGCGTTGGGAAGCATTCGCAAGATCCGCGTCAACGTTGATGGGCACATCCTTGTTCTTTTAATTGCCAACCTTGGCCCCATTTTTTTTTTTTCGCCATTCATGCTCTTCTTGATAGCGTGGGTACACATTGCATCCCTGCTCTTTATAAGTGTGAAACTCCTGCTGAACAAAGGCTTTCCATTCTACGACCACAGTATGGGCTGATCCAAGGCTTTTCCTGATTGTATTTGGTTCATGTCCACCCATATCATCAGCCCTTGAGAAGAGACCTCTTGGGACACGCGAGACATTTGCGTTCTAACTATATATATCCTTCCAAGCTTCTTCCATAAGTTTCTTTTCCTGGCTGGCTAGTCCACGAAAAGCGCTTTCAATATTCGCAGACAAGTGGAACGGGAACATCTTTCGCACAGCTTCTTGGCATACAGCTCGACTCAATTTGGAGACACTTCGTTTCGGCGCTGCTTGTCCGTTAGCTCGCTGCTCAGGGAATGGTGTCTCAACAAACGTAGTAGAGGAGCTCGAATCCCCAGTTGATACAGATGAGGTTTGGACAGCCTTTTTCCGTCTTTTTGACTTTGGATTCTGCGATACTGCTCTGATCGTCTTCGTTCTGGTCGTCTTCATCCTCCTTATCATCATCCCGGTCTTCTTTGTTAGTGTCTGAGATATCAAAGATCAATAGAAAACGGAAGACGATAAGAATCAGTGAGACTGAACGTGGCACACGACGCGGTTTTCCCACGACCTCTTCAGTTTAGACTTCTTTTGCGCTGCTTCATGAACGAGCCAGGATATAAAATGGTTAACTATCCGCAACATTCGTGCCGATATATTTGACACGCATGGAGATGACATCACTCAGACAACTACATCGCAGCTAGACATCGATGTAATTCTCCCAACAACTGCACAAGACGGAACATCCTTAACAAGAGCGACACTTTACCGATGGGCATTCGATCTCGTAAGCTCTTGTCTGTGTGCTTTTGTAACTATACTAAAATTTGCTAACAGCACCAAAAAAAAAAAAAAACGGTGACGATGTCCAGAACGACATTGAGTTTGATCCGAGAGCGACCGGTGATCACAATATCTGATGCATTGACGAAACTCGCTGCTGATATATTAATCGATTGGACCAACGCAGATGAGGCATCTCTTTTGCTTTGAGGTAAAAAGAGCTTCCCATTAATTACAGTCGATATGATCTAACATGGAACAGCCTTTGTCTATCCTTGATTGTGGATGTCGCCAAAACACCTACAAGCGCCAAGGTTCGTAAATGTCTATCCACCTCGCAATGGATTAAAGCCATTGAGGCTGCCAAAGCACAAACAGACAGCGTGGTGGAATTACCAGTTGATGTTATATCGTTATTTAAAAAAAAACAGATAAAGTACGTATCTTATGGAGCCATCAAATAACTTTCTATCATATATCTCATCCTTTTCAAGAGCTTGTTGTTGGATGGCAAGCAGGCAGCACTCCGATATTTGACTCTGATGGCAGGCGAGCAACTCGAAGACTATGAAGATAACATGATGTTGCAAACGATTGATATATTGGCATATGTGTATGTAACAAAATTGTTACGTATTCCATGTGTCCTTTATTTATTGCTTCTTCAAATATGCTGTAGAATTCGAAACGTCGACAAGTGGACCAAAGAAAAAGGAGCAACCGAAGCTGATTGGACCCACCGCGTAATTACTATGTTGGATATCCTCCTCAGAAACACGGAGTTGAGTGTGAGAATGTAAGCTGTACATATATTAGAAAACTAATTATGTACTGAAGCAAGCTCTTCCTATCAAGGGGCGGGTAATGGCAGAATAGAGGAGTTTATAGATATCTTTAGATGATCCTTTACCACATTGGTGTTCTCACGTTCGTCCTGATTAATTCAGTTATTCTGTGTCCGCTTATGATCTCAGCGACGGACAGAAAGGACTGAGACGCATATAGAATCCATATCTAATAAAGTAATCACGGCTGGCACCTTTTACCGATACTCTAACCTGTTGTTCTAATCACTGTATAGCAATGTAAACATGTCGGATACGACAAACGTGAGGAATGTCTATGGAACTGCCGAGTCATTTTGAAGGCTTAATAACAGGACTATGCCAAGAAAAAAGAGCAGACACTCTCTTCTAAGAAAAAACCACTGCTTCCCTGATAGCGCATGTTAGATCAGCCCATAATCATTCATTGTAGGTACGGTGCATGGACATGCTATTAAAAAAAAAAAGGGAGAAGGGGACGCCGAAGGCCCGATTGGAATACCTGGTGCCTGGTTTGCATGAATAAGCTCGAAGTCGAGCCGGTAGGGTTTGAAGTAAGCGGAGAGCGTTCCTGGTACGGTTAAAATTCGTGTTTTTATTTAAAGTCTCACTTTTGAACACAGCGCCCGGGGAGGGCATTTTTGTTCGAGACAGATCGAGACAGGGTGGGTGCTAAAAACCCTGTGTGGGAGACAGGGAAAAAGTGATTGGATGTGGAAAAAAAGTTCCTAATTGAAATGTGTAAGATGAGGTTGGGGATAAGAAAAGGTTGAGAATTAAAGGAGAGGGCAAGAGTAACGTTTGGTGGGTAGTGGAGAGTCTAGCCGGGGTCAGTAAGAGGAGAGATGAGCCATTTGATGAGTGCTTGGCCGGGAGAGGGGTTGTGATATTGTTGTAGATTCGTTCCTGTGTGTTGGTGTGCGTCAAGCTCGGCGAGAAGCTTGCAGGTGATAAGCCATAAGGTGCAGAGTTGTTGGATGCAACGTGTTGATGTCGGTCGGGACTTGGGGAGGTTGTTGAGCTCAAAGGATAGTGGGTCGGTACATTTAGCCGGATTCCATCGATAGCCTAGTTGCTCGCTGTGTGTCTCGCAGAGCTCGAGTACTCGATGGATTTCGTCCGGAGTTCCGAGAAGCGCAACGTCGTCGGCGTATAGCAGGCATTGTATGTTTGGTGTTGTGATAGACTCCATCGCTCCTTAGTAACGCGGGCAGGCTATTAATGTATAGGGAGTTATAGGAAGGAGTGTTTTGCGTGTGTGTGATATTCGGAGAGAAACAAAATAGAAAATAGTCAGAAAGATACTTTGAGACTCTTAGATGCCTTTATTTCGAAAGATAGATTTTGTCTTTTATACTATGATAATAATCGATTGATGCATGTATCCTGTTGTCTGAATGTCTTTGTATTGTGGACCAGGGAGATCGGCAATATACAGGGAGTATGTAGATCTGTGAGCCCTTATACGGAGTTATATTAAAGACTTACTGTGAGGGTGCTTGACAACGTCTTGGTTACACGACAGCAGTGCTTATGATTGACACAATACAGTTCTATTATAGGATACAATAGCATGAGACCGTATAATTGCTTATTGTAGAAGGAAAGGATGTTGACTAGATGTATATGATAACGACATAGTGATGATATGTCAAGTACGACAGTGTGACTTTGCGCTACAGAGAATGTTATAGTTGACGAAGAGAAGACGAAAGATGTGGTACACTCCCCACCCTGGTTCCGAAAGTTCGTCTGAAAGCTCCCAACCCAAAGAAAAAAAAATCGATGACGCTTTGAAAGATATGAGGTGATATAGTTTAGAGGTAGTTTATTTTATAGATTTTTTCAACAAATAAAAACGCGGCATTGAAGGAGTGTACCACATTTTTCGTCTTCTCTTCGTCAACTATAGCCATGCATCGTTCAGCAAAGCATTTTAGTCAACCGCGCAAAACAGTAATCACCAAATTCCCTTGGTGAGAGGTTGTGTTCACGTGTTGGCCGATATTTGGGACTGCTTTCTGTCTGTCCGAAGGAAAGCCCTGGTTTTTTTTGTGTTCATGTTTGGTGCGGGGTTTTGCGCTTTGAAACGAAAGGAAGAACATGGTTGAGAAGATTGCCAGCGAGGACCTTCTCGCACAAAAGGTAAAGCAGATGCTTGGTGATCTATCGCTTGCCATTCTCATGATGCTTGTTTATTTTAAGTGGGATCGCGTCATTTCCAACTTCGTCGTCAAAACTGGCTTGGGTCTGAGCGCGGGTATCGTTGCCTCCGCGTTGCTATTCAAAAGTACGAAAGATAGAACGTTGAAGATGTATTTTAACAAAAAAAATCAATAGAACGTAGCTGGCCAATTGCGATTGCTACAGGATACGGATTTGGTGTAGCTTACGCTGATGCTCAGGTAAAGGAAAAGAAAATATATATGCAATCGATTACTAACCATTTGTAAACAGCGCGTTTTCCATCCATACCATGTGGAAGGCACTGAGTTCCAGAAAGAAAAACCATCTGTTTAGATTCATTGATAAAAAAAAAACACTAATAAAAAAAAGAGGCAGCAGTATCGCATTTGTAGGAAGGCGCACGGAGATCAAATGGAAATCGGATATTTACAACGTCGAATAACTTGATTTTCCAGAATGGCATTTTATTTTACGCTCGGCAGCCTGTTTTTGTAGCGAGCCTATTCCTTCGAGAGTGCAATAGTCGTGATAAAATGTATACCTCCATCTCAATGCACCCGTTGAATGTGATGTGATGCGGGGAATTCATCAAGCTGATAGTGGCGATACTAGATATTAGGTGCTTAAAACAGTGCATAAACACTTTGAACCAACTATTACTCGATTTACTGTTATAGTAGTTATAAGTATAATGTGGTGAAGACAGCTGATATGAACATCCGCAATACAGAGGTTTCCGTTGTATTATGCAGTAGATTTTCGAGGTAACAGTGTCATTCTGAGAAACAAACTTGGTAGGGTTGTAAGGCTTGCCATAAATGGGTTTGGATGGTTCTTAAATGGACCAGCCTTGGTGTTTGTGCAAATATTTATTCAATCTTCGCGTGCTGGGCTTTTCTAGGTTGCACCTTGGGATGTCGCAGCTCAATTTCGAGCCCTACGCACTGATATCTCTAGAACTCCACTATACACGAACATGTCTTCAATGGAAAGAATGATGCTTTTTTTCACAGGCTCTGATTCGCAAGGTGTATCACATAAGGACTTGCTTCAAAGGTATTCATCATATCTTCTTTTCAAAGAGCATCACTTGGTGACACAGATGTGCACCCGTACGTTCATTTCGGAAAAGCTTTTTACTCTGCTTTGCTTCGGTAAGCACTTGGCCCCTATTCACATTCGATTGCACATCCTATCATTATATCTTCGATCATCAATGTAGAGTCTTAGTCTCTTTTGTCTATAACCTCTTCTTCAATTGCCAAACATGGTTCCCTTTTTTTCTTGGTCATATCCTTTCCTTCTTCAAACAGCTCGGTAAAACCCCGGGAAACCATCTTTATTGTTATATCTCTATAGTATACTGTATTTTCTACAGATTCAAAGTACGAATACAGTTGAAATCGATTTTATTGAACGGCCAAATGAACGCTGTACCTGTGCAGGATATTCGCTCTAGCCAGATGCGAAAAGGAAATAAAGACAGAAGAAAAAAAAACCGGGGATCAACGGGTAAAAAAGAAAAGGGCAGGGTTAGGAGGTACAAGAGATTGCGCTCGAAGTTGGGGTCTGTGGTACATCCAATTTGAGGTGATAGCAATTGTTGGCAGAGAGCTGGCAGTGGCGAAACACGGGACATAAAGGACATCACACTTGGTATCATCCATAAATTCCGTCGGGCAAGTAACTTATGCGTTTCGGGGGGCGTCCACAAGGCTCGTTGTCACAATATTGATAAATCGATCATCCGTTAGAACAGCCTTGCTGATTAAATCTGTCCCAGGACAATATTCATATGGAATAACGAAAATCCTATGTCGTTTGATAGCTGCTGTCTAAATGCCTCTATATGAGAGAGTGTTTATGCATTGTGTTTTGCGAATGAGAAACGTATGAAGAACCCTGATGCGTACTGTATTCGCACTCTCACCGTACGAATATGTTGTGTCGATGAGAATTATACCTCTAAACTATCCTGTCGGTACATACAACATAAAGAAAATTGAAGTAAGTAGATAACAAGTAATGCTGCAAGCCAGCAAGTAAGGGAAGAAATTGAGGTAATCACGTGTATATCACGTGTAGAGTTTTGTATGTGTGTCGAACAGCAATCCTTTTTTTTTCAGGCTGTGTCTTTCAGGTGTACGAGTGGAAAGAGAAAGGGACGACAAGGACAATTATTAACGATCTTCATCGACAAACATTTACGCGGACGCGTTCCTTCAGTCTTTGATTACCCGATTCACTCACGCATTAGTCTATCTTTCCTTTTGTTTTCTGTGTTCTGTACATATATCTAAAATGCAAAGCAATCTGAATCAGCTGCAACAGCAACAGCAACAACAACAGCGGCTTGCAGCCATGTTCAATATGGCCCTTCAACAGCAAAACCAAGCAGCACAACCGCGACTGCAGTCTCATCCGTTTGCTCAGGCATCGAATCCAATGTATGCGAGCATGGCTGGTGCCCAAACCGGTGTCACAGCAACCGCCGATCCCTCCGGATGGCCCGATGCATCCGGTATGAATCGGCCCTCTCCCAAGGTGAATCCACCCGGAAGGATGCTACAACAGCAAGGTGTATATATAAGAAGACCCTCTGCTGTAGCCAGCCAACCCTCAGGCGCGCATGCTGGCGCTGGTGTAGCTGCTGCCGCGGCCGCCGCTGTTGCGGGCGGTAGTGGTGCCGGTGCACCAACTACGCCAGCAGCTGGATACGCTATGAAGTTCAATTCAGCACTACCACAGCCGCCACAGCTTTCCTCACGGCCCCCTGTAGTACCTGCTACAGCACCGGTGACTCTTCCTCAGGTAGAATCGACACCTGCACAGACTGAAGTTCAAAAGAAAAACCTCGAAATGTATCAAGTTCGGGACAAAATCTACCAGGAAACTCTCAATACACAACATAAACGGCATCTTCAACTTGCACAGGAGAAGAAACGCGATATTGAACTGGTCGGTGTGGAGCGACGCACACGAATGCAAGCAGGAGGTGCTATGGCTGTATTTGGTCCGGGATACTCTGGATATGGCAACGGAACAACGGGTATTACAAATCGTATTCTTTATCCAAGAGATAGAAAACGGCCACGACGTTCACGAGAATTTCGATTGTGAGTTGGATAAATGCAAAATAGATGTCCCTAACTAACTTCTCGACTCGTATTTTAGTACAATGGATGATATTGTTGAGCAATCGACAAAGGAAGATACCCTGGTACCCATACGTCTGGAACTCGAGATTGACGGATACAAGTTGCGAGATACCTTTACATGGAACCTGAATGGTATGGAAAACTTGGTATTTGAAGAGCGGCTAGCTTAATGAAGAAATTCAGAGACTTTGATCACACCAGATCAGTTTGCAGAGGTGCTATGCGAGGATTTGCGCTTACCACCAGGAACGTTTGGACCACATATTGCACGAGCTATCCGCGATCAAGTACATGATTATTACTTGCATAATGTCAGCACCGTTTCCAGTAAAGAAAACTCTGATGATGAGGAAGAACGAAAAAATGTACTTCATACACATCATGTCAAAGAGGCGTCACCAGAAGTCAAGGAAGAAAACCAAGTAAATATAGTGGCCACGTTGGAGGAAAGCAATACGGACAAAGGAGCGCATAATTCAGAATTGAGAACGTTGATTAGGGTAAGGTGAAGAGCATGAACGAAATGGAAGCTTCTAACAGGTGACTCCCAGCTTCATATTACGGTTGGAAACAGCGCATTGGTTGATCAGTTTGAATGGGATATTAACTGTCGACGGAACTCACCAGAATCGTTTGCGGAGGTGATGGCCACTGAACTTGGTCTGGGAGGCGAATTCAAGTAAGAACCATTAATTGTACATCCGGTGAGCGTTAATGGACGTTGTACTGCCAGAACTGCGATAGCTCATTCCATCCGCGAGCAAATACATGTGCACATCAAATCATTGCTGCTCGTAGGACATGAATTTAATGGCAATCCGGTCACAGATGACGATCTAAAATCGAGCTTTTTGCCGACGCTGAAATCCATCATAAGAGATAGCGAGAGTCTAGAAAGATTCACACCAGCTATATACGAGCTGACTGATGCAGAAATTGAAAAAATAGAGCGGGATAGAATGCGAGACGCAAGGTATGTGGAGATTTGGAACATACCCCAGATCAAACTGACGTGAATACAGGCGAAAGCGACGACAAACCCGGGGCCGAAGAGGTGTTATGTTACCTGATCGTGAACCGCAAAAAACACATCGTACAGTATTTGCTACTCCACCCGAGCAGGAGATGTCGGATGAGCAGTTTTTAATGAGCGTCGGGGCAATTCCGAATGGTGGAGCAGGTGGTAGCGGTAGCTATAACCGAGGAGGTACACCTGCATATGAAGCTATGCATTCACAAAGACGAAGTGCTTTCAAAGCGCGCATGAACATTGCAGCTGAAGCAGCAGGAATCCAGCTAAATTCTGGTTCGCCCGTCTCATCTTCAGGACAGCCATCTGGATTGGGTTTACAAGGAGTAATTTCATTAAACGCGGGTAATCAGTTTTCTACAATCACGGACCACACTACACGTACCGTGTCAAGTACTGGATTTTAAGTAGAATGAATAATAATAAAGGTGCACTTTTTTTTTTTAGTGAATGTCTCAGAGATTGGCATTTTTTAGCGCTGTAGATTGCATCGAAGTCCATGAGTGCAATGAAATGTTCCTTAGACAGACTGAAGCAATTATCCTCATCTCGCTAGCTTAGCACCATTGCTACCCTCTTACAGGTTTCTTTCTGTAGCGACATCATTTTATATCGATAAATGCATTATGTACAAGTGGTGACGGTTTATTGGGATCATGCTTTGTTGATGAGGCCTTCTACCATGGCCTTGCATTCATCGCCGCTCAGATATTCTGAGTTTTGGATCGCATTTGAAATTAGGATGGTATCCTTGTAACTGTTCGAGTTGACCCAGACACGACCGTTCATACCCACAGCCATCTCAAAGGGGAAGTGCTCTCCCAATAACGTCAGTACTGGTGTTGCGGGGTTCATGAGTCTAGGCATCATAGAAAGAAAGTGTGAATTGCTTTTGTCTTCTAACATGAAAAATACGCACCTTCTGGAAAGTCCTAATGAGCACTTGAAAACATAACCGCCTTGTAGTTCACCAAATCCATCCGCTCTGCCTGTTGCAGGGTTGACACACTCCAGTTCAGCTTCCATGTCCCTATTAGCCATCGCTACTCGGCAATACACCAGTGATCGTAATGCGAGATTTGGCTTATTACGCTTTGTTGCGCCTTCAAATGCTAATACAGGAAGTGTTGCCGTGTGGGCCGTACCGATATCAACGCGATAGTACTCGCCCAATCGTGCCGTCACCGTTCCCAACACAGATTCACCCGGTGCTGCAATGTACTAGAGTATATCAACGTTAACTTTTTTTTCTTAGAAAGTAAATCGTTCTCAACTCGTCGCTGATTGCTTTCAATCCACCATCGATTGCCTGCCTCAATGTGCCTGAGCACACCAGCTTTGGTCGCTACTACATTTTCACCATCCTGTCGCAATCCTGGTCCGAGGATGAGCGTATCGCTGTTCGCCGGAATCACGTCGCCAGGCAATACTACACGTAGCTCGGACTGATTATCTTCCATCGGTCCGGTTTTACAGTACAATAAAACGAAAACAAGAGACAAAATTGTTGGATTGCCTTTGTTATGACTGCTTTTCAATGCACCGATCGCAAAGGTTTGCGATTTCATTTTTGAAGCCAGGAAACATGTATTTGGGGAGACAACCAACACAGTGTTCTTTGTTTTATTGGTGCTACACGTCTATTTTAAAATTAGGCTAGTTCCTCTTATGCCCATGTGTGTGTGTCTTTAATTAGAAAATTCGCGGTTCTCTCCTGAAAATCACTGCCAAAACGGCTATCCGTGACAACCTGTAATGTCTGTATTGCCAAGAATCAAAGAAATCAAAAACTTACGAGTGACGATAAGAAGAATAGACATTTTACTGGGAACTTCCAGCCATAATCGAAGAATACTTCGAAAAACTGACGTGTAAATAAGTTTGCTTTGAGGCAACTTTGGTGTGACATTTCGCCAAGCACAGCCTGAGCACTTGCTATTGTTGCCTTTGGTTTGGCATGTTTGTTCGCGCCCGTTTGCTACAGAAATGTAATGAATGACCTGAGCGCATGAGGGTCAGTCACTCGAACCCCTAAAATAAAGCCGCACGGAAACGGAATATGACACTCAGTTTCTTAAACAGATCATGAATGATTGCGTCGTGCGTTGTCGAGCATACCCTCCTTTTCCTAACATATATACCTCGCATGCCACTTCTGTGACCTCATCATCGTTTGTTTATGCTGCTGGTAGTCTCATTGTAGTTCTTGATCTACAGACAATGGCATTTCGACACGCTTTTACTGCCTCAGCGGATCGGATCTTGGCGATTGCAACCTACGAGACGGTGTGTTATACAGCGGGCGTAGAGACGACTATTCGTGCATGGAATTTACTCGACGGGAAAGTTTTGAACACTTACCAAGGGCATAATACGGAAGTGACTGTAGTAGAGTGTGTCCGCAATGGTACTGTTCTTATTTCGGCAGACAAATCTGGCAAGATTATCGTGCAGGAAACATTTGGATCCAAACGTACAACGTTTAGACCCGTGCAGTCCGAAGTCAAGACACTTGCTCCCGTTGTACATATGCACCAAGATTATATTGCCATAGGGTAAAAAAAGAGAGAGTTTGAAGTGATCCAAATTTAATCATAACATTTCTCTTTTTTGCAGGTATGCCAATGGTATGATCTTGGTAGCAACTTTAGATGAAGACCTAAAGCTGAATACAAAACACCAAATCATCAAGGGAAACGATGCTGTCCATTCACTTGCGTGGCAAAAGCAGTTGGCAGATGACGTGTGGCCACTTTTAGCATCGAGTACCCAAAGTGCAAAAAATATTGTCGTATGGTGTGTTCCCGAGGAAATGCGGTACTGCGAAGTCAAGTTGCCGAATCCTGCAACAAAATGGACTGAATCCCAGAAAAATACCTTGTGGATTCAATTAGCATGGTCACCAATACGATGCAATCATATTTATGTGACATCTTATCTGTGAGTCATTTTTCCACCCAATGTTCTCTATTCTTATTTTCTAATACAAATTCTCTAGAGGCGGTATTCTTTGTTATGATGTTAGCAAACCAGGCCATGCCAAGCCATTGAATCAGGAACGATTACCCGAGAAACACTCGCGAATTGTTTTCAGCTTACTTTGGGATCCTTCCGGCCGATACGCGTTTACGACTTCTTTGGATAAACAAATCATTAAGTGGGATATGAATGCTCGAGATAGTGTAACACAGATACGAACACATTTTGGGTTTCCATACTGTATTGCTCCTTCACCAATATACCCTGGTCTGGTCGCTGTTGGTTATGGCGATGGTAGCATTAAAGTGTGGAACTTTTCTGAAGAGAGCAGTGTATTAGAGAGTGAAAAGACACATGATTTTTACGAATCAACCGACTTTTGGAAAGGACTTCATGGAAAAATAGAACAAGTGAGTTACACTGCTTTTGAAATATATTATATCTTACAAATCGTCTAGATAAAGTGGCATCCCACAAAAGACGGTATTTTGGCATACAGTACCGAGTACGGCCATGTCGGAACCTACGATATACACCAGGGTAGATGCTATCCAATCAAGTCCCATCACACAACGTCGGGAGGAACATCAATCACTTGGACATCCATATCAGAAGAAGGTGACTTGCTGAGTTGCGGAAAAGATGGGAAACTTCTCCTCCATGATTCGGAGAAAGCTCACGCACCAGCGGTTGATCTGGAACTGTACCTAAGACAGCGAAACCCTGAATGGTACAAGACGATTGATGCCAAAGCCAACGCGAGCCGGAGCTTTGTGACAGTCGATGATACAAATCGCTTTCTTGCAATCGGGAATTCCGACGGTGTAGTTGAAGTATATTCTATTAGTGGTTTTCAAATACTCTATACTTCAACGTTTCATCGGCAAAGGATCAGTAGTATGGAGTGGAAGTGTTTGTGTCTATAATGTTGTCATCCGAGTAACGACACTGACGTGAATTTAGGCAGAGGAGATGCTGTATGGTTGGTTACAGGCTGCACGGAGGGCCGTATCTCCGTTCATGATGTTGGCACTGTGGATTTGACTAAGTTGTCTGGTGAGTATATCGCATACTTTGTTACCGACAATGACCATTTGGGTCTTTAGAAATGCCTATTCCTAATCCTTCACCATTTCGGGTCTTTGAGCGCCATAAGAAAGCCATTACGGATCTTAAATGGAGCACACATGACGATAAAATGTATTTCATATCGGTATCTACAGATAATTTAGCATTTGTAAGATTCTTTCACGATTTTATGCCTATTTGTAACTGTTTCTCGCTAGGTATGGAATGTCGAAAGACAGGGAGATCCTATTGCTAGCTTCCGACAACATCGTGGTTCTGTTCTATGTGCAGCCTGGGATTATCTAGACAAAGATATGCTGTTTACAGGTGGAAATGATCGGTTTGTCTATTTATGGGATTACAAGGACTATTCTTATAGTCGAGCACAAGGTATATGTGGATCGTTGCAAACCTATCTTATTTATCTGTTATAGACAAACGGCCGCTTTTAACGGAACAAGAGAAGAATATTTTAAAAAATCCAAGCGCCACTATCTCTGGAGATATAGATACGGACGCGACAGTGGCAACGAAAAGAGCATCGACCCAGACAAGCAACAAAGCGCGAAAAAAGCAAAAACCTAGTTCAAAGATAGCATTGATGTATTTTACCAAGGACCAAGAGCGTACAAAACGTACCGAGAAACAACAGCAGGCATGCTTACGACTTGCAGCATCTTTATTTGGCGGCGAGCCAATCAAGACGATCCAGTACATTAGCAATCAGCTACCGGATTCTTTGCATGATGCAACTGTCAAGAAATACACCGAAGGGTTCGATACTGAAAACAAAGAGGACGATTTTACCGAGTTGCTCTTTGGTAACAAAAATGATATTCGACAATTAATTGGCCTAGAAGGTAAGAAACTATTGTCATGGGTGGGGGTAAAGTCCTTGGAAAGGTATTAATTTGTGGCGGCAAAGTCGATCACTTTGAACAAAGACCTCAAAGCCAAACTTGTGAAAGTGAGGATAGGCTAAGCTATGGTCCTGATCTAAAACTGGCCTTGGATATTATGCGCAGCCACTTCTTTACATTCAATACTTATATCAACACATCCGAGCCAACTGTGATGGATTGGATTGCTATTGCATTTAGCCCCACAGGTATGTCGCCTTTTGTTGTTCTGCTCAACCGCTAATCGAGCATATTGAAGCCGGAAAGGAGACATGGCTTCGGATGATGGAGGCGCAAGCGAAAAAACTGTGTGGTGCCCGCCAGTATAACTTAGCTGCAGCATGTTACACGGCGTGTTCCAAAATCTATGATGCTGTTGACGTTTATCGTCGCGCCTCGATGTACAGGTACCACTATATTGGTAACACACATTGCCAAACTCATACTGTGACATATTATAGGGAAGCTATCGCGTTGGCGAAGCTTCGGTTGCCAGTAACTGATCCTATTATCCGAGAGATTTTTGCACAATGGGCTGAAGTCTTACAATCGAATGAGGAAGAATTAGCAGCGATGTGGTAAGGAGCTTGTTTTGCGGCGTAGTTTGTGAAGGAAAAGGAAAACTAACTAAATAGTTATTGCGTTAGCTATTTGCACGGTCAGCTTCCAGGATCAAAAACTAATGCCATCAATTTGATGGCTCGACGAGACAAGGAGCATAATTTGTTTTATTCAGCGTGCTTAGCTCATCTGTTAAATGATAGTACTGCAGAGACTCGCATAGCTAAATGGAAGACAGCGGTTGTCAACAGACAGGAACAGAAAAAACCTGAGGAGATGTCTTCAGAAACAACTGTCGATGTCACATAGAGACATAAATTTATCTCTGAACACTGCTATAAATGTATTCAATGCCCCTTGTTCATACGTTGTAGTAGCAGGTCGGTTGTTGCGCTAATTGTTTTTGCTTTTCGCCGGAGGATTAAGCAAACAGATAGTCCAATAAACTGAAGCTTGGCGGGAATTTCCTATTGTTACTCGCATTTTCCTTGAAATAATAACATCTATTCTTTGTATATGTATGTGCAATAACAACTATAGATCTATCATCAGAAAACGATGGATAATTTTGCTTGCTGACGTTTTTTACAGAGGTAGCATATTTTTAATACAGGAATGACCTAGAGTTGAACTCAGAGGGTTGTAAACAATATGCTCCACGCGATTAGAAGACTTGATAAGTTGGTTGTTGAGAAAGGACAACTATTGAAACGACTGTACCATAATTACTCAGCATAACTTCAAAGCATATGACACCAGCGAGTAGATACTTTATCGTTGAGCAACACTTAAGATACAGTAATAACAACTTCTCAACACTGTAGCAAGAGGTTGGATAAATAATTTATTAGTATTGTGTTGTATTTGAGAACTAGTGATGTACGGTGAGACTGTAGGGTGTGTCGTTTATTTTCGTATGAAAGTTAGACCAGGAACTAATTACTAGCTACAACTGTATTTATATGATCGGAGATTGAGTCTACTATATCCATACAGCGACATTATACCTCAGACACGACAATGAGGACGGAGAGTATATGGGCAAAGTCCGGTTATCTTTTCACTATGTATGGTTAAACACCGATTGTCGGTTGAAAATATAACGCTTTAACTCGGTGGAGTCTTTCTAGCGAAACCATAAGGATACTTTGACCACAGGAAAAGCTCTACAATCATCCACTCATATATGTACGTATTGATATTCTTTTCATGAGATGTTGGGATAAGAAATCAGCTGCAAGGAGAATCGCGTGCGTCTGTCAGGTTAATGGATGAATACTGGCTTCGGTCCTATCGTTCTTTCGACAAAGATGACCTTCGTGCCATATACCGTCGCACGCGTCCAATGCCATTGCTCGTCCAGCGCCTCCAGAAATTCTTCAATCAGAACCTCTTTGCCTCGGCACTGTTTCAGCCAATGCGACAGGGTCTGATCCCGCATCTATTCCAACTTCCACACACCTTTGAGGCATTTTTTATGTGAGGCAGACATAGGCTTTTCCTCACTAAATAGCCAATCGCTGGAGTCTTCCTTAGAGCGAAAGATAAAATCTACGCGATCATTTGCCTTATCGTTGTACTGCTGATACGACAACTTGCACTCGGATCTACTTCGTTTTATAAATGCTATGCTCCTTATTTTCAAGTCGCGCCAGCTTACCTGATCGTACCATAGCTAGTTTCGTAGATGAACGCTCCGTCCCATAGCGCGGATAGTGCATTGATTCTGTACCAATCTTCACAGCGCGTCTTGGTTTTTAGCTTATTTGACTCCCAGAGGTTTGTCCTGCAGATAGCGCTAAACATCACTAAGCATACTAAAAAATATATCCCACTTACATTTGAGCGATCGCTCCCCGGATGAATCGAATTCCAGCTTTTGGCTTGTACTCCATACACAGCTGTGAGGGTAATGACAAATCGCCCTGTCAGCAAATCCTTCAGCTATCGGAGATAGAATGACAAATTATTTTGTCGCCCTGACAAATCGCGACGGAGTTAGATAAGGGATCGCCTTATAAAAGGGCCGTGATGCGGCAGCATCCCCCACCTTATCAACTTAACGCATTACAACACAATAACAACAATACAAATGGCTCCCAAGGTTTACATCGTTATCTACACCCTCTACCACCACATCTACACCCTTGCCAAGGATATCCAGAAGGGTCTTGAGGCTTCTGGTGTTGAAGCTAAGCTCTTCCAAGGTAAAAATAATACAAATGGTTGATAAGTTGTACTCATCCTATTCTTTTAGTTCCCGAAACGCT
Source organism: Saksenaea oblongispora B3353 (assembly GCA_000697495.1). Lineage (NCBI taxonomy): Eukaryota > Fungi > Mucoromycota > Mucoromycetes > Mucorales > Saksenaeaceae > Saksenaea > Saksenaea oblongispora. The sequence goes on from JNEV01001682.1 coordinate 299,644, forward strand.
CTCCGATGAAATTCTCCAAAAGATGCACGCTCCCCCCAAGCCTGATCTTCCTATCATCAACCCTGAACAATTGACTGAAGCCGATGGTGTCCTCTTTGGTTTCGGTACTCGCTTCGGTACCATCCCTGCTCAGTTCAAAGCCTTCCTCGATTCCACTGGTCAATTATGGGCCTCTGGTGCTCTTGCAGGCAAGTTTGCTGGTACCTTCTTCTCCACCGCTGGCCAGCACGGTGGTCAGGAAACCACTGCTTTCACTACTCTCCCCTACTTCGTCCACCACGGTATGATCTACGTTCCCCTTGGTTTCGCCAACAGCCACTTGTTCAACACCGAAGAAGTCGTTGGTGGCTCCGCATGGGGTGCTGGTGCTATCGTCCACGGCGACGGTTCTCGTGCTGTCACCGAGAAAGAACTCGAAATTGCCCGTACTCAGGGTGAGAACTTCGGCAAGATCGTCAAGACATATGTCAAGGGAAAGGAAGCTAACTAAGATGCTGATTATTCTCGCTTGACTACGCTATATATATACCTTCCATTTTTGCTGTCAATAACTTCACACTCCTCTTGAATTTTTTTTTCACGAATAAATTCACCATGCATCTTCTGATAACGCTATTTTACAGATGAATACATCATTTTTTGATAAACAGATGCTAAGATAATCCTAACAAAGAAGTACCTATAATCAGGATATATCACCTCTAGCCATACCGTGTGTAGATCTTCCTGCGCCTGGCAATGGGCAATCCTCACTATAACCTCTTGTTCTGGGGTAGTCGGCCATCCAGGGTAATTCGGAGATTAATGTGCAGCATTTTACAGCTCCTCTTGTCTCAGGACGGTTGCCAAACCTTAAGTAGCAAATTCTACAACTTTGCCCTATCAAGGCCCAAAAAAGGGAAGCTCGGAAAAGATGCAGGAAGTAAAACCATTTTTCCCTAACCGTCTACTATAATTACGAGGTGACCGTGGGATACACAAATATTCACCGACATACTGTTTAGTGAACTATTTTTTACGCTTCTCTGAATAAATTTTGCGTCCATGGAAAGACCAAGTGTGCGCTAAAAAGGAGATGAATACGCGCCGTTAGTAAAAATGTTAGATGGGAAATATATTTACTTACCCAACTTGGTTTTCCAGTGGACACAAAATTCATTCTAGCAGCATAAAAAATACGTTCATGGTTAGTAATGGAAAGGTATGCTGGTGTCTTTTAACTTGCCCCGAAGGGTATTTCCATATCATTGTGGGGACTGGCGCCGCACCTTGGACCGGCGGGCCCAGTGAAAAAGAAGTAAATGGCTTGAAAGCCGATTTTTTTGTGCAACGCACTACAGAGGACATGAACGATGCAGAACCTGGCGAGGACTTGAAGGATATGAGTATGAATGGCAACTGTGCATACAAATGGAAGACACCATTTGACTTACCGAATGGGGAGGCCCCAGTCTCTCAACCAAGGTGGTTCGATCAGAGGTCGTATAGGCTAAAATAAAAACATCGAACATGAGTTATCCTGTACATAGTATCAATCGAAGTGCGTATCGGAGATGCTTTTTTAAGAACAGAGCCAAAGAGTGAAAAGGATGTCGTGCCTTTGCTTTTAAATAGTTCGGATCACTGAAACAGAAGTGACAGTCATTGATAGGAAATCGATGACCACCTTATCAATGACCGAGTCTGGCGGAAGATCTGGAACAGAATGGGAAGGAGGGCATTTTCCAGACCATGACGCATATTATACCCAACGCATATATCATTATTTAATGGACGCAGAATAAATATTCAGAAGCGCAAATATATCCTATACATCAGCGCAAAATATTATGTAATAAGCGCAAAGAAATGTTCAAAAACCAGTAAAACGATTTTGGAATATCACATTCGTCTGTTAAATATTGAACAGCTTCTGAAAACCAGCGGTCATGGCATGTACAGTAATAACGGCGGTTAAATATTAACAGTCTGACGTGCAGCCCATTGCTATTGCCAAATTAGAACCTCATTACGTATGTCCTTGATGACATTTCCTTTGCTTCCCTTACTTCTTGTACTATAGAAGTTTTCCTTCTGTTTCTTGCATCAGTCCGATTGCATGCGACCAATCCCTCCTGTCTTTCAGTGAAAACGCAGCAGTGCACAGACCATGCAGTGTATGAAAGAAAATTTAGCCGTTCGGACTTTTTCTTTCCGGAATAGCTATGTTCCTCTATGGAGAAGCGGAAAAACAGCTTCCCTTTCGCATAGCAGTGGATGTTTTGTCGTACGAGATCGGATGCAAAAGCCCATGGAAGGAAAAACGTTAGCAGTAAGTTTTTGTGTCACATGGAATAACGGTGGTAAGATCCTTGACATTGTTATCCGTCAGACCATCGTTATTCTACAGCACTCTCATTATTTGGTCCTAGAGGGAATAAATGACGTATTTATTGACAATGTTAATGATAAAGAGAGCATGGGTTGATGATAGAAAAGATCGACTATTAATGATGAACCTAGAGAGTTGCATAGGAAGTAAGGATGGAGATGCAAGTGAGGGACATTACACCCAGGTGGATATCTTGGCGATCATGACAATCGTATACTGGAAGAACGTTTTAAATGATAAAGATACTACTGTAAGCATGATTGCATCTAGATAGAAAGGCTTAATATTTAAATTTTCGTTTGGCTATGTGTACATACTAAACAGCATCTTTTCCCAAGGCTCCATGACATAGACTGCAGTGATAAGTTCATATTGGAAGACTTTTTTGTGGATATACTTGGAAATAGAAGAAGAAGACATATTATGAAGACTCTAATTACGGTGAACACGCCGGGGTCTTTTATAATAGTTGAAGATCTCTTTGTTTTATCCATGTCACACAGGGGGTTTTCAAATAGCGGCAGAAATTTGTCCCGTTCCGACACCACTCCTAGGACCAGGGTGGCATGGAACCACTTACGGGCAGAAACAAAGCAGTAACGTAAGACCACACCACGCGTTTAATTTTTATCGATCCTCGGACTTTTAAAGCAGTATTCACTGAACAAAGAGATAACTAAGCGTGCAGTAGTTGCGGAAGATTAGTAATACAGTCCCAAAGAGGTTGTCTCAGAAATGTGGATGATCGAAAACTTTTGTAGCATCCACATCCAAATGTATGTTTTATATCTACAATCTCTTATACTTAGAATCTAAACACCTTGGAGTCTTGTACGTTTATCACTGCTATTCAGGGTATCTTGTTATAAATCTATTCAAGAACAGTAGAAAGAGATATATAAGAACTTTCTGAATCAAAGCTACCTAGATCAGCAATCGATAATATACGTATAAACTGATCTTCGGTATTTTATAGATGGTATGTCTCGAAATGTTATATATATATAGCCGTTGTTTTAAGCAACGTACTCCTCGTGTCGCCAATAACTTTCATGCAATGAGAGACATCTCGGCTGTGTTTTAAACAATGTGATCGCGAGTCTTCAGGTCTCTGATGATTTCTGCTTGAGAAATAAAAATTGGCTTGAGACAACAGATCGAGTGAGTTGTAAATTGTAGCCTACTTTGCGTGTTTCATTGAGTAGCAAAGTAACAGACAGCCACTCTATAAAGGATGTTTAATACAATGAAGAGTGCGAAGAAAAAGGCAATAGAAGAACAATTGGTTAGCCATAGATATGGTTGTTGGCGAAAGCGTATGGGTTACATGGTAAGTGATCTGTAAACATGTTATAATTTGTAGATTGCAGTAGAACCGCTTTGCAAACGCTACATTCTTATCCAGTTTAACGTCAACAGGATGGCGAAACGATAACGTCTTCGTTTATTGCTAGATGGTTAATAGCAAGTCGAAGTATTGTCAGGTAAGATCCAGTAGTTGCTAGCATAGAATATACGTTTACCGATATCTTGAATGCAAACGGTATATACCTGTGAAGTCGTAAATTATTTCAAGTTATAAGATGGTTGCTTCGGTCCCAAACTCAGCTATCGTTATTCATGTTGTATGAAGTAGCAACCCAATCTCAATCTCCCCCTTTACGTAGTAAACTTTTCTTATAGGCAGCAAATCTACAATGTCGTAATACAAAAGTTGGAAAGCTGAAATTCAGGCTTTTTTTTTTATTCGAGCGTCAAGTAAAATAAATTTCTTTCTTAACGGGTCTTGAAGTCTATGTAACACATGCGGTTAGTTCACGCGTCCTAGTATGCCCATCCCCTAGTAGACACTTACAATCCAAAAGGACGTTCATAGCCTCGGATTCCTCACCGAAATCGGTGACGGCAACACAGGCACATGCGACGACCTTGCGGGCGTTACCCTCACGATCGATCTTGCAAAGACCAGCCCATTCACCGAGCTTCTTGGCATCGGAGACCTTGATGAGGTTGATGTTGTGCTCAGCGCAGAGAGCTTCGACCAACTTCAAGTACTCGCCTTCAGTGCAGGATTCGCAAAGAACAGCCAAATGGGCCTGGCGTCTAAAGCCATGTAAGCCATCCTGTACCAAAAAACATTCTCCAAGCAATGTCAGCCGTACCTGTCCAAAGCCTTGACGGCTTCCTTCAAACCACGGGCAAGGCCATCGTGGACCAAGGCGCGGCGCAAGACTTCCTGGAGAGCTTCTTCGACAGACATCTGTCCCTTGACGGCCTCAGCGGCAACTTCGACTTCTTGGGTCTCCATAACAACTTCCTCGGCAGACATTACTAAGTCATCGATGGATTGAGTTCGATCGTTCTTTTGTACTTTTGCTCACAACTACATACTTTGACTGGATGGATGTAAAAAAAAAGAGAAGGAATCACATGAAGTGCCAGAACGGATGCTTTCTATTGTGGCCGAAATACCACGGTCCGGCTAGTTCCGGTGTGACGTTGAAATCCGGTCAGGAACATCCGGTCCAAAAAAGCAAGCTGAGGCAAGCCGCAAACCAGCTGTGTCATACAAACTGGCGCTTGCCAGGTAGGCTTTCTGACGACACAGATGAAAGGCGTTGCAACTTTGTTAAAAAAAAATAGCGCCAGAAAAAGTTAACATAATGTTTGCTGATCATTAAAAGCCTATATTTTTTCTCTTTTCTATTTTTTTGGTAGATTCGGTAACTCAAACCTGTCTTGTTGCAACTGTATTGTGTTGCCTCTACGAAATGTAATGAATACAGGCATTTCAAATACGAGAGGCAACAACGATAGATTATTTTGTAGTTATGTTTACAGTCAATTTAACTTAGATGTTTATATTCGAACGATAACTTTAAGTATCATAAGAAACAAGAGAATACATTGATATTCAGTTGTTGTTGCTCCAGTGAAATCTTTCAAAACAAACTGCGCATAGGTGAACAAAACATTTTCTGCATCAGAGAATACATTCTGTCAACATGTTTTTGCTCCTTCACCTTGCTTGTGTTGGACCAACTCTTCTTCTTCTTCTTCTTTTTTTTTTTTTTTTGAAATCATCAATACAGCGAATGTTATCGAAAAGAGTTGTCAAAGTGATATTCTAAGACTGCTCAAACAACAGTAAACATAAGGTTGACTGTTGGATTACACAAATGATGACTTGCAGCCTTGCATCTTTTTTAAGGAGTACATATCATGGTAATGGCACCTTCATACAAGCTGGCTCGCCACAAGTGGCAAAAATGTAGGTGATACCTCATCATGAGGTCCTGCTACTTCCTCCGAAAAAACATGTGCCACAGTGGCGTTCATTGACGCATTCCTGCTTTGCCGACAACAAAATATATTTCTACCCTTCAACATCTGGAGGATAGTCGCATCCTGGAGAACGATCCTGATTTACACCTAAGGCATGCTCAACCGTTTCTGATGTATATATGCATTACCGTTTATCCTTTTCAAAGTGCTGACGGTGGCTCAAATTCTAGCTATTCAACCATTTCAGCCTAACTCAAATTCGCTCAGCTGACTCGGATGGGAAATGTGGTACATATCCGTGGAAATGGTCCAATCAAATGATTATCATGACTCGAGTTTAGACGGATGATCCATCTTCACTGACCCTAAAATAACTGCCGTTTCGACACTGTGAAAGGGTCAAACTTAACAAAGTTTCATACGTTACAATTCGCTCAAAAAGTAAGAGTAACACTGTTGGCTGTACCTACACTCCTGAAATAGAATCTGTGCTAAGCATTTTAGATATATAAAAAAAAGGCAAAAGTAAAGGCTGTACACCTTTGTGTCTCGCAAATGCAGTATAAAGCAGCTAATTTTGCATTTTGTTTCATCTTTCTTTCGTCTCCAATTTTCATATGGCTATTTTAACTGTCAAACTTCATCAACCATTACGACTATCTTCGATCAACAACTATCGCTTACTTCATCCTATAATAAACGAAACTTACAGCGTGATATATCTAGCTATTGATAGAAAATCGCAGAAATACTATGTATGTATTTGTTGTGCGATAAGCTGTCGACTTATTTTTTTTTTTTTTTGAGACTATAAAAAAGATTAATCAGCATCGATGGCAAGGCCAGCGTTACCAGATTTTTCAAGGGGGAGCCTGTTTTCATCATCTGATGGATCCCGGCAATCATTCCGAACGACAAAAACGCAACGAAAGTGTACGCAAAGAAATAGAAATTTTAAGGCAGTTGAATCATCCCAACATTGTGAGATACATCGATGCCGCCTACGACTTACGTCGCGACTCTGTCTACATCGGTAAAAAAACAAATATGGAATTCCAACTTAGATGTTGCTTAGTTATGGAGAACCTCGGTAAAGGTGTAGTCATGGATATCAGCTCTCCAAATGTAAAGCCCTTTCCTCTCGAGCATTGTCGGTTCTTGTTTCGTCAACTCGTTTCTGCCATTGATTATCGTAAGCATGGCCTTCATTCCTAAAAAAAAAAAAAAAAAAAAAAAACTCATCTGATGCATCGTTCCAGTTCACAGGCAAGGGGTTCTTCATCGAGGTACGTCATTTACACCATATTTCGATCAGATATCTTCTGACGTTATAAATCCAGACATCAACCCACAAAACCTATTTCTAACCAACGATAATATACTGAAGTTGGCTGGTTTCAACAAAGCAATGTTGATGCACGAAGAAGAAACTGTAGGTACGCCTGCATTTATGGCACCTGAACTTTTACGTAAAGGTAACAATGACACTGTAACAACAAATAACCGAACAACCAGCAAGGATTGCGACGCTCACCTTTCCCTAAAACTGCTCCGGATCTCTGGTCAATGGGCATAACGCTGTATTATTTCTATTATGGTCAATCACCCTTCAATAGCACAGACTTATTGCAGCTGTACGAAGAAATCCACCAAAAAAGGTATATTGTTGGCCGTTTGTTTGTTTGCTTGTCCATTCGCTAATCATAATATGTTTAGTATATTTCATCAACTGGACGCGGATACGCACTTGTGTGACCTTATCGACCGTCTACTGACAAAACACCCATGTCGAAGGATTGCAATCGAAGAAGTCAAGGTAGAGTCTAAAAAGGGTGACAATGAAGAAACAGCTCACAATGTAAATGTTGAAGATACATTCCTGGTTGGCAGAAAACCAAAATGACATTGATAATTTGAACATTACAGGTTATGACGAGCTGCAAAGAAACTTGATACATAGTAGCACATAAACTAAATTAAATGAAAAAAAAAAGCCACTTACGCATGCAATCTAGAAGAAATACAAAGCCATTTGCAAAAAAAAAAAAAAAAAAAAAAAGGAACTTTGACAAGAAGTCTCGTTACCCAAGCATCGTTCGTTTTATTGATGGATACCGCTGTTTTACTTTCGGTGGTATCCCTTACAGAGTATCGAAAAACCGTAGATCGCTGGTTTTGGTTATATACCATATAGAGAAAGGCTGTACAATATTTATGGCAGTCATGTCATCTCGATTCCATACTATTCTACACTTAACGTATGTAAGGATAACATGGATCTTGGAGTCTTCCTGTCCTTTTGCGTCTGGTTGTTCTTTGCTGTCCAAACTCCGGACTTGACAGGGTATATTGGCGACATCAAATATTCATTGACCAGGACAGTTCTGAGGTACGACTTTTCAGAAAGCGAAATCGAATTTCAAAAGATATTATAATTTGTGTATGTAAGACGCCAAATAATAGCAGCATTAATTTCTGGAAATAGTGTTCCTTCTCTTGAGAAAACAATTCGTTGAAGCGCCTTGTATAGCCATGGTAGATAAGGGTGAGGGTTGACATTCTGATTTTCGATGGTATCTGGGTGTGGAATCATATCGAGCAGTTCCATAAAACTGCTCACCAAAGGTCTGCGTCTCGCGATATGTGGTATTGCAAGGGGGCGAAAATGACAGTTACTTTCCCCACCTCCCCAGACTTCTGCTTGGTGGCTCTATGCTTCCTTTTCCGAGGATGCAGAGGTTTCTGAAAGTCATCGTTATATCCAGCAGTTACAGGATAAAGACATAACAGTCTTACTTAACCATCCTCAGTATACCTTGCGATGCATGCACCATTAATGGAGCAACAGTGCTGTATCAATAAACATATACAATAAGAGGACAAGTAGTACAAAAGTAACCAGAGCGTTTTAATATTTTGTGCAAACTATTGCTGAGATCCGAGGGTATCCGCATAAACCTGTCAATGTTACTGATCTTAGTCGGAAAGTGTTCATAGTACCATCGTTTAGTATCAGTTCTAGTGGATACAATCAGCCGTGTGTATTCTGCTAGTTTCACAGCAATGGTGATCAAGACGAGCGACAAAATTCTGTGTTACAAATAACAGTGGCTGTCAATGGCAGCACGGCTCTCTGTCATCCACAGGACGACCGTCTACATGGACGTCCTTTATATCTACTGTAAGAAAGACAAATATCGTTGAAGAAAAGAAAGCATTGGCAAGTGAAATCGACAATATCGTCAAGGAAAGCCATGATTCTATTGGAATGGTTAAAAAAAGAAAATGGTACAAAGAAAATACACTCTTTATATCTTGATGAAAGCCAGCTCAACTTAATCGGAAGTGCACATATCACGGTTTAATACTTAAGCCAAGTCGTTATTATTTTCTTAGATTCGTTATCAATCACTCGTATTTCACAAGTCATCCAAATGTCGAAGTCATCCCAGTCAATTCTATACTGGCTATCTTAACACCACTGGTCACCGATTAAATGTACATTGTATCATGTTTGCAATATGTTGTATGTCGCTTACTTCATCTATAGTGCACCTCAGGTCTCCATAAGTTATTTGGAGAAAAGAAGGCTGGTGATGGATAACTGTGGCTACGTCATGGGTGTCTGAAGGCAATTCCTTTGTTGGCGCATATAAAAAAAATTCCTGTCTCGACCGCACTTTGACTATCCACTCTACCCTTATTCCTTGAGCCAGCCATGAATCGAGCGGGTGTATACCCAGAATCTATGATCGAAGCAATCCACATCGTTCCCATTAGCAAGGGACGGATAGGTGTTTGCAGAAAAGCTATTGAAGACGACGTTGAGAAACTCCTTACTGCATTCGCTGCTGTATGTTTTAGTAGTCCAAGTGCACACAATTTACCAGAATAACAACAGGAATCTAAGCACGAGTTTGCTGATTTTTCAAAAGTGTGGACGGACCTAAGTTTTCCTTTGATTCATTACACTTGTCTTGAAAAGGATCACCGTTCTCAGTTCATGAATGCGCTATATGAAGCTGTTCTGGGTATGTTTTCATGACTGCCCTATTCTGTCATATTCATTATCCTCGGCAGATTATCTGGAAAACGAAGTAACTGTGATACGGATCGGTATGTTGTATGCTCTGTATTTTCTGTATTTCTCGCAGCCATCTGTATGGAAAACGGTTGAAATACGTGTTTCACTCGGTAATTTTGTCTTGATTATACTGCAAATGTTCTTACCTCTGAGATAGAAAAATGGAAACAACTATTTGATTTTTATATTTATTGCTGTGAGCAAGAGTTGGAGGTCGCTCTCTTATTTCAACGGTTACGCAAAGCGAACGCGTTTACATTTGTCCTGCACACTAGTATTCTATCAGACAACATTTTTGAGCAGCAAGAGTTTGCCAAGGCTACTGAGTAGGTAAAACTTGGAAATTTTATGAACTAAACTTCTGCAAAAGGATAATGGAGGATTTTAAATCCCTTAAGAAAAGGCGACTGCGGAAAGATGCGGTAGGTCTGTCATTGGAAGATGTACGTAAACTTACGACAATCTACAGGCTGTATTCACTTCAACTGAAAGCACATCTCACTTTACAAAATTATCTAAAAAGTACGACACTGCTCGGTTCCTTGCGTGTGCTACACCACAGGCAAGTTTAGGAACGCAGAGATGGTTAAAAGACCGTATGAATGTGGATGAGACAGACCCACACCTATTACAGAGAGTACTATCAAGTACTTCGCTTGCAGCGAGCGATAACACATTTGCCGATGCCCTGAACGACCTCTATAGAAAGTTTTGGGAAAAGCGGAAAAAACGGTTGAACGAAACGGATGAAACCGAGGACCCCGTTGCATCATAACTTCCTACCCTGTTCCTAAGCCGCCGTGGCGCCTTATTGTACTTGTATAGACAATTGTAATAAAGCTTTCATCATTTTCTGTTTCAAAACGTCGTAACTTTTCCAGCTGTTCGCCATGTCAAACGACAATAACGAAGAGAACAAAATTGTGTTTAAAGATCTGTTCATCGTTGAATCTGTTTGTCAAGATCTGGATTCGAGCACAGGTATTAGGCTTATATAAATTAAAAAAATTCATGTTCGGCACAGTGCCTTACTTTCTGGCACGTTCGACGAATGACCGCTTCCATTTGACGCTTGACTTTCATGCGGAATTATTTCCTCTTAAACCAGATGAAAGGCTATCCCTTACCATTGCTGTCGCCCAAAATCCTATGCAGAAGTCTGAAGACGACACGGATATTTACCAAAAACGTCAGGGATGGCGTCCACAAGTACAGGGAGGACACCAACTATGCGACGAATACGAGTATGTTATGTGCGGCAAAGTATTTCAATTTTTGGTGGCCAGTACAAACCGTCCACTCGAATCAAATCCTAGTGGAAGCCAGCGCGTGTAAGGCAGACACGTTTATCGACAACAATCTGATACCCTCCTTAGATCGATTCACGTTTCGTGCGGCGGATTAATGGGGAATCTCGAAGGTGAATACTATCATTTACGTCAAATAGAAATAGGGATGTATGTCTATCTTATGTTGAGAAAGTGAAGTGGGCCTCTCTTTGGTGGGACCTCTTATGCTTGAAACGGTATAATTTTATAAAATTTGCACCGCTTATTATGGCTTTTTCGCGTTAGTTGACGATTCAGTTTAAGTGACACTTTGGAAGAACCCTAAGTCACAAAGAAATGCTATCTATATTGGAATGATCCTTACGAAGCCCTTCCAGTGCCTAACGGGAGGCTTGTTGGCCGTTCCTTACGTCCTAGCACCCTCAATGGATTGGCTGTCGGACATCTTGCTCCTTCCATATTGGGATGAACTTCATCTCTTTGATTTGTGAGTCTTAAATGTCTGCGCGAAAAAGAAGCAAGACGATTTTTATTGCAGAGAATCCCGAATATCAAGCTTTCATATCATACTTTCAATAGTACTGGATCGCAGATGACAAGTTTGAGAGCTGGTGTGCAGCGTCGCAAGGCCAATAACTATGTGGAAAGCTGGCACAACCAGTTAAAAACGGCGTACCTAAAGCGAAAGCAAAATAGACGAGTCGACAAGTTGCTGTACATCCTGACGCATGTTGTAGAATTCGACTTCAAGACGAATACTGCACGCGTCATCGCAAACTTCGGGCGTATGGGACGCGTCGAGCAAGAGAGAAGAAAGAGGGAGATTGCAGCATTCCAGGTACCCGAAGCTGCACTGGATGTTATGGTATCTAGGTACAACATCAGATTCTTTACCCAAGAAGATATAGTGTATGATATCAGTGTATACGTTTCCAGGATGACCGCGTGCTTTTGCAGGGATTTCCATCGGCAGCAAGTAGCATGCAAGCACATATTTCTGCTTCATCGTGTCAATCCTAATATACCAATTCTGCGAGGCAAAAGATAACGTCTTGCTTGCATACGGCGAAATGTCGAAATACAGAGTAGTGCTCTCATACCCTGTTCCTGCCCCATCAGTTCTACAGATCCAAGAAGAACAAGTTGATGATGACGCGTTGAACTTTGTTTTACTGAAGAACATGCTCAAAGAATATATATAAGGAACTTCCTTGAAGAACTCGACGTATCTGAAGCACAATCCACAGAACACTTTCTGGAAACAAAACAACACTTCAAAAAGATGGTAGACGCTTGGAGAAGGACATACATGAGTCCAAACACAATTTTGTCAACACAGAGTAGAAGAAAAAGAAAAATGGTTACGATTCCAATTGAAGAACCGAATCTTTGACATATATGAAAACGGCTAATTTGTTTCGCCTGAGTCACGCGGTCTTTGAATTTCTGGGCGGGAAGTAAGAAAACAGGTCGGTGCCAAGTCTGCACGAAACTTCTGGTACTGACAAACACTATGGTACAGTGAGGCGAGCGATGGAAGAATGAGCCATGCCGCGCCATTTCATTATTGACATTTGCTCTCCAGAATTTTCTTTTTGGAAGTCGAAAGACGCCTGCGGAAATGCTGCGACAGCATCAACGTAGTATTAACAAGGCACAACGAGAGCTGGATCGTGAAAGAGACAGACTGGAACGTCAAGAGAAAAAACTCATTCTGGATATAAAAAAATCGGCCAAGGCCAACCAGATGGTAAATAAAGTACTTATGAGACAAGGGACGCTAACCAACGTCTTTTGTGCTGTGTAGAGCGCATGCAAGGTGATGGCCAAAGATTTAGTCCGTACACGGCGTTACGTCCAAAAATTCTATCAGATGAAAACACACCTGCAGGCAGTCTCCTTACGTATCCAGGTATTATTTTTTTTGAGTCCAGTACTCTTTGGTATCTCTAGATGGCTCATCATCCACGTGTACATCCTTCTACAGACCCTACGATCCAATCAGCAGATGGCAGAAGCCATGCGTGGTGCCACCAAAGCCATGTCATCCATGAATAGAACGATGAATCTGCCAAAAATCCAACAAATTATGATGGATTTTGAAAAGGAAAGCGAGCTGATGGATATGAAGGATGAGATGATGGGGGATGCGATTGATGATGTTGTTGGTGAAGACGATGATGAAGAAGAAAGTGAGGAGATTGTTAACAGGGTTTTGGATGAGATCGGCATCAGTCTAAATCAAGAGGTAAGAAGAGAAATGCAGTGAACCTGACTGAGATGTGTGTTAGCTTGCGGATGCACCGACAGGGATCAAGCAAGCGATGCCAGAGGCATCAACCGAGCGTGTTGCTCAGGCGGAGGGACTTTCTGCAGATGATGCTGCCTTGCAAGCAAGATTGGATAATTTGCGACGAGAGTAAATCAAAATTATGGTATACCTAGCTATCGTATATTACTTTACGTATGTATGTCTTGTTTTCTTTCACTTTATTGGAAAACACAGAACTTTTAAAAACATGGCATTCATACTTTGACGTGGCTATGGATAAGTCCTTGTAAAATCAAAGTTGAAAATGTAGGATAGCAAAAAACAAATATTGTTAAAAGATACTTACCTTAACCTTCAATATGATGAAGAGTTGCGATCGTCATCTAGACAAGGTATTCTTTCCTTCGTTTGAAGTATCACTAGCGACAAAAATTTAGTGCTACACAGTCTCAAGATGTTTAAAGTCAATTTTGGCGGCATTTCGTGAGCAATGCGAATTAACAAATATCGCTATCACTCAATTCAAAAGCAAACTTCCTCAAGAGGAAACACTATCTCTGATATTCATGTATCTACGACAGGCCACCATTACATGTCCATCTCGATAATTTACAAAATTATATATGGACATTGCAGTGTTTCTCTAAATCGATGTCACACTATGCTAAGAGTGAATGTCGTGTTGCACGAAAATTCATGTTGCCACGATAACAAAACAGATGTCGCATTTTCCGAAAGCTTTGTCGTACACCATAAGGAAGGATCGCTTTCAATCTTTTGTTTCCTGGTGGCATTCTCACAAAAACAGGAAAGTAATCGGAGAAAAATAAATTCCTCAGAATCCAATAAACATCTGAAGGATTTTCTCAAACTGACTGTTGTTCAGTGTGTTGTACGGTTGGTGATGTAGAGTTGCGATAGACTAGTATGTCAATGGAAGTCTTGTCTTCGGTAAGATTGGAGATGAACGTCTCTGTTACCAATTTATGAATCATACGTTTATATGGTCATAACATTGGGTTTCTCTGCTGTTCTGAAGAGTTGCAATAGACTAGTATGTCAATGAAAGACTTGGCTTTGGTAAGATTGAATATGAACGCCTCTGTTACCAATTTATGAATCATACATTTATCTGGTTATAAATTGGGTTTCTCCAAAATTCCGGAATGCATGCAAGTATTAGTCTGGTTTCTGTTAATAAATCTTCCTGCTACTACCATATGAATCCTAATATCTTGTTCTGAATGGTACGTAGAACTGTATCAATAATTATCTGGGTTTAATACAACTTCAATTGCGTCAAGTGGAATCATTTACGCCAACCTCTTTGAATTTCACCTTGTTAATGCCCACGATGAATCCACAACATATCAGGCCGTCATGGGGGACCTCAGTATGCAGCAATATGAGAAAGCTCGGTTCCTTTGGAAGGATGCTGTCTTGTATGTTAACGGTGGTCACTGGTCATTCTTCAGCTCAGCTAGTCCGCGTGATCCTGCTCGACTGTATTTTAGAAGGATTGCGTCAGGTTTTTTTTATATTGATCAGTTTACGACGCCCACACCTTTCCACGCATGGCATATGAGAATCTAGAAGAAAGGAGAGGGAAGAACCCACCCGTAAGAGTCGCTCCTGGTACCAACTTGCGGCGCGAGACAACTGGTTCCCCTTGTCCAAATACAATCAACGACTGTTTACGTAGATCCAGTACTGTGCCATTAGGCTGCCAGGCTTCTATCACTGGCCACAGAATATCGTCCTTTTCAGCCTGGTTTATAAACATGTACTTAAACAAGAAATGCCGACTGAAAAGAAAGCACAAAAGAAACGGAGCATTTCCTTATTTAAAAACGCAATGAACAAACCTATTGTTCAAACTCGTGTTATCTAAGCCCACTTTAGTTTGACGCAAAAAGTACTACTTTTAATGCGAAGTCTATTTGGAGCCAACACAGAAATGATATGTATCGTCCTGCAAAGTATTTTGGTCAATCACGCAGGTATTAATGGTTACCCCACAAACAAACAGGAAAAACATGTATATCTGCTAGATCACATACGTTATCTAAGGTCATATGGCGTATAAACATATATTTAGTACATGTACGAGGATACACAGAACGAAGCTACAGGAGTATGTCACAAATCCTTACAGTCGTACTGGGGACCACTACTCTTGTAAAGTTGTCTCACACACAAGTTTGACTATCATCTCAGTTGGTAAAAGGTAACATGGTATTCTTTTCTCAATCAAAAAGAAAAAAAAAACAAAGAACCTGTTATTGATGAGAAATTATTACATGAGTTCGGTCTATGTTTGGACCACAAAGATTGGGTAGCATTCGCTTAGCAAAAAAAAAAAAAAAAAAAAAAAAAAAAAAGAGGGGTACCAAAAAAAATATACAATGGATGGACTAGTTACTAAAATAGTTGTGAGAGGAAAGGGGCGGTTAAAAGTTGAATAAAGTACACAAACGTTAATAAACCCAAAAGGTAGGAAAGAAAGTGAAAATGCTTTTTTTTCTTAGTTCTTGATGGCCAGCACTTCTGCGACGTTGACGTCGGCCCAACCAATTTCACGACCTACTTCTTCGATCGACTTGAGCTTGGTTTCGGGAACAAAGAGGAAGATGAAGATTCCTGCAGCAAAGGAGATACCGGCAAAGATGATGAAAACAAATGGACCACAGGCGTTTTGCAGTGTGGGGAAGATAAGACCAATGATAAAGTTACAGAGCCAGTTGATAGCGAGAGCAGCAGAGGATGCAGCACCGACAGCGTAGGTAGGATAGACTTCGGCAGTGATGACGAAAGGAATCATGCCGAGACCAACGGCAAAGGATGATACGAACAGCATGACACAGACGACTTGGAGAGGCGAGATACTGTAACGCAAAGCAATGCACATCAGAACACCAAAAAGACACATGCCGATGGCGGAGATAGTCAACAGGGTCTTGCGACCGAGGCGATCAATGAGAGCAAGACCCAAGAAGGTCAGACAGACATTAAGTGCGGCAACACCCACAGTGACATACTGAGCATCGTTACCAAACGAGGTAGCAAAGATACTGGTTGAGAAGTACATAATGGCATTGATACCGGTCAGTTGTGAAGCAGCATGAATCAGCATCATCTTGACAGTCAACACCGCAAGCACAGGGATCTTCATCACCTGAAGGAAGGAAAGGGAGAGTTCGGATTCAAATGCAGCTTCACCGTCGCGACCGTTCTCCTTATTCTCGAAGCAAGCAGCAGAGTCGCTGTCTTTGGGTTTGTTCGTATCGTTGCGGTTGCCGCCCTTGGTCAAAGCTAGAACCATTTCGGAAAATTCTTCTTCAATGTCGCCATTACGCAGTTTCAACAGTTCCATGCGGGCTTCATCGACGCGATTCTCGGTAATAAGCCAGCGAGGCGATCGTGGGCAGAAAGGCAGCATAATCATTTGAGCGATAGCAGGAACGCAAGTGATCACGGTGACGATACGCCAGCCAACTGCTGTTGAAAGACCCAAGCCTGCAGCTTGGATAATTAATAGACCAAATGTCATAAATAGCTGCAGGAAGGAGCCCAAGGCACCACGGTAATCAGGAGGAGAGATTTCGGCGATATACATTGAAATAACGACTGTCATAAAACCAGAACCAATACCAACAAAGATACGACCAATTGCAAACTGTGCACTTGTTGTAGCGGTAGACAACAGAACAGCACCAATGAAGAAACTGACATTCAGCATGATCATTGCATCACGACGGCCATATTTGGATGCCATAGGACCAGCTGCTAAGGCACCAATCAAACCTCCGATAGCAAACATACCCGTGGCGACACCCCTATAACAAAAAACAAAATTTTTTTCTTAGTCAGACAAAAGAAGACCCTTTTTTTTTTTTCTGTCGGATAGTTACCAAATCCAGTCGCTCATGGGAAGACATTGAGGAAGGGAAGAGTTGGGATAATAGGTTACTTCTCCCGCTGGTACACCGGGACAATTCCTAACGGCATTTGCTGGAATATTCAGGGCACTCGTGTTCAGACCATTGTTTAGGGCGCCAAGACTGGCTGCAATAACAGAGATAATAACGTAAGGACGAAGCCCAGCTTTCCTTGAATCCATGATGAAAATTGGAAGGGAAAAAAAAAAAAGGAAATGTCAATCCTTTACTGCACTTTTTATTTCTTTCTCTATTTAAAATTGAGATGGATCTAACGAAAGTTAGTGGCACCTCGTCACGTTTCAGAGGATGCGATCGGAACCCGACGTCGTTGCTTGGAATTTTTAAGAGTCCGTTCTTTTTTTATGTTTGGAAAAGGGGAAAGCTACCAGGAATCATTCCGGTATTCTATTTCCAGATGATAAAAGCGTCGTGCATTGGTTAAAACAAATCAAACCAACAAGATCATGGCTATTTACCAAACTTTTGGCAAGTGACATGATCTCATTCGAGTTCCATTATTGGGAATGAAACACGGCAGAATAATACTCAGCTAGTCGGGTCTCTGATCAATAAAATAAATCATGACGAAAAGCTTTTTACCTTTTATTCAGCCGCATCCCATCCAATCAAATGCTTCAGGTCCCAGAGTTACCCGCCGCCGAAGGAAAGAAGGCTACCCACGCCAATATAACAATATAACGTGTTTAGTAGAAAAGAAAAGGTGATAATTTTTCTACTATTCAGATGCAGATCACAGAATAGTGATATGTAATCGTTTAGACTATGCGGGGAAATGACTAATGATTTATGGTTATTTTGTCCAGTTCCCCGATCATGCGTTACGTAGCGTCAGCCGGCGTCCCGCCCCATTCAACCAATTCCCCTCTACTTTTTCCTATCTTGGAAAGGTCCCGACCCGAAAGAAAAAAATTTTTTTGTGCCTTCCATCACCGTACGAACGTGGAGAAGATTACTCCACGTCATTTGAACGAATCAGAAACTTCGACAGAATATAGTGGAAATTAAGAAATTGGAGGGAACCGATTCTATTTTTCGCAATCCACGATACAGAGATACAGATGTCACTCAGTACAGACGGTCTTATATCTAGCCGTACGCTTTGCTTGTCATCTCAAACTTGGCAAACTGACGATGTCGCCTTTCTCTCCGTGCCCCCATGATCCTTTTCGCAAATGCTTATTCTGTTTGATACATATATACAGATGGAAATGGATGTTTTTATTTAAAGATTTTGGGCGCGGCGCTATCCTAGCATATCCGCCCTCGTCGGTTCCAAAAGAGATGAGGAAATGAAAAAACCTTGACTTGGCAGCAGGGAAAAAAATGAAAAGGCACAAGAAGATCAATTAAAAGGAAGGGTAGAGGAAGAGTGGCGTGAGCAGTCAATGATACATATACACCTTATCATCCGAAAATCTCTTTCAAATCACCTTTAGTGAGCATCGACCCTTCTGCTCCGCCCACTTCCAGGACAACCTCACTTCCTTTGCTGATTGCCGCGTCTGTCCATTCCTTGTTGCATATGGCATACAGTGTCCTCCCTTAAACTTCATTTTCCGGGATCCGTGAAATGAGCTGAAATAAGTGGTGGGGGATGAACTTATGGGAGAATAGTCAATGACCAAAGTACGATCGTCCACAACTCTTGGCTGCCATCATGCAGCGATGCAGTATAGTACCATGACTCATGTACGCCACATTATGAGCTATGGTTATTTTGACTATGTATACATAGTGTGTAACATAGAAGCAAAAGAAATGAAAGTATCGGGAAATGAAATTAAAAGGGGGAAATGCTGTACTAATGGGGTGCTCTTAGAGCGAAGGAGGATACAAAAGCCCATCGTTTCACAAAGCACTGCATAGTATTAAAAAGAGTGCAGTCCTACCTTAGAAAAGAAGTAATGGGGCGAATAGCAAAAGATTGTTTGTCCTATTGTCATCTCATCCCCATCTTCAAATGAGAGGACATTTCAAATTCCTCTCGGCATTATAAATCAACACCATGCCTCATAATGATGGGCCAGTTTTCTCGTACAATAAAAACAAGACTAATTAAGATAAAACTTTAATCATTATTGTAAAGTCCTATGCATTAATTGCTGTGTATCACTTTCAGTGACGCACATAGGACAGCTCCCACTCGCTTACAAGTGAATGAGAGAAAGGAATAGAAATGTACCGACAGTTTTCCCGAACGTTGACCATAGACATTCATTCGAATGCATAAGGTTTCGAAAGTCTTCGATCATGGGTCAATAGAACAACCCTTCGCTCACAGGGGTAAGCTCGATCCTTATTTACGTACATGATTTTCCAAAGGTTTATGCAGTTGGTACGAATATTCTATCCTTTCTACAGCACCTGGCCACGTCGATAATCATCATTCAAGGAACTATGACTTCTCTGGAAATGTTGACTTCAAGGATTCGTCAATATTTTCAAATTAGAACGTGGAACTCTTCAAAACACAGTAACGTTTGTGTTCCCTGGATTAACAAGTGTTAGCTTTCATCAGAAGAATTCGTGATGTTGGGTGATAACTTCATCGCCCCAGTTGCACTATGCGCCCCAAAAGAAAATCTTCCGCTAGTTACCTTAAAACTAGAACCTTAATCTAAATCCTTGATAAATGACGAATATTAAGGAATAAGTCAAATGATTTTGTTTCGAAGTATTGAATGCATAGAGGCGGCTCTGGCTTCCATCGCTACCGAAAAGCGTCACTGCAGGTGGACAGTCATTACGTTTCCAATTCTCCGACTTTTTTGATTTCTTAAGTATGAAAACGTGGAGGGGAGGATACACCGCACATTTTTAATTTTGGGAAAAGACATGTGCTTTTTAGAAAACGACATCCATTTGCGATATTTCCTTTTTGTTCCCCTTTTGAGTTTGAAACAGTGGCGGGATCCCGATATGGAACTGGGAGTTTGCGGGAAAATCAGTCTACAAGTACAAAGGGTCCTTCCAAAAAGGTGGCATTATGTAAGGGTCACTTGTCCCTTTTATCACAGGATATTGATCTAAACAAAGGCAATACATGCCATTCCATTGAGCCTTCGGTATGGGGTGTGCTTATAGAATGTACGTGTAAGTTGTAAAAAAAAAAAAAGGAAAAGAATAAAGTAGCAGAAAGCACTGTGAGATTTGGTTTATGAGAGGAGTGTATAAAAGACTACTGTCCATAACTTCTATCATTATTATGGACATACGCTTTCTCTCTTGACAGAAGTTTTCCTTCAACTCCGATTAGAAGGCATATCAAACATCATCCAGAGGAAACAAAACAAAAAATGTATGAGTGCTACGAGAACACAATGCTAACAGTTCCAGGTTGGATCATTTGATAGCCAGCTAGAAGTAGGAACTGTGGAAGTCTCTGTGTGCTAGAATTGTCGTGTTCGGCCAGCAATAGGGCTCAATCTGCGGCTTTTGAGTGCAATCAGGATAGTTTCGTCGTTTGCATAAAAACATCGAAGTGGGTGATAAAGACTTAATACTGATCTCCGAGTAGAACCGATATCACCATTTTCTCGGCTAGAGTGACAATGGCTGCATCCATCGCATCAGACAAATTGATCCCTAGCTGAAGCAATGTACTGCTGTCAAAGGAGTTTGCAATGGTATAGATGGTCGTGTCGGACCCAGTGATCTTGTCCAACGCCTTTGGCATCACAAGCAACGTGTTTGTAGATGGTTGCGGAACCGACCCAAGCCTAAGAACATTATGAGCGAGGAATTCATGCCATCTCACAGGACATATTCATCAAATTCTATTGTCTCAGGGTTTCTTCATTTGTAGTACCGGTCAGTATCGATGTGTATGCCTTTGAGAGCAGCTTACAGGTCGATCTCTACCGTCGATTATCGAGAGGATGCCCACTGTGAAGTTCACAAGGCGCTGTTATGGACGGTTTTGTTCCGCAATAAGAACAAGGGACTAATGTTACTAATCACTCCTTCAGATAAAAAGAAGCAATGAATTGATCGGCCAAGTTACAGTGTAGTAAAATTTTCGCAAAGGTAGACTCTTTCTTGCTTGAAGCGTTGGGCATGATACAGCCTTCCTTTTTACAGCAATTATAATAAAATACCATCCCAACATGGAGAAAAGCGCAAAAACGATTGGTTGAAGCTGATAGACCTCATATGTTCCCAGTCGTGGTTTTCAGAGTCGCGGTGGTAAGCTAACCTCGAGAAGAAGACCAAATAAAAGACAGCGCTTTCCCTCAATTAAAACGACTTGATCTCTCTATCGAGATGCCAGATCAAATACACAGAATGTTAGATCATATAGTAGTCATTAAAACGGCTTAGCAGTTTTCTTTTTTTTTTTTTTTTTTTTGGCGACATGGCCTGGGAATCAGTTCCTGGCGGAGTGCTCTTGCAATCAGCCGTTTCATTCAACCTTAATGGCATTGACTGAAGATCGGACTCAGGCGATTTCATCAGTATCAGTAAGCTTTGCATCACGTAACAGTTACATCACATAGATGCATAAACGGGTGTGTTCAGCTCATCACATATTGGATCACTCTTCCGCTTGCCGTTGTATGCCTTTATAGCCTACAACACCGTGCAGCTCGACCATCCTCGTTACAATAATTATTGCAAATTTATTTTTGCCATTGATCGTATTTTGGAATGTACAGGTACTATTGACGCAGGTGGAACTTCTTCACGTTCTTATGACGAGAGACTGTGATAATGGTGTGAACTCTCAGATGATATTGATGCAGCACGTGTTCGCTTGACAGGTAAAATTCATTTTCATCCAATGCAACTCCGTCGCCTTCGCTAGGGCAAAGCACCCGCCAATCAGCGCAAGCCTGCAAGCCTGATCGGTGAGATCGATATGTTTCGTTGGATATCGGCAGCGAACCCTCTCTGCTAGATAGCTTGCAAGGGAAAAGATAACCTATACTCCAATCTTTCCAACGTTAGGAGTCGATCTATCCCATCATGATACTGAGCAAATTTTGAAATCAGGCCATAGACGGTTTCGTAAGAATCGTTAATTTATGTCGTTTACATTACAAAATTATCTTGGTACTAGACTCCGTATTATAAGTGGTATCACATCAAGTACAAGATAGTTAAAACTCTTTAAAGTAGACATCACGGTCTGGCTCATCATGCGGATCGACGATTTCATCGTAAGGTATAACAAGTTCGTCGTAGGTACCAAAGTAGTGTGTATCTGCAGCGTGTGCGATTTCGGGAATAAAAGGTGGTGTCGTCTGCTTTTCCAGCATCCCGTCTACGTAACCTTTTGGAAACCAGTGATGTGCCTTGACTTCTGCCGCACCGTAACGGTCAGCAGGTTCTACGACCAGAAGATGAGAGATGAGGTCTCTTGCTGGTCGCCCCATGCTTGCGGGCCAGTAGATATCGCAATCCAGAATTTTTTGGTACTGGTCCACTGGAGATCGAGCTTTGAAGGGCGCTTGACCGACAAGCATTTCGAATATCAAGATACCCAAAGCCCACCAGTCAATTGCTTTTGTGTAGCCCTGATTTCGGATCATCTCCGGTGCTGTACATGGACGACAGTATCAGACATCAATGCTCGTTAAGAGATTTCCTTCCTTACCAAGGTAATCGGGGGTTCCGCATAACGTATTGGTTTTGTCCGTCACACGTTTCGCAAACCCAAAATCGGTCAGTTTAATATTTCCCTCGGCGTCTAGCAGTATATTTTCGGGCTTTAAATCCCGGTACACAATATTCTCTTGATGGAGATGCTCCAGTGCCACAGTGACCTGGGCCGTATAAAACATGGCAGTGGAATCTGAAAATTGCTTAGCGCCATCGTCTGATTTTAGGCTTTTTGGTTTTCTGGATCGTCACTGCATACCTTCTGCTTCCGCAATACGCGGAACAGTTCCCCACCAGGCACATAGTCCATGATTAAAAATAGAAAGGCACCCTCCTGGAACGATCCCCACGCTTTCGTCACAAAAGGATGTGTTGTTGACATCAGGATTTCTCGTTCATGATTGACATGTTCGGCATGACGTCGTCGCAAAATATGATTTTTGTTCATTACTTTGATCGCACAGATCCGGCCATCTGACGTTTGTGCCAGATGCACTCTGCCAAAGGAGCCCTTTCCGATCGTCCGCTTCAATTCAAAATCACTTAGTTGAAAATGGTGTGGTGCTGTGGATGTAGCGGTGGGATGTGCTTGAGGGGAAATAGAGCCGTTGTCATGGTGGTGAATGGAAGACCCTCGGGGCGTGTGCTGAGGAGAAGGCAGTGATCGATGATGTGGACTAGGGGATCGTGGCCGTGAGGAGGGTGGCGTAGGAATGCCTTGTTTGAGTGACTTGGAGTGATTAAGCAGTCGAGAGGAAAGTGAAGTTAGATCCATTGGATGAGTTACAAAAAAAAAACACAAACAGAAAAAAAAAAAGGGGGGTGACTCTTTTATAGGCAACGGAGAATTAAAATGGCGTCGGAAACTATCGATAACTACCGATAGAAACGATCCGCACAGATCGCTCTGCGTTTGTTTACTGCATAGCATGCAGGACAATGCTCTATCTATCAGATGACCTATCAAGACCGACGTAATTGTTTTTCTTTTTCTCGATCGGGAACAATGACACTTACCGACAGATCGCTGACATTAAAAAAAGGTGATTTTACTGGAGGAATGGAAAGATAAGGGATAGACAACCGCTTGGACCACTGTTTTTGACAAAATCGTATGATATCATGCTAACGAAAAAAAAAAAAAAAAAGCGCCGCCCTTTATCAATCGAGGAATCAATTGCTTGGAACATGACGTGATAATGCCGATCTCCTGTGATCCTGGAAATAGCGAAAGATAATCGATAGGATCACCATATGGACATCCAGGCACCTTTCTTTTTATACTACTTCCATGATTCATGCAGGCTCCCCAAAAAAGGATCAAGCAATCTCTGTTGGAGCATGCTCTACATGCATCCATTTTTTTTTAATCTAAAACACAAGAAAGGGGTTGGGACGACATTATATTTTTTTTTTACAAAGGCAACGAAAGGATATAAATTAGGAAGAGGCAGGACCGTTGTTACTGTCGCTGCTGCTGCCGCCGCTGCTACTGCTGTTTTCTTCCGCTTTACTAGCTTCCGCTTGCCTCTTCTCTTCTGCCAATTCCATCTCGAATCGTTCTTTTGCTCTCACCACTTTCGATTGGAGATAAAATGATCCGCCTTTCGCCGAGTCATTGACATTGAATAAATGTTCATAGTTCTGTACAACCGTAAGTCCATGCTATCCTCGATCGATCGTTGCCCATGTTTTACATTACCTTGGTCAATTTAGTCACATCGACGTCTTTGCTGATATTCAGAATTTGGCAAGCTTCTTCCATCGACATGCCCGTTTTTCGGGTAAGCGCATCAACAACTGACTCTTTCTTGCCTGCAGCACGAGCAGCACGGCCTCCACCTTGAGCAGCGTCTGTTATGAATCATCAGTCTCGGGTCTCATTCCACCAAATCTCCAACGTGGCACTTACTAGCTGCAGCTTGTTGGTAGGCGGCAAAAAATGCACGGCCGACCACAGTGCCCAATGATACCACGAGTTGTGCAATCAATCTAGCCGACTAGTGAAGGTTTTATTATTCTCTTGCCATGTCGGGGCCCTTGTCTTACCATAACTGTAACTGGGGTGGGAAGACGAGGATGGTAGTGGCTTAGCCACTGCTGCTTCCTCGAAGAGGAGATTATTCGAACCCCGCGAATATCTGTTACGTCATTGTTCACATGCACGTATTTTTAAAGGTTTCGATGGTTCTGCACTCGTCTACTTTCAAGGCTATTCAGAGGATGAAGCCATTGAAGTTTTTCACATAGTACGTATGGAGGACTCCAGGTGCGGTACTAGTTTGTCATGGACACAGCGGTCTGATCTCAGTGTAACAGAAGGATCAATGAAAAGACTGCTTTGGGCAGGAGAAAAAAAAAGGTCGAAAGGGGAAATATATCGTGTACTGAAGGGAAACCGCGATCTATGTGATTGATCTGATAGCTGCTTTTGGATACACTGTATTTTTTTATATAGAACTATCTCAAAATAAAAATAGATACTACGATAATATCTGATGGATGTTCTTCCGCTCATTAGACTTCGCTTAATGTTTTCTAGTTTATAGCCTACAACCCTCATTCTTTGGTAATGGTCTTTATGTGATATTTATTTAAAGTAGAAACGTCCATGTGAGTTTGCAGTCAGCTAACAAGGAGTCTGAAAGGACAGACTTTAGCAAAATCAGGATTTACTTCTAGCAAATGAATATAAATCTCGTGTTGTAAAACACCGTACACCAACTGCCAAGTGTTCCGAGCTAACGTGTTAACTCTCTTGAAGACGAGGCAAACGTAGAATTGAAATTGACCTGTATTTTGAGGATGCTGGTAAATTATGGATAACGAAGTTTCTGTGTAAAGTCACAGCGGATCGATCCATTGGTTGAGCGTTGTCAGTTTCTGGCCAGGACTGTATGGCAATCTGCTTATTCGTGTTTTGTCATTCTGCTCGATCAATTAACGTCTGGTTGAATTCACAACAAAAGGTACAGTCTTTTATTTATAGTACTTCAGTTCTACCGTTTCTTCGTCGAATTGACCAATTAGGCAAACCTCTCGTAAATCTGTCTAGCGGGAGCATGATCTCAGCGTACTGATGTAAGCCCATAACTCATGCCGTGCCCACCACTTGTTGCTATTTGCATCTTGACCCGTCCGATAAATAGAACTAAAGAAAACGTCATGTACGAAGGGAAGAAAAGCTTGCGGAATGAACGTGAATTATGCCAGCGACGAGGTTTTCGTGTATTTCTGCATAGTAAGTAAAGTTTAGAAACTTTAACAAACTGTATGCCCATGTATTCGTACTACGGCAACTTTTAATAAGTGATAATTTTCATTCAATGAAAATTTGGAGGGGCTGCATTTATTGTGGCGCTTGCGCTTTACAGAAGATCTTTTTCTTTTTGTTATGTGGTGTATGAATTATGTACAATGACATGGATTAAACGAAAAATAATAGTGGGTAAAGTAATAGTAACTAAGACATGGAGGATTTTGTTTTTTCTGCAAGGGCACTAAGGGATTTCATAATGATGGTGATCATTTGGTTCTTTCGGATTGTATTTGGAGGATTTGCCATGAGGAGTGTTTGTTGAATAAACTCGTCTGACGTTGATAGGGTCATTAAGAGTGGGATCATCTCGATAAACCCATGATGGATGGCATAGGCTAGGCTTGGGTTGGTACCGTTGGCGAGGCAAGGATTAGCACCTTCTTTTCGCAGTAGCCGCACAATATCGAATTTGCGCTGCTGAACCGCGAGGTATAATGGGCTGTCTGAAGACGATTCATTGATATCATAGCCTAGATCGATCAGTAGCTGCAGGCATTCGATTCGATTGAAGGAGACGGCCAGTTGCACTAGCGACAGTTTTCGTCTTCGCTGTTGGCCTTCGTATTGGGCTGATAAGAGCTGTCGAAGGATGGCGACATCGCCTACGACGACGGCGAGTTCGATTGTATCGCGGTTGTCCGCTTGCGAAGGCACGGTGAGGAGTTGGGGCTGGTGGGTGAGCTCTGTGACGCAATGCATGTGGCGATGGATCACAGCAAGGTGAAGAGCAAGGCGGCCTTGTTGATCCATGAGGTCTTGCCGCGCAGCGGCGCGTACCAGCAGTCGAACGCAGCGTGGATGGTTTGTTTGGGCGGCCACGTGGAGGGGTGTTTGGCCATGGCGATCGAGGGAATTGAGATGGATCCCAGGGTACTGCACTAGCAGTTCGACACCCAACGCAAAACCGACCGATGCGGCAACATGCAAGGCGGTGGACTGGCCAGGGCCTGACGTTTTATTCACTTCGACGTCACCAACGCTCAGATAGTCTCTGAGCTTTGTCTCGTCATGTGTGTGACATGCCCAGCTCAATAGGGTCATATCGCCGTCCAAATCGTTCGGGTTGCATTTATTGCGTTTGGTGGAGGGTTGGTCTGTGTCGGAGCATTTCCGTTTGGCTGACAAGTAGACAGCATCCTGGTCAGAGAGGTGTGAATTCGGTGTCATCGGCGGGGGTGGCGGCGATGGGAGGGGAGGGGGTTGGGAATATACTTTGGACATGTTAAAAAATAAATAAAGAGAAAAGAGAGAGGAAGGATGCTCAGGAACAAGATTGGGGGGAGGGTATTTATATGGTACACACACATATATTCTTGGCAGTTGAGTCTCTATTTATGATTATCCTTTTTTCTGGGCACAAGCGATTTTCCTTTGTATCCATGGAAACCTCAGCCTTCAATTTCCCCCACTCTATTCATACTAGGATTACCATTTACTGGACATGTTTGATGGCTAGCATGCGCTGTGATCTTTGTTGGTGTAACAACCACGGAGCGGGGTCATAAAACAGAAAGATGCAATTACCTGGGATCCCGTGATACGCCGTCTTTTTTTTTTTTTTTCTTCGTCCGCTTTTTACGGTAAGTAAAGTTCCTTTTCTCACCATTTGTTAGCTGATGCCAAGCCAAGTAAGTAAGCGAAAAGTGATATGCCAAGAGTAGGAAAATGAAAACTAAGTAGGAAACGGAAGGCCAAGAGGTCGCTGATAATGTGAAGTGAACATAACACGTTACACCGTGTTTTTGATTTTAAACATACGTACACAATACACGTCGAGGTTCAACGTTTTAACCGCAGTCTCATTGGAGCACAACCATGTGTTTGCTGGATTAATGTTGTTGAACCCAGCGCTTGGCAATGGTCTGACTGACTATTCGTGGTCATCTGCCAAGACAAATACACCAGGATCGAATGCATTCTGATGGTGCATACCACCGTGTGAAGGAAGAAAGAAACGGTGGTTTGTCCATGGAAACAAAATATATCAGATAACGGGATCACTTGCCCATGCCATGCTACCATGCATGATGTAGCTGGAATAGATTTTTTTTCCTCCTCTCTTTTTTTTTTTTTTTTTTTTTTTTTTTTGTTTCGGCGATTCATGGTAAAAGCTGCGTGCTGCTTTTGATTTGCTGACAGTCATTTATTGTTGTACTAAGTAATGCTACTTGGCGTTTCGTCAGTGCTAAACTTCAATTAACCAAACTCTAACGCATTCATAATCGTGAAATTTGGTGCCACGGTCACACAATCACTCAGCTTGGCAATCAATCGATGGTAGGACTATTTCCTGGGGTTTCTCTCGAAGGATCGTTTCCTAGAAGGAATTCCGGCTGATCAAAGCCTCAAATTGCGTTAGATTGCTATTTTCCCATTAAACCCGTCCAATCGATCACTCTGTAGGGCAGAAAGGAACACAACCGGTCGATCGCCTGTAAATGGTTTAAACTGTTAAACCGTGCATCGACATGAACACGTTAGTAACGTACGTATCGTACCATCAACAAAACGTGATATGATTTGAATTTGAACTGTTCTCATCGGATAGAGAACGAATCTGCGTTGAACACGGGATTACGTATAAAGTTATGTTGCACAACAGGGCTTGGCGGTCTTTGCAATTCAACATGTCAGTTTCGCTGACAAAAGCGTGGATGTAAGCTCGCTACAGCGCCATTTAAAAAAAATATCAAAAAGATCGCACGTTGGCAGACGCCATGGCCGCTCAAAATAAATATCGCACTGAAAAGCAGGGACTTGTGCGTTGTTTTTGCCAAAGCATTGATCGGCCATTAGCCATTGTTTTCATTATCGAAGAAATAATGCTGATATCAAACGACTAAAAACAAAAAAAAGGAAGGCAGTGCCCAAACCATGTGTCCTTGAAAGCTGAATAAGCAGATACACCGATTCGTCTGTGGAAAAGAGCAAACCACAAACATCAGCAAAACGTCTTTAGATTGCTGAAGCGTGGCACTCGAAGCTACCACCGACGTGTCGTATACATGCGATACCCCGGAAGGTAGAAAGACACTTTTGGTTGACTTCAAGTGCATCGACGATGAAAGAGAAAGTGTGAGTTCATTGTACATTCCCGTAAGCATTTCTACCGCACTCACGCTTTCTGTCTTTCATTTCGTTTGCATCTTCTCTGCCATGAATCCTCTCGGCTGTGACCAACCTTTCTATCACCATAGCGACGCAAGCAAGATGCTGTCCATCCACATCAGAAGCATTTCTTTTCTTGCGATTTATGACAGGGCCTGGCAGCAGCTGTATTGCTTCAATAACCCCTGCAGGTGCGTGCTGGTAGCTGCTACTGGGTGCTTCTATTCTTTGGAAAGGTAGCTAACCGTGCATTGAGGTATAGACATCCACGCTGCTCAGAGACGTTTGCGTCGGCAAGGGCCAAGTTTATGTAAGTTTTATGACCCTTTAATGTATTCATCCTACAGATTGAGAAAGACAGCTGCCTTACCGTTATTAATATGAAATATGCAAGTGTATAATGAGATAGATACAAATTTAAGCACGTACATTGCCTAGCATCAATTCAAACCTGTTATCTGCAGGTAGAAGGATAGCTGCGAATAACAGCAGGCTGTCGTCGCTAAGAATTTCCCCATTACAGATCAAATGGATGGTTACAGTTTTTGCTGCAGAGTGTGTGATTTTGGTTTCCTTAGAACACAGAGGTAATGAGCGAATGACAGAACCACCGATGAGTTGAAATGTCGAAGCTCATCCGGTTGAAATGAATGGAAGGCGCATGCTACATGGTCATTGCGCCGACTTGCTGTTGAAGTCAACAATACAGTCGTTTGGACGTGCAAAGCCCAGGGAGACGAATCTAACGAAAGAATGGATGGGGAACTCCCAAGATGATGGCGAACTCACGGTTGGAGTGTTTTTATCATCCGTATACCGATAGTTAGAAACGCATCTGCAATGAATATTTCTCTTGTTTTCTCTTGGCGTGGAGGATCACCTGCCATCGTTGGATTGCTCCATGCTTACATTGGGCGATCCATCCAGAACAGGGCCCATCCTATCCCGACAAAGCCGAAGCGTACGCTTCACAGACGGGTTCTGTCCCATGCTTCGTATGACAAGCCAAAGAATTAGTGCGAAGGATGGTAAGGATCACAACACTATATCAGATCTAGGTTGCAACATTAACCTATCAGCTCGGGATAATGCTTTCCCATCTTGCGAGCTCTTTCATTGATGTGTGCCAAGTGTGCAGAAACGATTGATGGAGGTCAATACAGTATGTTGTTTACAGTTACAGAAATGAAATCGCTCTCGACACATTATCGCATTTCCGCTTAAAGTGCCCCTCGGTAAAGTTCCTGGTATGGTAGTAAATATTGATGGAGTCAACCTTTTTCCTGTGGTATAAAATAACGCTTGGATTCGCTTTTGTGGCTATCGACTATTCCTTTTTCTCTTCGTCACTTTGTCGGGGTACAAGGGAAAAAAAATATCTCTTATCGTGTCAAGCTGCAAGACAAAACTATTTAGTGCAGAAAGATGTCCAAAATTAGGACCAGTACCACCTCGGGCTTTGCATCATGAGACCTGGCACGTTTGGTAACTCTCAGATACCTAATCATCTCGCTGTTCATAGCGTTGATCAGGGTTCATTGACATCGTGATGTCCTAGTAATGAATTGGGAAATAAGATATGTGCTGAATCTGGACTCCAAATAACCCAGAGCCATCTGGACAGGCAAACACACGTGTTTCTGTTACCTGAGAAGCGCACAACCTTCCTTAAAGCGTCCCTACGTCTGCCAGGATGTCATCATCGTACCATCCTCAAGGTGCATTCTGGTCTCCTAAAAAGAATTATTTTGACCAAATCACGCATGGTTCAATTACAACAAAATAGAGCAAAAAAATAGCAAAAATAGATTTTCGTAGTGGACATGTCAAACGACGTTCGGTTAAGCATTTTCGCCAATGGTAAATTCAACGTTACAATAGCTCTCCGCTGTCACATTCAATGCTCCGAAAAAAAAAAAAAAAGAAAGAGAAGAAGAAAGGTACATAGTCCGCTGTACAAAAGAAGATCTATCATTAGAACAGACTTCTTATTCAAGCCGTAGAGTGTCATCTCTCAATCGGCACAATTGCGGCAGGTGGATCGTGGGCCACGTGTAGGTTTGCAATGCCTTGAGCAGATTTTCACTATATCAGATGGAACAAAGGCATCACGTGAATGTTAAACTTGGCATCGGACATGTTTTGTTTTGTTTTGTCTGTTAACGTGGTAGGTTCCACTACGTCTTAGTTCTGCACCTCCTCTTGTGATTCGCACACAATTACTTTAAGGACACGCCTTGGCATGTTTCACCACAAGGCAAACTTTATCAAAAAAAGGTTTCATGTGAGGGTAGAAAATGACGTTCTTGTTGTAAAAATACTAATTTAGCCAAGACAATTAAAATACGCTACACTTTCTTGTTATACTCTACGATAGTTTGATATACCTACACACAACAGCGCGCATCATCAACATATTAAAGTATAAAGTAAACGTGTAACCGTAACATGTAAGACGGTGAGAAAAAAAGAAAAGAAACCGACGCATGTATTTTTCTCGTACGATTCCAATGTTTTTTTGTTCGTCACTGGACAAAAGGATGAGATTTCCTTTTTTATTTTCAGCTGGGATAGAAGCAAACCGTCGAGCAACCGAAATGTTCTGATGGACACAAAAGATGAAAAAAAGCAAAGGTTGTACAAAGCTACTGGTGAACTGAAATGCAGAAAGCATATGTCTATCAACTGTAGTGAAGTATTGCGTTCCTTTTTTTTATTCGAAGTTTAACCAATTGTCCTTACTTATACTTGTTCTCTCGATTTGGTATAATATTTATAGAAAAAAATGTGAGAACAAAAAGCATGTTCGCCTACGTCCTTTTCTTTTTTTTTTTTTTCGGATCGGCCAAATCCGCGGGATGGTCCGTGGGAAACAACCCACGTCTAGTGGTTGCTGAAAGTGCAACAGAAAGCTATAAGCCTACTAGAGCTTGCTTTAAATCGTCATGGCAATTGAGCCTGTAAATTCGAGGAAGCTTGATTGTTAAAATAAAATATCTTATGCTTTTCAGCTGAAAAAAAAAGGTTAAGCACTGCTGAAAAGGTTTTCTGCTAAGTGTGAGGGATCCACACCAGTTTAGCAAACAGACAAAAAAGTAGATAAGGTACCTTCGCGCATTTGAATGAACTGCATTACCACAAACTATTAATCGTATTTCCTCTCTGTGCGCATTGTAGAAATATATCGTTGCTTTATTTAGTTTATGGCCTGAGCGTAGGTCCTGCTGTTGGTCCGTTAAGTAGTACATACTGCAGGCTATTCGGTACTACCTTCCTGCTGGTACTAAGGGAAGATGCCAAGCAAAAGAGAGACTCATACAAACAGAGTCCATACATGAAAAGTAAGGGCAACAAAAAAGATAGCCAGTTGGTTTATTTACTATTGATCAGTCATCTTATACAGCAATCATTGAGTAAGCAATAAAGAAAAAGAAGGATTCAGCGATTGGCATCCTCAGGCTTTACAGCTTCACCAGCTTCATTGATGTACAATGGTTTGCCAGTTTCTAACGATAAAGTATTTATCATGAGTTTTCTGAAGAATATATTACCTTCCGAATATCTTTCACTGGCTTTCATAGCACTATCTTTTTTCGCTTCAGTAGTTCGATCTTGGCGATGCGAGGCGCCGATGAGGGCTAGGCAAATATGGTAATAAAGCTGCCGATCTGTTTGGATTTCTTTACCTGCTATCTGACGATCTGCCTGATGAGGATCAGTGATTCTGGTGGCGGGATTAGAACTGAACGTTCCTTTCGAAAGCGATTGCTTTTTCTCGTAACCGGACATAATGAGTTTACTTTTAAGGGATAGCGGGTCGCCTGCATCGCTATATATACGTATATAATGGCAGAAACGTAAGAATGATTTATTGTTCGTCATTATGGACAAGAAACATGACGACATGCGGAAGGCAATGACATTTTTTCCCTATGCTCTGACGCATGAAATGATGATCCGTTTACAGTCGCCTGAAAAAAAAAGGCAAATGAATCTCCGAATGAGCGTGAAAAGTAGATTACCTGTAAACGTCGATCGTGTTTTTGTTACACGGATAAAAGGACTACCGAAGAAAAATCGCCGGTCGTTCGTGACCATCGGCTATGTAATGCATGTTGCGACTGGCATTGGCATCGCGCTGCCACAGTTTATCACAGCTATTGCAAGCGAGTACACTGTACAACGTTCCGTCAACGTTATCCAAACGCAGATTATCAAGGCTTTTGTTATGACATGCCGAGCACACCTAGAAAATACGGGAATTAGCCCAAGTGGAGAGCATGTACTTTGGTGGATGTACCTTCTATGTATTGTATTCTTTTATATTCGCCATTACCAACAACCGATCTTTCGAACAAATCTTTGATTTTTGTTTCCCAGGGTACGTTTGAGTCTTTCTTTAAGAGACTCTATATGATATGGACAATTCCGATTTCGCCAAGAGGCATGGGGAACTGACTCGTTATACTGTCCTTTTGCCAGGGACGTCGGACACCGTCTTGACGCATCCACATTTTTTACGGCTTTTGAAAGCTTCCGTTTACGATGACTCTTGAATGCAGTGTTGCCTACAAACTAATGTCAGGACAAAGGTGCAACATCTGCCAACATGCTTGCGTTCCAGAGCGGAGGGGACAAATCTTTTTATTTAATGGGAATTGCTGGCTCCTAGCATCACGATGGCCTACCCTGTGGCATCGTTTGCATACGACTATCAAACAATGAAAATTACATGACCTCGTTTTCAATGCAAGAAATTTTGGTACTACCTTGTTCTTTCTTTTGTTCCAGCTTTTTTTCTTTTTTGCTTTCTCGCTTTTTTTTTTCTAGGATTATATCTAAAGGCGACATCTCAGAGTAGCACTGTGCAACTAACATAGAAGATGATACCGGTGTAGTTGAAGGTCCGGCCTCCCATGTCCCAACAAGACTACGAATATGGTGGCTCTCTTTGATAGCTGCCTGACGTTCTTCGTCTTCAGCATAACTCGTATAGAATTCGGTAAGCAATACTGAACTTTTCTTTTGATTCAGCTTACGAAATATCTGGACTGGAGAAGAAGTGTGAGAACGTCGAAGCAGTTGTATGGAAGGCGTCAATTGAACCTGTTTCAGAACACATGCAATCCATTATCGAGGCTGAAGCTGACAACGGTTTACATCCTCTCCGGTATCGCTGGATGGGATCGGGGTCTGAGTAATGTGCAGGCCTATTAACTTTTGGTATACTCTGCTTCTTTCACTACTTTTGGAGAATCTGCTCTTATGGATAGACCCATGATCTTCCACCAAACTTGACGTTCGCTTTCCCAACTCTGGCTTCTCATTGTAGCATACCGCACCTCATAACGTAATAGACATATTCCCGCTATTGAATGTCGGTGTGAGACGTTCAGTCTTACCAGTTTCGTTAGTAAAACTCCAGGCACAATTTTTCCGGGACTTTTTTCTTTAAATAACTCGCTTTCATATCTCAATATTCATTCACGTAATATTCTACGATGGTATCTATTTATACTTCTCGTTAGACTTCGAGTGTCCGGTTGCGTAAGTAGCTTTGGTTGTCCTGAACCTGCAGCTTGTTTGGTTAATCGTCGCGTTTCGCATTTATGCATGACATTCTACATGCTTCCTTAATGTGCCAAAATTCTATTTGTAATCTCTTAGATTTTAGACCGGCTTGATCGAGAGCGACAATTCGGGTCTCTTACTTCGTCAGTCAAGTGCATTAGCCTACATGTTTAGGGTAGAAAACTTCACTTTGCCACATCTTTTGTCAGGCAACTGTACTATGGATGTTCTTTTCTTTTTTTATTGGGAAACGTGTGAGGATTTGATCATGCAATGATTGTTTGCCACTGTCTTTTTCTTTTTCTTTTTTCTTTTTTTGGAATTAACGAAATCAAAAAAAAAGTCTATCCTTGTCTTTGACTGCAAAAACGCATAAATGAATGAGCTTTGGTTGAATGATTTATCTGAAGGGGACTTACCGAGGAGCGCAACGAATGATATCATCTACTCTGAGAATCATTTCTGCTGCTTCCGAGGCAGACAGAAGCACCTGCTTTTTAAGCTTGAAAGATTCCGTGATACCCAGTTCCTTGACATCGGCAACAGTACCCTTGACCATATCCAGACCACTGGTACCCTTGCCGTCGTGATGTGCAGCACGTAGCTGAGCAACCAATTCCGACGAGTCGAAACCGGCATTGTCAGCCAAGATGGTGGGCATTTGGCGAAGGGCCTTGGAGAAAGACTCAGCAGCAATGGCCTTCTTACCAGCTGTCTTGAGGGTCACTTCGTCTACTGCCTTGGACATCAACATTTCGGAACAGCCACCACCAAGAACGGTGCGGGGTTCACGAACAGTTTGTGACAAGACGGAGAGAGCGTCGTGAAGCGATCGCTCAGCTTCATCAAGCAATTGTTGGGTAGCACCACGAAGGACAATGGTACATGCCTCACCAGCAGCAACACCGGAGAATTTAATCAACTAAAACTAGCATAAGCATTTTTTATCATTCCATTGTACCATGTTCTTACTCTGTCTTCACCAATTATGATCTCCTCAATCAAATCACAGTGACCCAACTTCACCAACTCAGGATGATCAAAGGTGGAGGCAATCTCACCACCTGGTACATTGATCAGCAAACAACAAACAAATAGAGACTGTCGTCGTACCTGTAACCAAAGCCAATCGTTCCACACCCTCAAAGTCAGCATGCTCAATACTGGCAACGCCGGCATCGGCAAGGAGTTGTTCAGGCCAGTTGTAGATCAATTGACGGTTAACAAAGCAGTTAATGCCATGTGCTTTGATCTTTTCCACCTTCTCCTTCATCTTATCACGTTCAGCACGTTCTAATTCCGCAAGTTTGCCAGTGGCATCGACACGGACACGAGCACCGAAGACCTTGATCTTATCGGTGTCCATAGCTTCAGGACAAATTAGTACGGTGGAAACAAGCTTCTCTTTTGTACTTACGTGTGTTGGCAATCAAGATCTTTGCATTTTCAATTCTTCTGGGGCAGTTGACACCAATCTTCTTGTCAAGAATGAAACCTTCATCAAGGTATGAGTCCATCAACTTTCCTCCTGGTTTCTTGATGATCTGAATGTTTTCAAGGTTGGTGGATCCCTTTAATCGCAAAACGGCATCGACAGCCAAGGTGGCAAAGTACTCCTTGTCTTGAGAAAGCACCTTGGAACTCAAGGTTGTCTTGGCAATGTTAATAAGATCTTCACGGAAAGCAGCTTGGTCAGCGCTATGGTCGACGGCACTGTTTTCCAAAGCTTTGTATGCAGCAGCGGAAGCAAGACGATAGCCTTCAATAATCGTTTGAGGATGAATGTGTTGGTTAACCAAACGTTCGGCTTCTCTCAACAACTCAGCAGCCAAGACACACACGGAGGTCGTGCCGTCACCGACTTCGTCATCTTGGACCTTGGAAATGTTCACAAGCACCTTAGCAGCGGCATTATCCAAAGCGATGGATTTCAAAATGGTGGCACCATCGTTTGTCACCAAGATCTCACCCGTCGTAGCAGACTGCAAGATTTTATCCTAGCCATCTTTCCATCAGCCTCCCAATTTTGTGGATCGTGTTTTCATGGTGAATGTTTACATACCATGCCTTTTGGTCCCAGTGTGCTCTTTACAAGATCGCCGACAGCAATCGCACCAATGAATGAAGACTAAATAAGCATTGGTATGAATGAGCCAAAAACAAAACAAAAAAAACAAACAACGAACCAAGCGAGCATTCTCGGCACGTTCTTCAGTAGCTTGATCCTGAAAGATTTGTACTGGTGCTAAGGACTAAATTTTAAGGAGTATGAGTAAACGATCACGGTTTAGTTCAGTAGCGTCAGTACCATCGTTTATGTTCAAGTTGGAGATGATGAAAGGTAGATGTCAAAAAACGCGTGCAGTTACGTGCGGCCTTTGAAAGAGACTGACGTCGACAGCAGGCTCACTTCCTAATTGGGAATGCTCATTCGTTCATGGCGTAAAAAAAAACGAATCGATAGCACAAATAAAAACAAAAGAGAAAGGAGTACTATGATGTTATATCATGATTGTATAATACACAATGCAATAGAATTAGATACGTACTGTTCCTGATAATTTTTTTTAAAAAAGAACAAGGAAGTTTTTTTCTTTTATTTTCAGTAAGTTTGCATGTACCCTTTATTTATATGATCTTCCTGAAAATAGAATTAAAATAGCTATAGTTTTTAGCAAAGAAAATGGTGTTACTGAATACTATGAAGACAGCTTGAGTGTGAGATGGTAAAAAGTCACGTCACACTCCGACAGTGTTTGTTCGTTTCTGGTTTGTGTTGTGGGACCGCAGGTTCCAAGAATCAATAAGCAACAACGAATGTCAGCTCCAGTGAAATATCAATATCTAATTTCGAGGTAAAAAAAAAAAAAGAGAAGATGAGAATGAAGATGTAAAAAGCTCAAATGACGGTTTGGTTAAGGTCTGGTGACATTGTGTTTTCCTTGACTGTTGGTACGCTTGCCTATTTTATCAACGAACGTGAAAATCCAAAGGCACAAAATGGAAAGACATTGTTTGAACTAGTGAAAAGACGACAAGAAAGAATTATTACTGAACGTGAAAGTCGACGTTCAAAAGACTAATTGAATTGATTGGTTTAAATGATATAAAAGAAAAAAAGGGGATTATTTATAAAGGAAAAGGAGAATATCCATTTCATATATAATTGGATTTTCTCCATGAGTAAATAAGTATATGAAACCAGTGTTATAAGCTTTGTTAAATGATAGGAGAAGATGCACCTTTGTATTGACTGAGTTTTAATGTTTATTGTGCGAATTGGAAAATTTTTACCTGATAAAAATTTTGGACCAGTTGTCGGCCGACTGTTTTTCCTCCTCTTTCACGCTTCTCTCTTTCTCTCTCTCTCTCTCTCTTTTTTTTTTTTTACTGGGCAACTTTTTTACTCATTAAAAAAACCACAAAAAAAATTTAAAAAACTTACAAAAACCTTATATATTCTTTCGTCATGACCTCTACTGTCGCCAATCCTACTCCTGCTGAAGCCGTCGCTGTTCCCCAGCCCCAGCTTTCTGCCGAGCAGCAACAGCAGATTGCTCAAGCCCAGGCCGCTTCTGCTACCCCAGCTGCTTCTGCTCAACCATCGCCTTCTGCTTCGCTTTACGTTGGTGAACTGGATCCATCTGTCACCGAGGCTATGCTTTTCGAGATGTTCAACATGGTTGGTCCTGTTGCTAGCATCCGTGTCTGCAGAGATGCCGTTACAAGACGCAGCTTGGGCTATGCCTATGTGAACTTCCACAACGTCGTCGATGGTAAGTTAGATTTTACATTCTTTTTTTTGAATCATGATCATTCAACCAACAACAAAAAAAAAAAGGTGAGCGTGCTTTGGAGTCCCTCAACTACACTTTGGTTAAGGGTAAGCCCTGTCGTATGATGTGGTCCCAGCGTGATCCCTCTCTCCGCAAGACTGGTTCCGGCAATGTATTTATCAAGAACTTGGATGTCACTATCGACAACAAGGCTTTGCATGATACTTTTTCTGCTTTCGGAAACATTTTGTCCTGCAAGATCGCTTTGGATGAAAATGGTAACTCCAAGGGCTATGGTTTCGTCCATTATGAGACTGAGGAAGCTGCCGACACTGCTATCAAGCATGTCAATGGCATGTTGTTGAACGACAAGAAGGTGTAAGTAATTTTGGAACAAAGGAACAAAGAAGAGATGTTAAATTTTTGCTTTTTTTTTCTTAAAAAGGTACGTTGGCCGTCACATCCCCAAGAAGGAACGTCAGGCCAAGATTGAAGAGATGAGAGCCAAATTCACCAACGTTTACGTCAAGAACTTGGAGACTGAGGTTGACGAAAAGGAATTCAACGATCTTTTCTGCCAGTACGGTCCCATTACTTCTGCTATCATTCAAAAAGATGAAGAAGGAAAGTCCAAGGGCTTCGGTTTCGTTAACTTTGAAAAGTCGGAAGATGCCCGCAAGGCTGTTGAAGCCCTTCACGATAAGGATTTCAAGGGAAAGGTTTTGTTCGTTTCCCGTGCCCAGAAGAAATCCGAACGTGAAGAGGAGTTGAGAAAGCAGTATGAACAGGCTAAATTGGAGAAGCTCGCCAAGTACCAGGGTGTTAACTTGTACGTCAAGAACTTGGATGATGATATTGATGATGAGAAGCTTCGCCAAGAATTCTCCGTCTATGGCGTGATCACCAGCGCCAAGATCATGAGAGATGATAAGAACAACAGCAAGGGCTTTGGTTTCGTTTGCTTCTCTTCCCCCGATGAGGCTACCAAGGCTGTCACTGAAATGAACGGTCGCATGATTGGCTCTAAGCCCATCTATGTTGCCTTGGCTCAACGCAAGGAAGTCCGTCGTTCTCAGTTGGAGGCTCAGATGGCCCAACGTACCCAAATGCGCATGCAACAGGTAAAAAAAAACATACAAATTGGGGTGAAAGCGTTGTCTCATTTCTTTTGTAATATGCAGGCTGTCCCCATGCCCGGTGCCCCTGGCTACATCCCCGGTGCTCCCATGTTCTATGCTCCCCCTGGCGGTTTCATGGCCCAAGGTCAACGTCCTGTCTTCCCTCCCAATGGTATGATGCCCCGCCCTCGCTGGGCTCCTCAGCCCCAGAACGGCCAGCAGATGGGTGTGATGGGTTACCAGGGACCTCAGGGCTTTGCTCCTAACCAGGCTCGTCCTCCTCGCGGCCCTCGTCCTGCCCGTGGTGGTGCCGCTCCTCAGGCTGGTCGCCAGCAAGGTGCTAACCAGCGCAAGGTCAACCAGTCCCGTGCCGCTAATGCCGAAGCTGCTAACGGCCAACAGCAGGCCAATGGCGTTGCTCCCTTGACCGCTGCTGCTTTGGCTGCCGCTCCCCCGGAGATGCAAAAGCAGATGCTTGGTGAGCGTTTGTACTCCTTGATGTAAGTTGGACATGCCTAAACAAAAACAAAAATTTTGACTGTTTTTTTTTCTCTCAGCCACGAGCGCCAGCCTGATTTCTCTGGCAAGATCACTGGTATGCTGTTGGAGATGGATAACGCCGAGCTCTTGAATCTTTTGGAAGACCATGAGGCTTTGGAAGCTAAGATTGGTGAGGCTATGGATGTGTTGAAGGCCCATATTGCCGCTGAGACCAAGCAGGAGCCCGCTGAAGCCGCCACCGCCGAGGCCACTGCCTAAACTCCCTCCTCCCTTTTCTTCTTTTTGTATACGAGAGATTGAGAGAAATAATTTTCTTGTGAGTTTTATCTCATAAAATTGTTATTTGGAAAAATAGATTGTATAACAAATTGTTTTCAGCTTAATTGTCATGGACTCTTCTCATTAGGCTGAACTTCATCATACAAACTCCTTCAATTGGTCGACTCAGACCAATGTGTGAGCCTTCAGAAACTAGTAGCATAAGAATTCTATCAAGTAACACAAAGCTACTACCATCCGGAAAACCGGATAACCGGAAAACCATATGTTCTCCTATGTCTCACGGGGGACCAGTTGAAATTCAATCTGTCAATGAACTATATCAGCACAGTTCACCATGATCTTTTTAAGGTTGAATGAAAGGACCATATGATCTCTTGGCACATGCGAACAATGATGTGATTTTGTGAATAGTAGTTATATTCAAGATTTTACTAAGTTATTCAGTTTAACAAAAAAAGGTACGAAGTAGAAAAAAAAAAAGACAAAGGGGTAATGGTTATTTTTTTTTTTTTTTTGATTTCTTTTTTTTGAGGGGGAGGGAATAAGTATACAGTTTAGTTGGGACGGAATTGGATGTAGACATGGACTTCACCATGGCTGGTCAGACCCAACTTTGCGGGCAGCTTGACCCAGGTATCAATGGGGTTACCCTGGTAGGCTTCAGAAAAATCGATCTTTGCCTCACCAATCTTGTCGGAACCAATAAGATCCTTGTCGAGGACCTTCAAGTACAGCTTGTGGGCAGAGGAGCCACCAGAGATGGGGAAGGTAAAGGTTTCATTCCAGACAGGGTCGTTGGTGTTGTTGACTTCGCTGGTACGCTGCTTGTACTTGCTATCGAGCCAAAGCTCACTACATTCACGTTAGTAATCAAAATCGCTGCCGTTTTTTTTTCTTTGCAGACATACACATAGGGGTCGTTCTTGCTGAACAAATCCTCGCCATGAAGCTTGCGGGCTTCAACTAAAATAGAAAGGTGAGCGGCGATGGTAAAGCAAAAGGAGGAGGAACTTACTGATGGAAACAGAGAGAGTGCCTTCGGGAGCAGAGTGAGAAGAGAACATGTTTTGTAAATAAGGTGATAAAGTTGACAGGTTGACAGATGAGAAAGGTGTATTTATATACACAAGCACACCCAAAAATTTTTTTTGGGTAAAACGGGAATATCGGATGTGGGTGCATGATTTCGATAACCAGCTAAAATGACCCATCCAAATCGGGCGAGAAGACCGGCCTCTTCCCTGCAAAAAAAAGCATTTGGCCTTAAAATGAATTTACTTCTTCATTTCGGTAAACCGGCAAATCCCACCAAGTTACCAATGCTAAAACCTGAAAATAGAAATAAACAAATAGACGATTTTTTGACACGTGTACATAGAAATCGGAGAAGTAAGTAAAGGCGGAGGACTTTTATTCTCCGGATGTATATGTTCCGGTTGAATGACTTCATGTACCACAGCAAGGGGAGTTTTATTTCTTTTTGTTTGTTTGTACAACACGTCATCTATCGTCTTACTAAAATGATCCACGCAGTAAAATACATTTGGCTGCAAACAGCCTCTGGAAAGCCTGTAGCCATCGGGCGTGATCTTCAGCCGTGGGCGTTCGCAAGTAGTACTTCCGCGGCGGAGCTCCTCCCGAAGCAATTAACAATGCATTGATATCGTCTGTATAAATATAACTGGGCTCACTGCCATCCATTGTAATGCAAAATCCATGCCGGTACACCTCGACGGTAGCACAGTGGAGATCCAGCCGTCCCTTGAATTCAAGAACAAACTCGCCCGCCAGGGACGAGGAGGACGGGATTTTTTTGCAGTGGATGAAGATGTCGTTCAGTAAGAAACAGACACGTGACTGGGATCGGCCAATAAAAAGTTCGCCAGAAAGGAGGCATTGGCGCGGTTCATCCAGCAGTATTGGACAATGGCGTATGCTTTTGCTTAATTGAAATAATTGACTCATGCTGTGACATTTTCGTACGCTATCGT
Organism: Saksenaea oblongispora B3353; assembly: GCA_000697495.1. NCBI lineage: Eukaryota > Fungi > Mucoromycota > Mucoromycetes > Mucorales > Saksenaeaceae > Saksenaea > Saksenaea oblongispora. The sequence goes on from JNEV01001682.1 coordinate 342,174, forward strand.
CAACTATTTTAGTACATACTAAAAATGTGTTTAAAGTTTTACATTTTGCGTGTGCTTTCTCGAAACTGCTCCAGGTCACAAGCACAGGCGTACAGTTGACGAGCGTCGGGGTGATGAGGTTCAGTATGCTGCATGAGTTGGGCAAGATGATGGGTATAACGTCCTATGGTATGCAATGGCTGTTGGAGAATGGAAAAAAGGGTATCTTCATTCTAAGCCTCACTTAAGTTATGTGATTCTCACCAATTGGATTTCTACTTACTTCAATGTACTTTTTGATAGGCTGGCAGTGCGATACTTTCTCCAGAATTTTTAATGCATTAGCGTAATTACGAAAGTAAACCTGATAGTGATCGTCTAGCTGGGTAATCGCCGGTGCAAGAACGTCTGACAAGAGTTGCGTTGGCCCCCAGATATGAATGCTAAGCCGGATGGGTAAGCCTTCTTTTTTTTTTTTTCTTTTTTCCTCCATCTTTTCATTCTTACCGTTCCGTTAGTTTATCAACAAGTTGGTGACTGATCTCCAGGAGGTCCTCCATGTTGCCAAACAAGGTCTCCATATGACTTGTTGTAAAACTGATGCGTTGGTTGGATGTAAAACGACTGGTTCGATAGACAGTGCTTGCAGAAACCATCAGCGGCTTTTTGTACTGATGGAGAGCAATTTTCAACTGTTGCATGTACATCGCCTCGGAGTCCAAGAGGTGTTGTACGATGGCTTTTCGATGGTCCACCACCATGGCTGTGTTTTTCGATGGTCAGTACAACATGAGACCCATTCCGTACTTTAGTTACTTTGGAGATCGGTTTGTTGATTAAAAAATTCATATAACTCATCAATAATATCAATATGGTCGTAAAGCGTAGTTTCCATGTAAATGTATTACCCATTCACACAGCTCATGTGGCTACGCTTTTATATATGCATCTGACCGCGAAAAAAAAGGGACACAGAATCAAGGAGTAAGGAGGCGCGGCAATCACTGGGAAGAATGGGGTGTGCCTCGTGAGTAACCGGGGAAAATCAAATGTGTTGTTCTAGTGTTGCCGGCGGACGATGAAAAACTAGGTAAGGGGAAGGTATTACCCTTCTCCTGTTTTAATGATCCGCTCCATTGGCATGCAACGATGCTCAATCGAGTTTTCCTTTTTATGGTTGGCAACTTACAGGTTTTTATTATGATGATAAAAAGAATGATAATTATGCAGATACAAAGTTCTTCACACCCTTAAGCCATTGGACATACTCCTTTTGCTCCTTGTAATCGACATAATCAGGCAAGAAAGTGGCCAACGCAGTGTTGATGCCACGTTCCTCGAGATAACGCTCAAACAAACCTTGGAGTCCCTAGAATTCCTTTTTCAGCTACCCCTTGCTCTCGCTAAATAAGCAAGCCTTCTCTTACCTCATCCAATTCATCAAACTGGGGTCCAATATACTGACCACGTCTTTGCCAGTCAGCCTCAGCTGATTGTTCACGAGCAAGCTTAGCATCCTTGTAAAAGATAACGCTTTCCACAGAAATTTCACCATCCACAGCAACAGTATCCACTGTAAGAGCTCCTTGACCCTCCTACACAAGCGGGTGATAAGTTCGACGTTTCCATCCATTCTCTACTTGGTACCTTTTCGATCGTGATCGATGCACGCACAGGGAAGGAAGCACCAACCGCTTCCTCTTCCTCTTCCTCTACTGTCTCAGCCAATTCCTCTTCTCCCTCTTCAAGGAAATCGTTCTCGGGACCATTGTTAATATCGGAAATCGAAAACAACACACGGATCCTTCCGCACACGTGAGTCAAACCCCTACTTTTCTCTTTCCTTTCCTTACTTTTCATTTCCAAAGTTACGGGTCAGGGTGACCTCATCATTTCCAGGCTTGTCTTCAATCTAAACAATACAATATAAAAGATTTGATCTACATAAACCACACGCTCCTCTTTACCTGGAAAGCAGTGGATTCCAGAAACTCCTTGATAAAAGGAGGCTGCTCTGCGGCAACAGTCGCATTTTCATATTCCAATTCCTCGTTCAACTTATGGGCCAGATCGCTGTCAACTTTTTTTTTTAAAAAAAAAAACGCGTCAGTTTGAAATCATAAGTTATGCGGTGTCTTTTTTTACCAGAGCCTTGACCCATGCGAGCCATGCCCACAGAGAAAGGACGAATAGGCGTGAAACGGACGGCAGGCACTCTGCAGGCAACAGGTCTCAGAGCAGGCCGAGAAAGAACACGCAGAGAAGTACGGAGCAAATGAGAAGCCATTGTTGTAAAAGTACAAGGGAAGTCAAAAAAAGAAAAGAAAAGAAAATTTGGACTGTGTAATATGTCTGGGGGGAGGTGGCAGTTTTGGTAGGGGTTTGAAATGAGCTATGCACAATGACAGTCAATAGAATTACTATGCCTACTTTTTGTATTATCAGACAGTCTACGCTTCTAACTGTAACTTAATAACAGCAGAAATAATACATAACATTCTACGATGGATTAATAATGCTAAGTTGGTGTAATGCGATCGGCTGGAAGAACCCTTGCAGGGTAGATCTCTGTATAGACACAATTGACCATGCTTTTTAGGAGGCCCAGCTAAGAGGATGCGGGGTTTGACTTGGCCGTGGGGTGAAGAAGGAGCAGATGTAGCTGTCAAATGTACTGTTGCCACAAGGCGGGAATACATGGCTATCTTGAACAAGGTGACGGAGAGAAACCAGAGCATGGGGAGCCGTAGGTAATCAGCCGCATTGTAAAAGTTATCTGTACAACTGCTACGGTCGCTATACCGGGCCTGCGCAGCTGCAAGCATTGGAGGAGGGACTGCAATGCAATTCTCGTAGAGTCCATGGTATTGAGACTGATGTTCGAAGGATATTCCACACGTTTATGCTGTATTCTGCCATAGAATGTAGTCAGTGTAAAGCTTAGGGTTGGAACGAAGCATGGGAATCATCTATAGACGAACAGGCAAGCAGTAGCATCGCCGCTTTATGTTCGGTTCATGATTCTGTCAGTGGCAGAAACTACAGAGGAAAGTTAAGGAAAACAATGGACTACGTTTATTAGAGATGATACGGTTGAGTGGAAGAGAAGAAAAGTCAGGGTAACTGGGCCAGCCCTGATTTGTGTGGTCTGGTACTGGTACCGATCCAGGTTGACAGGGCTTTCGTCCTTTTCTCCCTTGACCAATCATGATATTTGCTGTTGCTTTGAATCGCCGCTGTCGTCTTGTGCTTCGACTGGCTGTGTATGCCTGGACCAATATAGCGAATGGGAGCTCAACTTTCATTAACAAAGTGCGAACTTCGTTACAAACGAATGAAATCATGAAAACAGAGTGCGGATGTTTAAATATTGTCGCCGATTTCAACCAGCGCAACTTTATTGTTTTGAGCTTGCTACAAAAAAATAGTTGTACCTTTTAAAGTAAAATGATAGATTAACAAAAACCGATATAATGAGTAACGCTTGATAATAACATGTTTTAACTATTATAGACTCCAATCAAAGATAAGAATCTCAACGATATTTGGCAACTTTGTCTACAAGGTTAGTCTCACTACTGGTGTGTATCGTGGATAAATTTCGCGAAATATACATCAATACTGAAAAGAAATAGGTGCGCCTGCTGAATAAATTCATCGGATAAAAATGGTTTTAAGCAATGTTTGCATCTCAGCTTCCTACCCTTCATTCAGATGAGACTTCCAATTCTTGTCTCAAGATAGAGACATGTCTGTTGTCCAACGTGGTTTATATCACTTTAACAAGGGGCCTACAGGTTTCACTGTAGCGCGAGACCTAGTTCCCAAAATGACCTGCGTAGTAGGAATTGACCCAGGTACGTCACCCACTATGAACAAAAAACAGTAATAGCTATATACCGTATAGGCATCCGGTCCCTGATAACTTCTGTTGACACGGCGGATGACTTACGTGATCGGGAAACAAGGAAGCACCTTGCATTTACGGTCACAAACGAACCATTAATAGAAAGATAACGTTCATAATAAGTGCATTAACCATATCAATCTCCAGGAACAGCTCGAAGTTCAATTGGGGTCTTCAAATGGAGCGGAAGAACCGCTCAGCTACAAATATGCAGCAGGTGTATGATCGTTTGGCGAAGCACCCAAGCAAGCAGGCTTAAATTTTAGGATTCCAGAGCTATCTTTCAACGCAGTTCGCGGAAAGAAATAGGTACTTTCTCGATATATCACCCATACGTGTTTGTTCTAAATAAGTTTTTCTAGAAGTGATGAATACAATTGCCATTATCGTCATCGAGAAAGACGCGGGCTTTTAGAGTCTTCAGGAAAAATGACGATGGCTGTTATTGCGGATCAAGCTGCAGGCTTCTACCCTAATACAAATCTGGTAAATCTATTAGTGCTTCATATGAATACATTAATCGTCTACGAGTAGCCACCTACCCAACATGTACACAAAGAAAACAAGACGCATCAACGGCAAAGACACCAGCAGCACAGGCAAAACCAAGGAGGTGGCCAACGGGACCAGCGCCAGGTTCTAATCGCTTATGGCGACGAGGACTTGTACACTGGCACGTACAGGACATATGGTCCTCTGCCAGTCAAGATAGGGATTTTGATTTCATGTTGATATTAAATTTTAATTAGTATTCTATGTAGACATTTCGCAAAGTCTCGGCTCGGCGATGTCCAGTGATATGTGTAGACGAGTATAAAGCCAGCAGAGTTCCTAGTATCTGCCATAACGACACTATCCAACTGCATGATCCTAATATACACATATGCAACCACAAGTATGTATAATCGGCAATCAAATGCAACCGAAAGCTAAACATTACGAATTGATCATTAGAAAAAAAAATACCTCAGCAAGCGTTCAAACAAGCGAAGGCGGCAATGTTTGTCTCGATGAAAACAACAAAGTATTGCATGCTACGTGCGAATGCTCCGAAAGGCGTCAGCTAGGTACACTATTGTTCAATATGTCCGGCTAATCATCCGGCTAGCTCCAACCAATTTCCGGAAGATTTTCTATCCCATTCGGCTATGTCCCTAGTACGTATATGATAGACCAGGAGAGATGACACCTTTAGTAAGTAATATGATTAATTTGATATTTAGGTCTTTAACTTTTATATTAGAGACATTAACGCTGGACGTAACATGCGAGAAATACTTGTTCGTTACATTCAATCTGGATACCAGTCGACATCTCGTCCCGAATCCCTGTCAGCAGTGAGGTACTGCCATCTGGTCACTCGTTTGACAGGGTGTTGAATTTCGTCATACGAATCACGTGTATTAACAGGAAATTGTAGGTCTATCCAGACACCGTCTGTGAGCCCGTGTGCTCTCTAGTCTCAGAAAGGGATTGTATTCCAGTGCGTTCCAAGAACTTTGATTTTTCCAGAAACAATAAAATGTAGGACAAACATTTGAACAATCATATGTTAGAAAAGAAAAGGTTTGGTGCTTTGCACGTGTCTTTTTTTTTCGTTTTTTTTTTTTTGGGATAAATCGATCTAAACATATCTTGTTATTAGTAATGAGAAAAGGGCGACATAAGGAAAAGGGGAAAACGTTTTAGGATGGGGGATGGTATCCAAAGGCAGCTACGGAGGAAGCGGTTGAATGACTTCTAAGATCCGTCGGGTCGGATGTGGTCGCGTCACAAAAGGGCGCTGGTCGGTGCGGCATGTCAGGATGAGTCAAATGTTTGTTATTCACCGAGCTTGTTTTTTGTGATGATCCAATCAATGCACGTGGGATAGGAAGAAGCCATGTCATCCGACGAGTGAACCATAGTGTAATGTTGATAGGCAAGAGGATCATTGTGACGACAAGGCTATGATCTTGCCGTTGATCTTGTTCAATTCGATAACAGATAAACCGGTCAAATTCTTGAACTTTTTTATCAATGGAAACAAATCGTTCTTCTGACCACTGTCGCAATGTGGTTTCTTTTTTTTCGAAACGTTTCATGGTTTTGACAAGATGTTGAAGTGTTGGGTTCAAATCATTTGTGATCTAAACCGTTTTGTGAATGGCCTGTTTTAAAAAGTAAGTAGACAACTTACTTGACCCAGATCTTTTTTGGTAGCAAAGGCTTTACGTAATGTTTGAAGTTCGTCTTCCAGCAAATCCAATTTATCCTGCAGCTGTTGGATCTGGCTATCTGTGACCTGCAACTCACTTTGCAAGTGCAGCGTTCGTTCCCGTAGCAACGTCACCACGTGAGCCAATGGTTTGATGGATGCAGCAAGGACAAAAACAAGAACGTTGAAAGAGCTCATGTAGCGTTCATAGTTGTTCAAAAAATAGCGGCTGTACTGAAGGGTATAACCGGCCACAGCAGGTGAAATAACTACCCAAGCTAATCCAATCAGCTCGTGTCGCCGCAGTTCTTGTGCGATGATCTGTCGTCGTTCATGTTCTGCTGACCATTTTTTATCGTTCAATTGGGATGCATTCGAGTGCAGGATGCGACGAGAACGGGCACTTTCGTAGTATGCCCATGGTACTACCATTCATGTCGCGTTTCAGTTTCTTTTTTATTTTATATCCATGGCAACCATGTTACCTGTCAACCATTTGTAGACATAGTAAAGTATCAAAAGGATCATGATAAAATCACTCCAAAGTTCAGCACTTCCTGCAAAGAAAGCACCTAGTGCGGGAACAAGTGCAACAATGATAGGCCAAGATACCGAGGTTGAAAAACCAGTTTCATCTGCCGTCGTCGTCGCTGTTGTTTTTGTTGTTTCTTTATCAGGTACCATTCGTTTTGTTGTACGTCTTTGAAAACGTCTCAAACGAATATCATCATGATCATTCTCTGAAAAAGCCATAAAGGGAAAGACAGGAAAAGGAAAGGAAAGAAGAAAAAGTAAATTTTCTGTGGAAAAAAAAAAGATATTGGGGGTCAGCTGAAAAAAGGATTACATAGGGCCGTGTACGCCGTTTTAGGTGAGAATGAGGGAAGGCGTAAAAAAAAAAAATTAGTCGTAAATCACGCGTCCTCTCTTTTCTTTTGCAAAGTGTGACACATCCGGGGGTTGAGAATTTATGCAGAGTAATGGAAATAACTGAAGGTTGAAAGATTTAGTAACGGAGATTGAAGGCTTTTTAAAAGGGCGGTGAACCAATGGATGGAAACACTTACCATTACCATGATAACTTTAAAAAACTTTTAGGGAATCCTTAAACACCATGTCTTCCTTTCTTTTCAGCACGAGATAGGGAAACAGGATCCTAAAAAGACAATGGATCGTTTTCTTGGTACATGATTCAAGTTCCGATTAACGCACCCAACGGCAGATCCTTTCAAACTTAACTGTTAAAACGCACGTAAAAAAAGAAAAAACCCCGTCTCGATCAGCCTTTCTCTCTCTCTCTCTCTCTCTCTCTCTCTTACTTATTTTTTCCCTTTCCCTTTCCTTTTTTCTCATAGTCGTATGGAAGCCGACCTCTCTTCCATATCCACCATAGTGTCACCTCAACCCCAACTACCTACGGCGGTTCAGTCACTCGACCACCGAAGCTATGGATATCACCTCTCTTTAACTCCTCCCGCAACGAAATCACGTAGTTCGTTAACGCAGTCGAGCCCACAACCAGAAACCGACATTAGTGATTCACCTCGGATGTTGCGGAAACAGTCATCACTGGGTATTCCTCCAAAGAGATTAGGCATCTCTTCCTCACAACCTGATCTCTTGGCAAAAGAAAACAATGGTCGTATGGATACCGCCTCACCTCCTGTGAATGGTCTTGATATCACCGAAAATGACGACAATAGACTTGTATTAGATCCAGAAGATATACTTCGTTTTCGAAAATGGATGATCGGTTTCTGTGTAGTCAATTTTGATCTGGAAATGGGTCAAGGTAACAAAGAAAAGAAATAGGTCAATGGATCTAATTTCTAGAAAGCTCTTGATTATGTCTATCCATCTATGCAATTGACATCAACCGAACAAAAAAATATGTAAGAAAAACGCCCTTTTGATCTGTCAAACTGAACATACCATTACAAATAGTTGCTTTTCCGCCTTTCCCGATTCCAATGTCTTTGAAGTAGGGGACCAGGTTTATAATGTACGGGTACGCGCTAGCCGTTCTGGGTTCGCTGTTTCGGGTAAGGGTGAACGGTTTACTTTGGCAAATGTTATTGATCAGTGAATTAGGACCAACCACCAATGCAGGATTCCTTTATGGTTATGTTTTCTTTCGGCAAAAAAAGGATCGGACCATCCGACGAGGATACTTTCAGGTAAACTAAGAAAAGAAAAAAAAAAGTTTTTCGTTGTCGCTCAATGAAAAGGGGGTTGCAGAAATCACTCGTGCTGTTATCCCAACACCCTTATGTTGGGTTGTTTTCCCGGATGGTGGCAATTCTTGGTTCCATCTTTTTTGAATTAGGTCAGCCAGCATTAGAAGCAGCTTGTATGGATATTGCACGTTGGTAAGGAAACAACCAAACAATCTCTTTTTTCTGATCTGTTTCTGCCGTAGGTCACCACCTGAAGAAGGTCAAACACATGAGCTCTCCTTCTTGAGTCATGTGTTACAAGTCGAGATTCCTCAGCTATACAAACCACAGTTACTGGAAACTTCACCCTTTGACATGAATCGTTTACAACCCGATAGTCAGGTAAAGGAAGCAGCATGTGGTAACGAAAAGAAGCCAACCTGCGTTTTAGATTTTGGCTTCCTTACCTGTGGGTGGGTTGTATTATCATTTCAAAGATATTCTTAAAGATCTCTGGCTTTTATGGGAACTCATTCTACTGGCTGAACCGGTTGTGCTCATTGCACCGGATCCCAATATATGTAGTGAAGCTGTTGTAGCCATGGTCGATCTCATCAATCCCGTAAGTAACATAGGACCGAAGAAAAGCAAAGCATTAAGGACGCTTGTTAGATTCCTTACTGTGGTGATTATCGACCTTATTTTACTATTCAAGACACAGACTTCAAGTATTTTGTGACGAAGAATAAGGTAAATCAAAAGAGGGAACTCGTGCACATTTGTACTTATGCCAGATAGCCTGCATCCAATTTAATTCTTGGTGTCACGAACCCTTATTTCAATACCGCTGTTGAGCATTGGCCTCATGTGATTCGCGTAGGTCGGCAGCAATTGCGGTAGGTGTGTTGGGGTAGAAGACCATGAGCTATGTATGAATGACAATGGCGGGTGGTTTTAGGAAACCTGATGGGACATTGATGACAACCCATGAAAATGCAATGCATCATCGCAAGATCAAAACAGGAGGGAAATCCGGTGGACTGTTTGATTCTATTCAGGGTGTTACATCAAAACGCAAGGCAGTGATTGCTAAAGATCGGGAATTACTCCGGATGTTAACGGAGGCAACCGTTCGAGGTCATCGACCTGGTAAACTGTGGAAAAAAAAAAAATTAGGGCGGGGATTTAACTCAAAAATTTACCGTTAGATTGGGTTTTAAACAATATCCTGCGACGCCATTTTGTTGACTTGACGGAGAAGTTTCTAGTTCCACTGAACCGGTATTTCAGCACGTTGATACCAGTTAATTTGTTTGTATCAATTTTTTTTTGGGTATAGTCTATTAACACTGGGATAATTTTTCTAAATAGGTCATTTACCGTGGATGCCAAACCACCCCGACTAAAACCCTTTCAAACGGATCAGTTTATGAAGTCGTTAAAAGAACATGGTCCACAGCTACCTTTTAAATCCACCTTCAAGACACGTACATCAACTACGGATCCTACAAAGGAACTCTATTCCCAGTTTTTAAAATGTGGTAACTTTGCTACATGGCTTCAGTTACGAACAACGGAAGCACAGGCAGAAATGAACAGACGCTACGTGCAGGCATTATGTGATGTCGATCCAGGTTCTTCGTCTGTAGCTGACCTTCAACGTCGCATTGAAGATGTTTTGGTAAGTTATCCCATAGAAGAAAGAAGAAGAAGTGGTAGCTGATCGGTAAGATAGTATCCCTCCTCTGTTTCTTGTATTGAACTAGCCAATACAATGACAGATAAACAGAAGGAACGACTTCATGGAAGACTTGAATGGATGCGTTCGAGCGGGGATCGAACATGATCTATTCCTGGATGGACACAGGGAACGTGCCTCTATCATTTTCCTGGACTTTTTTTGGCAGGATCTCAGCAACTCCCTCCCGTTTTCTTTCTTCTTCTTTTCGTTTGTTACAACTTTATCTCTCCCCTTTAAAGACTTTCCTTTCCCCTTTCCTTTTTTTTTTCCTGTTATCTATCGTCCATTCTCTATCTCTCACATGCCTACTTTCTCTGCCAAAATCTCTCGAGTTCGGTCCGTTCGGCTTTCAACGTTTAGGCGACGTTCACCTTCTCCTCCACCACCTCCACAACCTGCAGCGTCCTCCTCTCTTACAACCAGAAACAAGGATATTAATAGTCACCATCCGCGCAACCGTACCATCAGTAGCCCAACGGCGAATAGTTTTGTCGAAACACTGCGGGTCATTTCAAAAGAAGCCCAAAGTGGTCGTTTTGATGATGTATTTGACGCCTTCTTCTTTACGGATAAACGATGCCAAAACCGTGCTTTTTTTATGGCGGCGAGGCTTAAACAGACACTTCAGCCCTTTTTGGCTCAGCAAAACGATATCGATGGTTTATGGAAACTCGTGACACACCGCCTGTACACTTTCAATTACCTTCTCTTTGTCATGGACCCCACATGTCATGTCCGCGCTCGGTTTCTAGCCGCTCTTGAACATGATCTGAGTCAGTTGGGTGATGGCCAAGGTGTACAGCGCCGGGCAGGTGTTGAAGCTCATTTCGCCGTACGCTACGCTCTTCAACGAAAACGACGACGACGCACACTGCTGGAAATGCAAGAAGTCGACGATCCGACAGATATGCTGGTTGAACGTGCCCGGGTTGTACTGGAACACTGTTTGAAGAGCGAGGCCAAACTGGGGCATTCGGAGCGTGATGCAATGTACGTATTTCATGGCATGCGTGTCGGGTTGCACGGATCGTTTGAACCGCGGATTGAGCTGGACGAAGACCAAGAACTCAAACGACTTTTACGCAAAGCCGTCCTGGAAAACAAAGAGCTCGCCAAACCCGCCTACGAAAATCCATTTGAAGATGCCAGCTGTATTGTAGTAGAAGACGAGGATACGCTCCCGAACACATCGCGTGAAGTAGATAGCGGCTTTTATGAAGCCATCTCCTCCTCTTCTTAATGCATTGATGTCTCTTGTTACTTATATCTCTCGTTTTGCACAGAAACCCTTGCTCGCGGAAAAAAATGGTAGAAAAGAGAGAAATGAAAAAATCATCATCATCATCATCATAAAGAAACCTTCCGCTTTTTAGTTAACACATACACTTAACATACTGTTTATAAAAAAGACGACGTACGTTCTTACAAATAAAACAACGTGTCGACGAATAATCCATTATATCAGACGTCCCGATAATGAAATGCACCATCCAATGAGGCTGCCTGGACGGGCACGCATAGCCTAAATTAAAAAGATAGATTGTCTTGATTGCAGCTAATCTTTTCTTTTTGTCCTTTCTTCATAGACGATGAGCAAACCATCCGTACTTACTAAAAACACCCACCCTCGCCCCCTTTCCTTTTGTTTTAATCATACTACTTTTCTCGAATGCATTCAATTCAATCACTCACTCACACGTTTGTATATCGCACGTCATTTTTCTTCTCCTTTTAGTTATGTGATACTGCATTACAATACGATTTATTTAGATCCACTCGTGGGGAAACGAGGATAGGAATTATGACTAAAGCTGGCGCCATAATCTCGTCGCCATAAGTGGTCTGCCTAAACACAAAACGGTAAGACACGGAACACCGCCTTAGGCCGTGGCTTCTTACCTGTGATCGTGACTCCCAAAGATCGTTCTTGACACCGCTAGAACGTCGCCGAGCAAAGTCATACGGTGTCACTGGGGAATTTTCGTCTGTTTTATTGCTTTGCGAATTTCGACGGACATATGCTGCTGCTGCACCTGCTGCACCAACTGCACCCAATGTGAAAATTGTGGCTGGACCTGGCATGATGGATATATGTTTTGTTGTTTGAAAAAAGTAATGAAAGGATTCTATCCAATAACTGTGGGGCTAACTGCCCGAAAGTCTCTCTTTTTATAGCAGACGAAATGTCATGTGGTTTTAGAGACATTTTTTCTGTGTGAAATTAATGCAACGCACCTGAAACCAACCGCATCCAAAACCTACTCTTATTAGTCACCATGGGTATCAGTTGACAAATCCCTCTCCAACTCACACACCCACGGTAAGAGAAACCATAATTTGTTGCCTTTCCCCAAAAAGAAAGGCCGTGTTTCCAAATGCAGATATAACATGCAGAGAGAAGAGATGAATCGTCCATGATGGGGTTACCAAGTCTTCTTTTTCGCATGCTTACGCACCATGTTTCAGTAGTCATTTTTCTGTCCGACTCAACTGCCGTGTCTCTGACGAATGAGCAAGGAACCAATTTAGAAAAGTGCCCTATACATAACATGTAGCCTTTGCTTTTCGCTGAAGGATGGTTGTCAAAGACGCGTGTCATGGAACATAGTACCCTGCTCTTTTTAAGCAGTCGTCTTTCGTACATGATTGCTTCGTCAAGTATACGACATCTGTACCACTGGTCACCTCTCAATCGCTTTCAACGCGTATGCTTTAGGTTTTACTAGGTTCATCCTTTGGCATGACAGCAATTGGTGAAGAAACGATATCTGTTATTAGAACTTCACTGTATATGCAAAAGGGAAAAATATAACGATGGCATGTACAAATATTATTTTTCACATTTAGGATCGTACTCTCATATCGTATTTGGATGTGGAAAGATCTAAACAAACAACGTGAGTGATCCACTGGTTTTTCGGTTCTACCACTTACATCGCCATTCGCTAATGGAATGGAACAACCAATTTTCATTGACCACGATCCTATCCGAAGCAATCGGTTGCTTACTAATAATAATATCCGCTGTTTCCACCGAGTGAACCACTTGGGCTCCCGCCTTGAGCAACAGCTGTTCGATCAATGACTGGTCTTTGTACGCCGAAGCAACACAAATGCTGACGTTGGACGGGAACCATGTCTCGCCTTGGCGTGCAGCCAATTGTCTCGGGAACCATTCCGTTGTTGTGTAGCCTTCCTCATTCTGATATTTCCCAAGCTTACCACTATCCAAAACCCTAAAAGGAAACAATGTTCAACTATTTCATGCAAACTAAAATCACAAACTAACCATTCGAGTTTGACAAGCCATGCACCTTGTAGCAGTCCAAACATAACGGATGTCGTCCGTCGGTTCCGTCCCACTAAGGTACAAAGCCTGGTGAGAAAAAAAATGTCTTTTTTTTCTTCTTTCTGACTTACCAATAACGTGTGTTGTTCGGTCATCGACACTACACAAGCAAGCATGAGTTACGCTATTTCCTTTCCCTCAAGACTTACGCATCCACAATCTCAAATTGACCCAAACGGTTGATAATCTCAAGACACTGTGCTCGTTCTTTCACTTCCACACTTGTCATAACAATCGTTGGTCGTTTTTCAATCGTTTCATTGATCTTCTTTATACGCGAAGACATTTTGCGACCCTCGGAACGTCGTAAAGAGGGTGTGGGGGATAAAGAGCTGGGTGCATGAATTGGTATCGATAGAGATTGTCTTTCCTCCGCGCCACTTAAACTCAATCGTGAAGATCCTCCCAGTGATCGTCGTTTGCGCTTGAGCGGTGGCAGGGTTGATACACTTCCTGAAAGACGTGATGGTTTGGGTGTATCCACTTTTTCAATAAAGAAATCTGCTTTAATTTGCTCTTTGATCTCACGACTCGGTTCTGACGTGATATCATCCTGCTGCGTTTGGCGTTCGAGATCCAGAGCTTTATTTCGCCTATCCAACGATTCTGCAATAGATTGCAGGATGGATTCTTCCGATCTCGGAGGTTTTGGTTTCTCTTCTGCTATTGCTTGTTCCCCTTCTAGAAGATCTAGGTATTCCAGTGACGATGTTGCCTGTCCAGAGGTCCTTCCATCATCGCTGTCTTCTGCCGTTTTCCAAACCGAGTGTAGTTTCATTCGTGAAGGATCGCGCATGGACGATAGTCTATGTCTTGGCTCTGACGCTCGACGAGTCTCGTCTGAAACAGGTACCGTGCGTGGAATGGCATGCGATTTGCGACGTTCGTCTCCATCTAGTGTCGTTGACTGTTTATTTGAAACCTCTCCTGATTTTACGCATCATGCATAAGCCCGCTCAATGAGTACCAATCCTTTACCTTGATCCTTCCCCTCGCCGCTAAGCACTAATGCTTTCACTTTTCCTGGTTCCATTGATCTTCGTCTACGTTTTCCAGAAACAATTACACTTGGTGGGGTATCAATGGTAAAATCTTTTTCTGCAAGACGTTTGCCTTCACGTTTACATCTGCAACCAAAGAATTAAAAAAGCTTTTCTTCTCTTTCAAATTGCCCTCACCTGCTAACCCATAATAAATTCACAACATTGATGTTTCTACTCCGAGCTTTTCGTAATGTGGTAGGCGAACCGTTTTTGAATATGAAATGTGTGATAGAATCTGATAAAGAATCATAGTTACTTAATTCCATTCTGATGTATGTATTTATCGAATGTCTTACCCGAAAATGTCTTTCGGGTCTACAAGGAGAAGAAAGAAAAAGAAGGAGGGTAGTTTGAGTGCACAATAGCAGAAGCCTCATGTCAATCTACCTTTGCTCCCATGGACTGTAGCGCTCGTTCGAAATTCTGCGAAACATCATCCCCATCTTCTGTCCTGAACACATGTTAGTATACAGAAGCAAAGAAAGGATGTATGATTTTATGTTATACCTAATTTCAAGATAAGCAATGACTCCCCTTAAGATCTGACTACGGTCAGTCGAAGTGGATGTGCTGAATGAAGAAAGGGGACGGGTACTTTGAGAATTGGATGGAATAACAACGGATGAAGACGTCGACGATGAATGCGATGTCGATGTCGATGCTGATTTTTTAACGAAAGAAGTAAGGGATGACTGACGCATGTTTCTTGTCACCCGATCGATCAAATATTACGTGTTGTTGCTTTGAAAGAGGACTTCTCAATGGTCCTTTGATCTCGTAATAAACAAGGAGGCTCGTCGAGATCTTTCTGTGAATTCGGGTAACGTCGGAAAAACGTTTTCTAACGAAGAGAATATGAGATCAGGAACGAATCGTAGATACCGTCGGAAGAGAACATGTCTTCAAGATTCTGAAGGTTCAAATTACACGTCACGTGGATAGACAAATGCTGTTGACACGGCATCCTTCCACTTCATTTATGCCCTGCATACCGTTAGACTTACATGATGCCTGTATTAAGGAACAGCGTGTCACTTGTGAGAACCACGCTCTATTTTTCTATTGGAAAGAATAGCTGTCCTACCACCCGGAACTTATCACTATGGTACTTTCGTAAGGGACTCTAATCCTGCGGAAGCCATGATTTGCTGCAATGGACAAAAACAACGCAAGGCATGCTAGCTTAGGATGAGCATAGTGTTCTTTTATCCTTCGGAGTTTCACTGCTAAGAAGTAGTTGTCAGAAAAGCTTCCTTCCATGCCGTAGTACAAATTCGTTCTCAGCACAGCTCAAGCACTAGATGAATAACGGATTGGACTGAAGATCTAGATCAATTATTTGTATAGATTAATCTGTCACGCTTGTTTCTTGGAAACATACCATTTTATATTGATAGAGAGAGAGGAGATCCCTTTCTTTCGGGAGGTAGAAGCAGTTACCACGGAACACGCTTGTCGTCAGCTGATAATATAGGTCCTAACAGCTTCTCTTGCCAAGACATCCATAGCAGGCACATTTGATATAGTAAAGCAGCCCATTCTATTTTTTGTTGTGGTTGGTATATTTTAAGATCTTGGGTAGATGCTAAGCCCATCAGGTGGATGGGTTATTCGGAGACCTTTGTATGGCATTGCAGAAGCTCCAAAGTTTCAGCATTCCGGGTAAAACTGACGCGCCTGAGGATGTTGAAAAAGCTTGCTCATGCTTCTTTTATTTTATTTTTTGGTTCACTGGCGAACAACCTTCATCTGAAGGCAGCTATCAGCGAGTAATTCGAACAAAACACAGACAAAAGTTGCTAATGTTATTGTAATAAACAGAAACATTCGTATCAGGGCGTGTCTTCTTTAAGAAGTGACAGTGATGGTACGTTTAACAAGCAACCATAGGTCGTATCCAAACAAGGATAATGCCTGGACGTTAGGATAGAGTAAAGTCTAATCGTAAATAGATCAAATGGACCTTCTAAAACAGAGACATCTTTTATCGTCCATTAAGAACAGCTCCATGTAGGATCTTTGTTTCTGTAGCTATCGTTACAACAACGATGCTGGTTTTTTGCGACTTTTGAGGGAGGCGGCAAAAAAAAAAAATCTCAAGTAAACTACTGCCAATCCTTTAAAGGAAAAACGAAATGGTGTCAGGTACTTGTTTATCAACAAAGGTACAATAAAACTATACAAACCGATGCCTAACCATCGTCTTCTTCTCACTGCATGCTGTATACGAGGATTGCGCTCATGTTTCATTGGCTGAACTGGAATTCAATCACTTAACGCGTGGACTGTGGACGATACGAAAACCCTATTGGCTTATTTCAGCCCAGATTTCTTTAGGACCGCCAAAAAAAAAAAGTTGAGCCTGCAACTTTTCTCATCTTGCTTTTTACCCTCCATGATGTCGAAAGGTGGAACAACATTGTTTGTTCTTATAGGCCTTCTTTTTCGCTTTAGTGCGGCTTTCTATCTGCCTGGTGTCGCGCCACAGGACTACGCCAAGGGAGAAACCGTCCCTATCTTTGTCAACACACTTACACCATCTAATGTGCAACTCAAGTCTGTGATCTCGTACGACTATTACGATCCACGCTTCCAGTTCTGTTCTCCTGAGGAAGGACTTGTTAAGCGACCAGAGAGTTTGGGCAGCATCTTGTTTGGTGACCGTATCTTCAACTCGCCTTTCGAGGTACAGTAGAGAAGCCTTTCGTAGACCAGATAGACTTAAATCATGGCCTATTTAGTTGAAGATGCTCGAAGAAGGAAGCACCTGCAAGCATTTATGTACCAGTGAACCTATTAAGAAGGAGAATGCTGAATTTATCAACCAACGTATTGCTGATGGCTACGCCTTCAACTGGGTGGTGGATGGACTGCCTGCAGCTCAAGTGACCGTCGACAGCTCAAAGGACGAGGCCGAATACAACATTGGTTTCAAGATGGGTTATCAGATTGGCGGCATTACAGCCCTCAACAACCACTACGAAATCAAGATCCTCTATCACGAACGTGTACCTAGCAAATACCGCGTTGTTGGCGTCATCGTGCGACCAAGCAGCAAAGACACCAAGTTGAATGAAGCCAAGCAACCTATTTGCAGTGCCGAAAACAAGGCTTTCCAGCTGAAGGCAGGCGACAGAGTCGTGTACACGTATGAAGTCAAATGGGTGGTAAGAACGCAGTGATATTCATTGTACAAAAATTAATTATATCATAGCGATCAGAAACTCCTTTCTCTACCCGCTGGGATAATTATCTTCGTATTCGCGATCCTTCGATCCACTGGTTTTCTTTGATCAACTCTGTTGTGATCGTGCTGTTCCTTACCGGTATGGTGGCGATGATCTTGCTCCGTGCTCTTCACAAGGATATTTCCCGTTACAACGCCGTGGATGCTCAGGTAACTGTATTTTCTAAGAGGAAAGAATGGTACGCTAAGGCTCCGTACTGTAAAATAGGAAGACGTTCAGGAGGATTATGGATGGAAATTGGTTCACGGAGATGTTTTCCGCCCTCCCGTTCGCTCCATGTTCCTGTCTGTCCTTGTCGGTAGCGGTTCTCAGCTGATCGCCATGGTTGGCTTGACATTGGGTTAGTTCTATTCTAATGGAAAGAAAAGAGTGCTCACGCAGAAATATAGTTTTTGCCGTCCTTGGTTTCCTTTCACCTTCCAACCGTGGTGCTCTGGCCACCGTCATGGTGATCTTCTTCATGGTATTCAGCTGCATTGCTGGATACGTTTCTGCCCGTATTTACAAAATGAACGGCGGTGAGTCTTGGAAGACTAACATGTTGCTCACTGCAACATTGTTCCCTGGGTAAGTAGTGAGGTGGAACGATGCGATTGGGTCATTTTTTTAACATGTACGATTTCCCTAGTACTATTTTGGGTGCATTGTTCACTCTAAACTTTTTCTTGATCGGCTTGCGCTCTTCAGGCGCTGTTCCATTCGGAACAATGGTGGCTATTTTGGGCATGTGGGGTTTGATTTCGTTCCCACTCACCGTGGTGGGTGCCTATTTTGGTTTCCGCAAGCAACGCATTGAACATCCTGTGCGCACCAACCAAATTCCCCGCCAAATCCCTGATCAACCACTTTACCTCCGCAGCATTCCTTCGATTCTGATGGGTGGTATCTTACCATTCGGTGCTATCTTCATTGAGCTATACTTTGTTATGAACAGCATCTGGTTCCATCGTATCTACTATGGCATCGGTTTCCTTTTCCTCGTCTTCGTTGTTTTGATGCTGACTTGTTCGCAAGTAGCCATCTTGATGTGCTACTTCCACCTGTGCAACGAAGACTACCATTGGTCGTGGCGCTCGTTCCTGACCTCTGGTGCCACTGGCTTTTACGTCTTCCTGTATTCGGTTCTCTACTACTTTACCAAACTAGATATCAGCAACTTCACAAGCACCATGCTCTATTTTGGATATTCAGCTATCATTAGTCTCATTACATCCGTCTTGACAGGTAGGAAAGAGAAAAAAAGACATATGGAATACGTAAAAACTTATCACATACAATAGGCGCTGTTGGCTATCTTGCCTGCTTGTACTTCTTGCAGAAGATCTTTGCCAGCATCAAGGTGGACTAGGTTTTTTTCCCTTTTTTCCCCTTTATATTTAGAAAAAGTAGATTTTTCTCAATAACATAGGTTTATTGCATTATGATGATTTCGAGAGTTCTGCTTGCGTTTTTGTCTTAAGAGACAGAGCATGAAGGCCTTGCTGGAGTTCTTCATCTAGAACTTTGTATATCATGCGATGACGTTGCATCATTGTCTACACGATAGTTCCCGTGAATATCCATTATTGCGTCGTCTTTTTTGTCAAACATACCTTCCCTGCAAACTCTTCAGAGACTACGGTCACACTAAATAACCGAAGGAAGAAAGTGAGTTGGGACAGGCAAGAGAGCAATGGCTGGCCATACCGAAAATGTGTTTCCTTGTTGGTATTACCCTTCATGGCAGCATGATGAGCATGCAAATGGGATTCATTCACAGCTACCAGGGTGGAAGGGTTCAATGCCTCCGTCAGCTATGGAATGCTTAGTAAGCTATCGCCATGTCACTTTCATGTTCTCCTACCTTGCTTTCAATGGCGAGTTGGACGGGTCCTTTTTCTTGCGAAGTCATAAAATCTTTAAGAAAATGGGTAGCTGGTCGTGCTGAAGCAGAGGTTCCTGTAGAATAAAGACGACTGGAGGATTGGACGATCGATCGGAACATTCAATTCAACAAAAACGAATCCAAGGTTCCCCTCACCATTTTTCTTCTCACACCACGCGATACGTTGAGTATCAATTTGGCACACCGCCAACAGCCACATATTATTCATTGAAAACATTGGTTTATCTAGAGTGGGAGGATCATGATTTAAACATAGAAGCTCGGCTAAGATTTGGGGGAAGGAACAAAAGTCCACATAATTTGCATTACGATCGTCATGCTCAGGCACACCCAGGGCATCGATAAGATACTGAACTTGCCCGCAATTAGACCCGTAACAAATGGGAACACTGCAGCACCACTGGCGCCAACCCTAAAAAGGAACAGAAAATTTAAAGAATGTCTTTTTTTCAAAAGAGAAACGTACGCTGCAATAAACCCAATCGAAGTTGCGTGCCACTGTCTTGGTAAAATTTTGGATGCCAAAGAAATCGTAGTTGGGAACATCGGTCCGATCGCAAATCCGAGGGTAATGAGCACTATAGCGTTGCGGAAAAATTAAGTTCCTTGTTTGTTTGTTAAGCTTGTATGCAGTACCCGCTGAATCCACAAAAACGCTGGGTATAATAGTTATTACGACAAGAAGGGCCGCCGTACACAAGGTAAGGACGGTGATTGTGGGTTTTTCTCCACATCTACCCGCAACGTAGCCCAAAACTATCCGACCGACGGCTAGACCCGCCCAGTAGCCGGACATCACATGGCTCATGTCAATAGCATCGCCGTGCCGACCCCGCGTGAGAAAAGTGTAACCCCATCCACCTAAGATAATTTCCACACCAACGTACACTAAGATATAGGCCGCGCCGAGCAGTGTCATGCGGTTGAAAATGGCATCTCGTTTCGAAAGGGATTTCCGGCTATATTCGCTATCTCCATCGTCACCCAGAATGGTGTCCTCATCACCATCCACGTTGACGTTTCGGAAACCAATCGTAACAAGTATCAAGTTAACGAAGGCAATCGAAGCTAAAAACATGTACATGTGTTCCCATGAGAGTTGACGTGCCAAAAGGACAGAATTAACCATGGGACTGAGCATTGCTCCTACACCATAAATTGCTACAAAAAAAAAGTTACTTAAAGGTATACATCGATGTGCCTTTTACCATGCAGAATATTCAACATCATTGTAGCGAGCGGCACATTGGCTGTGTAGACATTCATGCCAGCGTCCAAGAGCGCGATGCTGGCGCCCTGAAGAAGCATAAGACTGGCTATTACGGCGAAAGGAAAAGCCTGCATCAACAGAAGGTACACCGCTAGCAAGCCAATAGATCCCACGTAAATCATTGGAAGTTGACCGAAGCGGTGTACAAGGTACCCGTTGGAACCAGCAGCTATCAGAAAACCAATCGCATTGCACAGGAAGAGCAAAGAAACAGTCTGAATATCGACTTGATATGCTTCCTGAAGTCGTGGAATGATCACACCCATATTGCCATCGTTAAGGCCGCCAACAACACTCATAAAATTGGCAGCGATTAACGGTTTGATGTAATTCTTCAGGTCTTTCCACGACTCTTTTCCATCTGCAGCAAGCTGAACATTGACGGAGCTTTCCGGACTATCTTCCAAGAATGGCGTGGTCTCACTTGCTTCCTGGTGAGTTGACATCGGAAAGAGATAGAAAAAGAGAAGATTGGTGGCACAACAGCAAATAAAAAGTAGGGACTAGGATTTAAAGCCCCGAAACATGAGGGGAGGCCTTTCTCTCCATGCGTTGGTCCAAGAAAAAACGAAGCATCGGCGTATTACCCATTTTGTCAAACGATATATTTGCTAAAACTCCTATCTGCTATGCTAGGTGTGAAGCATGCAAATAAGACAGCAGCGTATGACGGAGATCAATATTTAGAAACAACGACGTAACGATATGTCACACGGAAACTCCATAGCCAATGAGCTATGTGGTAATTTCTCCTGAAAAAATCTCCTAAAATCTCCTACTGGTGGCTAACAGGTAGGGTATTAGCACAAGCATTTTGTCAGCAACCTCTGCCTTTGTGGTCTGCAACGAGTAAGAAAGACCCCAACAGCCGCCATGATTCTGTCACTGAGTTTCATCCTTGTAGGTTAACGTGACACACTGCATCACAGTCTTCCTTGTATCAAAACATACGGTTTCTAAAGTCGGAACTGCTCAATTTGGACTGTAAATACTGCACGTTTTCATTACGGGTAACGCCGTCCGGCATATCTCGATTTCTATTCAAAGCATATCGTAGAAATATGGCATTGTGTCACGTAGTACCTTTTCTCCAACACAAACGCTCGTGTCGTTGAGCTCAAATCGTTACACATGAGTTGGAAGATAATCATATGTTTAGATAGGTACAGTCAAAAATGTCAAGTTTAAGGTTTATATAGTAGTATACAAGCAAAGAAAAATGTTACATTGACGCACATCAAACATCACTTGCACAGTTATAATTTGGAAACATCTAAAAATCGGCAACGGTTGCAGTCATAGTAGTGATCCCGCTTTCAGCATTTTCCCCCTGCATTTCCGCTTCCGAAAGGAACAGATATGATAACTTCGCGTTTCGTACACAAGTGCACATCAAACAGCAAGAGACTTGGTATCGTCATCATCATCGTGTGACAGAGTCTACCTGCCCCACATGTAAGGAAAATGGCGAGTATGATGTCGATCACTTCCGTAAGTACTGAACAGAGGGCACTGAAAAGCTCAATCAATTCATGGTGATTTACAACTGTAAACAACTTTTGCCGCCTGCTTCAAAACATACGCTACAAAACTTATCCACAGGGCGCAAGACCCCCAGACTATGAAAGAACCGAGGAGTGCACAGATGCATTAACGTATTGTTCTATGGTCAACAGATAGTTCTATACCATCAGCACGACTGACACCATTTTACTGCAGTTGGAGCAAAATGTTGGACTGTCAGATACTTTCCATGTATTTCTTAACAAAATACATAGGAATGAAAGATACTAAAAAAGCAGACATCTTCCCTTATGTGCAATATAATGTACAAAGAATGAATGAAATAGATTCCGCTATCCGTTGGTTTTCTTACTGAATTATCATCATCCTCTTTCAGTTCATCTGGCTGTTCTGAACATTGCCTTCCTGTAACAATATTTTCTAATAGATAAAGAAATAAATAGGAAAATTCATGATCACATCCACCACAACGAGTCTACCAGTCGATCAATAAGAAAAGAAATTGTATCAAACTATATCCAGATACCAAATTTTATTTTAAGATACTGAAGGGACATTTGAACAATTTCGGAGATAGGGATGGGATTATATAATAAAAAATTTAGTAGGTTGAATGGCATATAGCTCTGATTAAAACTTACCAGCCGAAAATGTGGTCCTAGCCTATGCCACGTGCCGCGCCATCGTGTCAGCAAGCTGACAGAGTGGGCGCGTTTATCTTTTCTCAATTCAGCATCGAATTGGCTGACGTTTTGGTAGGGCCTAAAAGGCAGAAGAGAAGATACGTTCTTTATAGTAGAGATTCCTGCAAGTGCAATCGCAAGAGCAGCCATTGTATCCATGCCTTGAGCGGCATATTTAGTTTTTACGGCTATGCACTGGGGATTGGGACATAAAGACGTGCCGTTGACAGAGACGCTTTTGATCTTCCCATCGACAATTTTTTTTTTTCGCTTCGGGTGTGAGATCTTCTCGAAGCAGAATACACATGTCTGGCTGCTTCTGTATTCGTTCTTCAAAGCATTTCTTCCTGTACACCTGATTTTTTTTATTCAGAGATATTTTTTGGCTTGGCATTCGGTGTTCAACTTGTAGAATATTAAACCTGTTTCTGGCTTTCTACCCATAATATGGGAAGACCCACAGGATTATTACTGGCTTTCCGAGCAAAATGGCCAGTTTATGAATTATTAAAACAAATTTCTTTCCCTTCGAAAGCCTAAGGAGAGATCATCCTTGATGACGATAAGTTTCAGTAGCGACTGCAATTGATGAGGCATATGAAAGAGCAATTTTTCCCGAAAGTTCCCTTAGACCGTTGGAGACAATGAGAACAAACATACTATACTATACAGCAATGTCTTGCGCGAACTATCCAAATCATTACTTTTTCTCAATGCATTGCTCACCGAGTGACAGCTCCTAATTTGTGGCAGAGTTCGTCAGTTGATGGAGATCCAGTGGCAAAGTTAATCAAATTCGTTATAGGCAAGCTATCTAGGTCCTTTGGCGTGGTCAATGGGTAGATAGCGCGTTGAGATTATGTCAGATAGGTCATGGTGGCAGTTATGGAATAATTACGCTGTGCTCTTAAGCATCCAACCTAGCCGCTAACGAAAATGCCACCATTATTCTCTCGGTATTAAAATGCACAAATGAAAACAATACAGGCGGGAAGACTGCAGGCTTTCAAGTATATATTTCAGGAAATGACAGCAGACAACCGTCCTGGAATATTTGGATCAGCTTAGTCAGTGCATTATAGCTTACATATGATTGAGGTGTAAAATCATTGATCACACAGCTATTGAATAAAGAGGTCGCCGCTGGGCTTCTTGCGATTCTTAAATATATAGTAGAAGTGGTGCAAGTAAAACATCATTATCTAGGCTATGGTGGCAGGAAGATGACCTTGCATTGCAAAAGCGAACTAACACTGGAGAACATGGGGAAGCATTGCATACCTATATGAAAGGTCTATGGATTCCTTGTCACAAGATATTTCGGTTTCAAAGTTTATTAGAGATTGGCAACCATAGAGAATGCCTCAAAGAAATTTTCTTTACAAGTATGTGTTACTGCTAAGTGGTCCTCAAGCAATCAATCTCACGAACTTCAAAAAAAAAAAAAGAAAGGAACTGTATTTCTCCCGTCTGTCTAATAAAAAATTAACGCGCAAGTGACATCTGCCACTTGGTGAGAAAACTACAGTAAAGTGCCCAAGTACAATAAAAATCCATCTACACATAAAAAAAAAAGGTGTCCAAGACGCTGTGACAGAGGCAGAATTTGGCTGGGAGCTATGATTAAGGTCACAAAATCGGTGATTCTGACCGCTGATACTGGAATCTGGGGGACATGGTCTATCTTTGTTCCAATGAACTTTCTGTCACTGTTTCTTACAATTTTTTCCTATATATTTCTCAAAGTGATGTTGATGATGATCATCACATCTATCCGCTGATCTGAGGCTGAAACATTTGGTAATTTTTCTTTGCAAATGTAGCTCATTCTGCGAATCATGCGAGCATAAAGGCCCGCTCCATCAATGTAAGTTACATTCACTAAAACGGTGTGTCTATCTTCCAAGAGAGCCTTTCCATCAAGATTTTTTTTTTTTACTCGCTTGAAATATGGATATCCAATATAAATTATTTCATTGCGTAGAGTTATACCTCGGACACTATGATCTGTGTATCACAGCCATTTTTCTCATTGACAGTATTCGATGGACCGGAGTGAATGAGTGGGGTATTTCAAAGGCAGCTTCGATCGATCATTTCCGCCAGTATCATCAACCATTCGACCAAATCCTTGCCCTAAACACTGTCTAGCGTCGGCTTCAGTTGCTCAGCTATTTTTTTTGCTCTAGGTTGTGCTGAAAACAGGTACTTTCCGATGTGCGCATGTCAATTTTCTGCGATCGCCGCTTTTACTGCGCTTGTCGGTAATTTCTCGGCAATCGTCTCCTGTTTTCAGGTACTTTGAATTTTTACTGTATTCACTAGCTTTTCCTTGGTTGTCGGCTATAACAAGTGTCCCAGTGAAAAGAGGAATGAGTTCCAAATCAAGCTGCCTGCCGTTATGTCATCCATGGCAAGCACAGACAATCGTCATGTGGAGCAAGGTCATCACTTCATTACTTATATGGTGAAGACAACAGTGCAAAGTCAGCACCATAGCGACTGATACTAACCTAAACTAAAGAGACGCCGAAAGTTTTAGGCGGTAACCGCCAACGTAAAAAAAGAAAAAATTGTCAACCGACGCTAATCTTTCCATTTTTGACTCTGTAGACAAAGCCACGCGTATGTGCAACAACAAGCCATGTGAATGACAGGTTGATCTTAAACCATGCAGCGTGTCTTACCAGTTTGGAGGGAGACTGATGAAACGTAAGACTGGCTTTGTGATCACACGACGAGAGGACTCCAGTTCAATGGAAAAATCGGAAATAGCAATATATTAAAATGATAGAGACGATTATATACATGTGGATTATGTACAAAGACAGATTCTATACTACATACAGACAAAATGGACAAAACGGGACGGAATGAAAAAGGGTTCACAGCATGAGGTCCTGTCGGTGTTGTAAGAGGTAGGACTGAACATCAGATGGTTCCACCCAGCATCGAAACTGTATTATATGCAGCAGACTTCGCTCAAACTGTTGGATTTGCTGAACTGAGTACATTGGGCACATACGGGCTATCTTTTCATTCGTCAACCAGCAAGGCTTATCTTCATCTGCTTCATGACCCCAGGTTGTGCCGTGCAAAAATTTGGAGGCTAGAAGTAATGCTGCAATAAAAATTCGATGAGCAGTGTCTTGATCGCCTCTGGCATGCTTAGGCAATGCCTGTTTGCATCGTTCAATATAGATCAACGCAACGACGGCAATATGGCAAGAAATTCGGGCTTCAACAGTGATACGTTCGATAAAATAAATCAGCGCTGGTGCTCGTCGCTCTTCATCGGCTCGTAGAGGGCGATTCTGCAGAAGATCACATAAAGTCAAGGCGATGAAGTCTAATAGAAAAAAAGAAAGAAAGGTTGAGTTTTGGTACTCAAGGAAGCTGTTCCCGCCACTAACCGATAAGAATGCGTGGAAGACGTCGAACATCGTGGCGGGGAGTTGAACAAGGTTGTTGTATTGGAGAGGTAGCGGTTTTTTGCTGTTGTTTCAGTAATGGGATGGTGGCGGTCATGGTCATAATGAATTGAGGATTTGTTTTCTCCTGTAGCTTATGAAAGATGGCAAGATTTATATAATCCTCAACCTGTATCTCGCATCACATTACTTTCCATTAGCGATTGGAATTTGTAAGGAACCAATGACCTTTGTTTCCGACAGTCTGCTGACTCTATCGCCAAAAGTCTATCGGACTTTTCTGCAAAAAAAAAAATCTTTTGATTTTCTTTGACTACAGTTGTCTTTTTTACTACCATCCACCAGCGTCATCTTGTAAACAGCTCTGCAGCAGGCAAATCATAATAAGAAGAGGAATATGAATAGACATATAATCTACTGTCTTTGTTATCCCGAATTACACATGTCAGTAAAGTGAAGTAGGTGTAATGGGTAACTGTTCACATTTTTGTTTTTTTTTGGCCCTCAGACGGAGCGTTATCATTGGAATTCACGTTGACAACCATTTTTGAAAGTTAGGGCGGAACTTGTGAAACGCATTTTACATGGTCTAGTTCCATGGCAAGATGCAAGTTAATTATAGAGGAACCAAATCCTCTTTTTACGAAGGGATGAAGACAAACAATTCGGAAAGCATCTTCTTGTCGAGGTACCTTTATCAAAAACCGGATCCATCGTAGGTAGCCTTTCACGATCATTCAAACCTATTTGGTGATGTTAATGATATTGGATTTTTCCTAAATCTTGCGCTTGCTCTTTTTCATCTTTGCGTGACACGAATTCCCATTTTGCATTGGGGGATTATCATCTTTGCCGAGTGTGTATTTTACTTTTGCATCAAGTAATTTTCATGACAGTGTTATCGCGCTTCATCCTGTCAGAAGAATGGAAAGAATATATCTGATATCCACCAATAGTACAATAAAACTACATGCCATATCGATATGTATCGTGCAACAGCATTATACCGAAAAGACGACAATTTAAAATGGGGTGCTAGGTAGAATTATGTAATGATCAAAACGCAATGGATCAATAGTGACAATATGGTATTGTCATCTTTTTCTTCTTCCTCAGTTTGATCTACTTCACAATACTATCGCTTCAGCGTTTGCAATTTGTTGATATGATCTGGGCTTCTTTGTGGATACTCGGTGAGTCATATTGAAGTCGCTCTGTTGTATCCAAAATCTTGTTCAATGATTCCAAGCCTGCATCACACACCACTTTGATTGCATCCAGGAGTTCTTGTTCTCGGCTGATCGATTTTTGCAGGTTTGTCTGCAAGATGGTAAACAAACGTTTTATTGTCGGATCTTTCCATTTGTTGCTTTCTAACGAAGATGAATGCTTCTGTATTACAAATGTGGCCAGAGTGGTGAAAGCGTTAATTGTTGACGCATTGCTGATTGTTTGGGAGTTGATCAAAATAGCTTTTGTGGCCCAATAATAAGAAAGCAAGTATCCAGATAATGTGGGAGAGACGGGTACATGACGCAGTTCGATCTTCGTAAGCTCAGTGTTAAAAATGAGGATGATAGGGACTCTGCTGGTCTTCCTGTACGCTTGCACACAGTATTGAATAGATCTGGTCATAAAGTCTGCATTGACATCGCGTTGCATTTCAATGATAATGTTTGGTAACGATGACTGAATTGGCTCATAGACTACGTCTGAACGCGATCCATCTGCCCATTCACTGTCATCCACGCGGTAATTGTGGCCATGTATATCCAACAACGTGCTGATCACTATGTCTTTCACGAAGTCGTCTCTGAAAATGACCTTGCTCAGGCGATCGGAGGGAATTGCTACAGACACTCAGGCCCAGCGGCTTAGGGACACTCATGTAACCATCATTAAAGCGGCTACCGAAGAATTTACCTAATGAAGGCTCATAGTAAACAGATACTAACGAAACTCCTGAGTGTCCGTAACCATAACTTGAATGTCCATAAAGTGACTGTCGATGAACAGAGTGTCCAGAATCCCCCAACGCAAAATGGGAATCCGTGTCACGCAAAGATGAAAAGAGCAAGTGCAAGATTTAGGAAAAATCCAATATTCTGCTCCACAGAATATGACTAACTACGGCAATCCATGTGCGGATCACAATACCATTCCAGACCATTCATATTTCTACGCGCAGAGACTAGATCACCTTTCTCTGTAGAAGATCGAGGTCTCGATCTAATCTATCGGAATTGCGCAACAAGTGGATAAGAAGAACATCTAGAACATGTTGAAGTCATAGCCGATTACTTAGTTTGTTCCGTCTCGAACTTTATCAGAAAAGCATGTGAAGCCCATCGCTAGCGCATGATACTGATACTGAAAATAGTATGTGCAGCACGAATGCAAAACATGCATCATTTAAAGTAGACTTTGCCACATTCAAATTTTTGTTTTAGAAATCTGCCAACGTCTTTCAGCGTCAGGCACGATCATCAACAAATATTAACGCTGCACTATGATCGGCTTTACTACGAATGAAGCCAGGACAAAACTGAATACATCCGCAGCCAATTGACTGCCTAACGATGGCTTCACCAAATTGGGCATTTACCATCTGTGGGGTTTGTGTCAGACATTCCCTGATCATCTAATATAGCCAAATCTTCACTGTAAGTGTAGACTTTGAGAATAGTTTCAGTTATTTATTGCTTGCTGAACCTGAATGCAAAGGAAGAGTATGCTGATTGCATAATAAATGACTGCAGGCTGGATGTCTTGTGTCAAGGCTCATTCGATTTGTCCAGAAATTTTCGTCAGTCATCTAGTCTGTCTGTCCAAGCAGAGTAACATTACATCCATTTTTTTTCTGGAACATCATAGAACACTACAGTGGCAGTATGCAAAACGAAAGCACATGCTTTTCTTATGGTTGCTTAAAGCAAATGAACACACTCAGCACGCCGCCAGACAGATGACTTTCACGCGATTTTTTTTAAAAAATTTCTTTATTTGTACAGATTTGCTTATTTATTTACTACTACTGACGGGCTGCAATCTCCTTGGCAGCAAGGGCGGCACGCTTAGCCATCTTAGCTTGAGACTTGACGCCCATGATACCACCACCCCAGTGACGACGGTTCTCTTCAAACTTATCGTTGAAGTTTGCCTTGACGGCCGAAACAAGGTTGGCCAATTCCGCTTTGTCAGCATCCTTTACCTCAGTAAAGGCAAGGGCGGTGGCGGTCTTCTTGTGCACAACAGTGCCAAGTCGTGCCTTACCCTTGACAATGCAGTATGGGACACCCATCTTGCGACAAAGAGCAGGAAGCCACAAAACCAACTCAATAGGATCAACATCGTCAGCAATAACAACCAATTGTGCCTTCTTCGATTCGACTAACGCGGTGATATGGTTAATACCATACTTGACAACAACAGGCTTTTCAGTCTTGGGCAACTCCTTCTTCTCAGCCTTGGCAGCAGCAGCAGCCTTGAGACGGTTCTTCTTCTCCGACTTGGTTTCAGGGCGGTACTTGTTTGCGAGTTTGAAAAGTTGGGTGGCTGTGTTCTTATCAAGAACTTTTGTGAATTGGTTAATGGAGGGGGGGACCTTCAGACGCTGGTACAAAATCTTCTTCTGTCGCTGCAAACGGATATAGGCGGGCCATTTGACAAATCGGGAAACATCGCGCTTTGGTTGAATATCCTGACCGATACCAAAGTTTCTTGGACGCTTTTCAATAAGAGGGTTGGTGTTCTTGACGGCCTGGGGCTTCTTGGCGGGATAAGGTGCAGGGGCAACCTTCTTACCAATGGACTTCTTTGCGGGAGGCTGTCATGGAGTGCATATGTTTGATCAGATTCAAATTATATAATTCACAACTCTGATAAACAACACTCTAACAGTTGTTGATACATAAAAAATGTATACGAACAACTCAGCCCAAGTTGACCATGACTGGCACAACTTTTGCTTGCCCTCCATAGGATGGGTTCATAGCACATTCGAAATAGATATGCTAAAGGAACTGTGCAAACACGTATACAAATCTCTACGTCTAGGTCGAAGAGATGCTGGTAGCGCGAACCACATGCCGTATGGGAATGGACTGCATTAATGCCTCCGGTGGGCCACCAGTGGCTATAGATGGAAGACAAAGAATGCATCCATAGGCGAAGCGTACAGGCTAGAAATGCAAATCATGATGATCACCAGAAAAAAAAACTTACCATGATATATAGATGGATGGATGGATGAAAAATGCAAGGATAAAAAGAAAAGGAAGATTGCAAATAGCAACGCTACCCAGAAAAAGTTTTATTTCGCTGAATGTGGCTTTGAAGAGCCTGCGACATCCATTTTTGGAAAAACTATAATTTCGATGCGCGCGCAATGGCGGATTCTCGATCTAACAGAAATATAACATAACGTATCTAGCCAATCGTACATCTGTATGTCAGGCTCTTTTATGCAAGTACGGAGCAAATAAGAAAAGTATTCCGTCTGTATTTGTTTGCGCCTCTAAAGACCCAACTGATCCCTTTATCTATTATCTCAAGGAAAGTTTCCGAGAGAACTGCGAGGAATTATCTCATACTCGCCTATTGTCACATTAAAATCTTGCTTTGGAACACAGATCAATGCAGAAGAAACGTTTTTCTTTTTTCAGAGAAATGACTTGGATTTAAAAGCATAGTTAAGGACAAAAAATTATCATGAATTTGCTGTATCTGTTGAGGATTTTTAATACGTTTGTGGCTCTGGTTTGCTATCAGGAATGTCAAAGGTGGAGGCCTGGATTTGAATTGGCGTATCAAGTTTGAAAGGATGTGCTTCTGTACTATACACGTATTCGTCCAAGGAAATAAGTTTTGGATCACTGAAGATCAAATACAGGTATTTTGCTGTCTCCGCAAAGAAATAGCTAAATATTTGATTCTAAGAGAAAGAGAAGGAACGTCATTATTTTTTTTACCTCTCCTGGAAATCTCGAAGTTTGATGTCGTCCTTCTTTGTAACGTCACCAACACGAGAATATCCGGAAGTTGTCTTGCAGTACTTTTCAAGAGATTGAAAAATCTTCCATGCCATATCCTGCGTAATACGATAATTACGAATGTCAACTACCACGTTAGATAGATAGCTTTCTTTACTTGGTATCGACTGTCCCCTGTTACTCTGTAGAAATAAAAGATGCTCTCCAACGTTTCTAGAGAAAGCAGTTATTTGTGAGCAACGTTGGAATGCCATTTAGTACCGGGTCGTAAATCGTAGCTTGGATCTTGGGGTATGAAACCCTCAGCGGTGTCCATCTCTTGCCATGAAGTGGGAAAACTACTGATGTTTTGGTGCTTGTCAATCCATGCCCATGATTCAGGGGCAAGACCGGTTGCCGTTTTATTCCATGCGGCATAGCAAGAGTCCATCAACTCCTCTGCAAACACCCGTAATTTGGGAAGATGCAGATATCGTGATCCCAACAATAAGTTGGCAGGCATAAAACATACCTGATTCGGGTTAGTAAAAGACAGAAATAAAGGAACAAATAGTGTATACCAATTCCCCTGTTTGTAGTATCTTATAGTTATCGTGATATTCTCCCAAGAAGACCAAGCCTTGACTGGTTTCCGAACGAAGGTACTTATACATGCTGTCAACTGCCGTAAGCCACATATCCAACTGTAGGTGTTCTTTTCCACCCATGAGGATATGCGTTTTCAAAAGATACTCGTAGTAACTGTCAGAGCCACCCGAAATCGTTATATAACGTGGAGCTGTTATGAGAGATTTGATATGTAGGCATCGCGAAGATTTTTTTTCTCTATTTCCCTTTTTTTGTGTACACGCATCACGAAGGAAGACTTACTGTTGGGGGATGGGCCAAACGGATCTAGTTCCCAGCTCATCGGGTAGAGACCAGGTAGCTTTGTTGGAATCTCCGATAGTTTGGTAATGACCCAATTCGCCAATCTTTCATATCCCATATCACCGGTGATTTGACTTAAGCGTACTAGCTCCAGTTGCAACGATCCAAATTCGGCCAGTATGACGCTTTTACCCGCCACGGGTTTGCCACTTTTGCATATTTTAGGCGCTACTGTGCTTAAAGAATATCGATATAGACAACTTACGTAGTTGTGTTGACATAAGCGGCTGGAATAAAGTTGGGTGTATCATAGGCTGGAATAATCACTTCGCGAACAAGTTCGATAGCTTTATCCAATAACACTTTGTCATGTCGTAAATCATAGGCCGAAAGAAGGCCACCCAAGTAACGAATATTGGTTTCAAATGTCTTTGACAAGTCTTGGCTGACGTTCCATTTGACATGCTTGATATGTTCCAAGGCTTGAGCATATTCATCTTCAAGACCCATTATAATTATTGTATCAAGTGCATCAAAAATCGTGGCTAACGTCAAAAAATCGTTATTTTCCTTAAAACCCATGAGTAGAAGTAGTTTTATCTGTTACCTCCCCATCCATTACTAAGTATCGAGTATCAGAAAGAAAAATCAAATGGGTATTACTGAGTTAGCCATGTTGATGAATACTGGTTGGTCATTACCGTGAGTCGGTAGTCTTATTGGACACAGGTCGAAGCTCATCATGTCCAAATGCGTGCAGCCGATAGCCTTCCCAGGCATGCTTAAACGCCTGCTTGATCATGTCCGCACGTGAATCATTGAAGGAAAAAACACCAATGAAATGGCATAAAAACACCAACACAAAACAGAGCAAACCTCCGTGAGGGATGAAGAGTTGCATTTCGGTGATAAGCCGGAAGGTTTGCAACAGAAAAACAGGAAAAAAAGGAAGAAATTTAGGAAGACGCAAACAACTTGTTGACAACAAAACGTGAGTATGAATGCATAGCAGAACTGAAAAATGTGGATCGTAGCAAACGGTAGTTATTTTTAAAACGGCATCGTTAATGTGGACACTCGATGAAAGAGTACAAATGAATCCGAGAGCGTTGAAGTACTATTATAATTAAGGATTCTCCCGTATATCCATAGTCAACATGTACATACGTAACCCTTATCTCAGAATATGAAGCCATTAAGGATAACCTAAGGAGATGATTATGACGTTTTGTCCGAAGCATAATGATATGTCATGATAGTGTTTTTACATCAAAAAAGGATGGTCAAGTTCCTTGGAATATTTGACATATGGACAAGCCGAGCATACTTGTTAGGGTTGATAACTTTCATATGCTTCTATTCCCTTCTGTTTGGAGTCAGGTAGATATATTAATATGAACAACATAGCACAGATAGGAGAGGGCTCTGAAACCGCTTTGAGCGTGTACGTCAGAATGTCCAACGACAAGTCAACGTCGCGGATGTGCCTGTCATTCCATGATTGGGAAAAATCATCTTCCAGGCTGGGAAAGCACGAGGAATAGATAAAGCAGAAGCGGTTTGAATGGCTAGCCCAAGTCGGAAGAAAAATTGTTGCACTTTTATAGGATCTGCAGGAGAAATCGAAGCTAACATCAGATTAACCCAGATCAAGGAAATTTTTTTTTCCTATGTTGCCATGATTGTCTAACTTCCCATACCTTCATAATACAGGGATTTGGAAAAGGCTCTGCGCTTCTAAAATTTTTATTCGAGTTCTCTATGCATGAAGCTAAGTCTTGACAACGCTGATTGTCCATCAGAATATGGCTCTTTTTATTTAGAGTCTTCGAGCGCTGCTATATAAGCATGTTTGCACTGGCTTGGTCAGAAAAGGAAAGAAGAGAAAGAGGCCCTTGGTGACGATCGCAAATTGTTGTGTAAAAAAAAAAGTATATGCATGCATATCTAGATTAAATAACAGAAACTCTTTTAAGTTCACAACTAAACCAACGCAGAAATAGACGGCGGCAAATCTAATTAGTGATACGTAGTTTTAAAAAATATTCAGTGTAGGATTAGGCATAAATTGTTCATCCAAATATGGCGTTGTCTTTACTATGATGATACATGTAGTTTCTGTGCAAAAGGGAAAATGTCAATAAAACACTGCCTTCTCAGGATTAAGTTAAATTGAACGAGACAAATGTTATAAAGACTTTCTAGATGTGTCATAACTCACAAAAATCCTGTGTGCCAACCTGTCATACGAGTAGATATAAAACACGATCAAAAGAAAAAAATTATCTTTGTAGAGGTGGCCGTCATAAAAGAAATACGTAAAAAGGACGATGAAGCTGATACTTTATTCTTCGTGGTATTGTATAATGCTTGACTTATAGTGATTTGGTTTGTTACACCCCCAAACAAGCCATTTATGTCACTTGATAGACAATGAGAAAATGGTAAGACGAGAAGAAGCATAAACTGTCTCCTCCCTTTTTTGCACTTAAAAAGTAAACAACTCCAACCGCTACTTGTATACGGCTAACTTCCTGTGCAAACTGCAACAGGATTATATGTGGCAACAGAGCATATCAAGACTGGTCAACAATCACTGGTATCTGCACGTTTTCCGCAACCCGCAACACTGACCTCATGATTAGAAGCTGGGTAATTGCGCTTTCGCTATTACACTATCTCATAAGCTTCTCGTCTCTTTACCATTTCATAGTTGCCATGTAGTTTTAAGTGATATATGCAGCCAACTGAGAATTGTGTCATTTAGGTTCCACGATGTGAAAGCTCACACAAGCCTCGTTAAATAAATCCTTTCGCAACATATGTATTTTGGTAAGTTTCACAAATTAACATGTATAAAAAGGAGAGTTGTACAAATATATCACATTGCTAGGTGATTCCCTAGACTGGACCTTTTGGTCTTGCTACAATAAACACAAACAAATAAGATATGGAAATGCTCCACTTAATTGGACGTGAAAGATGTAAAAGACATTATCTACTCAAGTACGAGATTAAGAGGGGGAGGGGGTCTGTTCAAACACTAATCAATATCGGCTTAACCCAAACTTTGTGGAACTCAAAAGGTGCCTTTCCGAGCTTAAATCGATGAGTCAATAGCAATAACACGATTCTTTCTTAATCCAAATGAATCCCTACAACCCGAAAAACAAATTACCATTCAATGTAATAAATTGAACTTATCTCTCATATGTTTTTATCTTAACTTACTAGAAGATCAACACATTTTTAACATACGATGTAGCCAACCGATGTACTCGCGGACTGCATTTTGACGGATATACGGCCGAATACTCTGCAATAGAGCTTGAACAGGGAAAGGATAATATCCTAAGAATTATTCATGAACATCCTTGCAACGAGTCATTTGTGCAAACCACACTTACAAAAACCATCAGGACGGATAGGTTGATGGATGACCTACTTTTCGACGACAACTTTCACCCTCTTCCCTCCAAAACTTTTGTATACGACCTTGCTGCGAAAATCACTTGTCAATTGCGTAATCATAATCAGACATCCGTTTCAAGCAGCACAGTTGAGTACAATGTTTCTTATATTTCCTGGGGAGAAGTAAGAAATAGTCCCAATGGTTTATGAATGGTACAGTTAATTAAGCTCTCATCAGGTTCACCTTTACTCGGAGTTTATCAAACCAACCACTAGCTTTAGAGAAGCTGTACAAGAGGCTTTGAAAGAAAAAACTAACAAGAAAAAATATGAAGCACTGCAGACTGTGTTTGGACGATTTGGTTATTACTATCCGTCAACGATGCTACTAGGTACTACAGTTTTCTACCTACGAAGTTAAAACAATGGTCTCTTGCGTTAGGTGGCGTGCTTGCTTGTGCACAAAAACATTCAAATCTCCAGTGTAGAACTGGAACAGAAGATCAACAGAAAGAAGTCGACTTTGCGAAAGAAGTAGCAGAAAACGTAACAAACGCAATCAAAGACCACAGTTACTGGAAAGTTATAGGTGTGCTGCTGTTCATATCTTTTATAATTGCTAGACAAAGTTATTTTAGGTGGAGACTCTGGTTTGTTCTTTGTAGATGGATTGGAAAATTGGAAAAAAACTACAAAGTTTGAACCAGCAATTATCCAATTCAAGGATATAATACCAATGTACGATATTCTCGAAGAAAAAGAACGTTCTCAAGTGAAAGAAGTGTACGAAAAGTCGTTTTCTGACGATAATTTTGGTCAGTCGGTAGACCTAAAATATGCTGAAGCAGCTAAAGGTCACGAACAAAAACGTAAGAATATGCAAGTCCAAGCTGAGAAGGCAAACAATCAGCGGAAATCTATACACCGCGACAAGCATCTTACGTTGCATGAAAAATCAGCTTATTGTGAAAATGAAGACACGCATGAAATATCTCCACAGGAAGGCAATGACAAGGACTGTATGGATAAACTTGACATCAGCAATATTATTGTGGA
This sequence comes from Saksenaea oblongispora B3353, assembly GCA_000697495.1. NCBI lineage: Eukaryota > Fungi > Mucoromycota > Mucoromycetes > Mucorales > Saksenaeaceae > Saksenaea > Saksenaea oblongispora. The sequence goes on from JNEV01001682.1 coordinate 378,915, forward strand.
AGAAAGAGCGGTCGACCATGGAAGTGAACGTGTACAGGATGTACCAGAGGGCATGTTCAGTGATGAGAGTAGTGTGGATCAAGACAAAATCAACTGTATTACTATAGAGGAAAGAGCGGTTGATCATGGAAGTGAATACGTACAGGATGTACCGGATGACATGTTCAATTACGAGAGTAGTGGAAGAAAAACGATAAAGCAGCCGACGGCAATGAGGATTGCATAGGCCAAGAACACAGCACCAATATTAGCACGAACAAAAAGATATATGAGCAAGAAGACCAAGTTACGCCAATGAAAATTGGAGATATGTACTATATCGGGAAACACGTAGATAAAGATTACAAACGAGCATTTGAATGGTATCAAAAGGCGGCTGATCGTGGCAATGTTGATGCACACACAAAACTTGGAGATATGTACATATATGGCCAAGGTATGGATCAAGATCACATCAAAGCATTTCTATTGTACCAAAAAGCGGCGGATCAAGGACACCCATCTGCGCAATACAGTCTCGGAGTGATGTACAAAAATGGATATGGCGTGGATATCGACTACTCAAAAGCAGCAGATCAAGGACTCCAGCTTGCTCAGAGAGATCTTGATGGGTGTACTGTAATGGATATGGCGTGGATATCGACTACTCAAAAGCAGCAGATCAAGGAGATACAAAAACCCAAAATACGCTTGGATTGATGTATCAATATGGGTATGGTGTCAATATCGATTATTACAAAGCAGTTGAGTTGTACCAAAAAGCGGCTGATCAAGGGCATGCATCTGCGCAAAGTAATCTTGGATGGATGTATCAGCATGGATTAGGCGTTAGTAATAACTACGCCGAAGCAATCAGATGGTATCAAAAGGCGGTAGATCAAGGGAATGCAGATGCGCAAAACAATCTCGGATTGATGTATCGATACGGATATGGCGTCAATGTCGACTACTCTAAAGCAGTTGAATTGTATCAAAAAGCGGCCGATCATGGAGATGCATACGCGCAATGCAATCTTGGATTTATGTATCGATATGGATACGGTGTTGATATCGACTATTCCAAAGCGGTTGAGCTATTCAAAAAATCAGCGGACCAAGGATATGCACTAGTGCAAGACAATCTTGGATTTATGTATCAGAGTGGTTATGGAGTAGATGTCAACTATTCGGAAGCAGTTGAGTTATACACTGAGGCGGTAGACCAAGGAAACGCATCTGCTCAGAAGCATCTTGGAAGAATGTATTTTGATGGGATAGGTGTTGATCGTGACTATTCCAAAGCGATGGAATTGTATAAGAAAGCAGAGAATCAAGAAAGTGTAGATGTGCTGCATAATGTTAACCATTTAAGGAGGCGAGGTTGGTAAAGATACTTTTATATAACAGTATTGAAAGAATTTTTCATGATATTTGTATCTTAAATAAATAAAAAAGAGACAACTGTGTTGATATCTATAAAGTACTGTAATAGAATAGTATTGATGGTGCATTTCGTACTGTTGAGGCTTGATCGTGTTATAATCCCAATGGAAAAAGAGAGTGAAAGCAGTTTTACCCTCGAAAATTCATATGAGCAAGGCTATTTCAAAACTTAAGGCCCCAAAAAGAACCTCGTTTCCGCCATCTCCTACAAATCCCTATTCATCATCGCGCCCAATTTGTGGAAGTAAAGGCTTTATTATGTAACTGAGGCGAAACGTATTTAGAAAGATCGATATTTGCTTCATCACCATCTTGCGTAACACTCAATTATAGACAACGTTCAGTTTGTATGTGTCTTATAATTTAGCTCTTGAGAGACGAGTGAAATCCTCCATTTTTAATTGTAACAAACAAAAAACAAACGTTTTCAAGGTAGTTGTTTTCTCATTCATTACTCGCTTTTTCACATGATATCTATAGATTCTATTATTGAAGTTGATGTTAAACTCTGCCACCGGTAACAGGCTGAAGAGAAAATCTATAAGAGTTGCTATAGCGCTTTACGTTCGAACTATTTCCATGTATTGTTTGGTATGTATAGCATTAGAGTGTTGGTGACCTCAACTCAAAGAATTAGATTATGGCAGGCTTTTAAACACTAACTACAATAAACTAAACTATTTACCTATTTCTATATAACAACCAGTCCGATGTCATAAGTGCTTCTGTCAATCGTCTCCGCTTGGTGTTTTACGGGCTTACAGACTCATGTTTTTGCCTTCTGTGTATCATATATACACTTATGGCTGATACGCATAGCTTTTACAGCTTTGTTTACTAATATCTTCGATAAGAGCTTTTTGTGGTAGTTGCTCTAAATTATTAGTTTGTAGACTCGTAGAATAGGATGAGACATCGATTTATCATTGATGAAAAGGCGGTGCTGTTCTGCTATAGACAGCATGAACTTTGAAGTTCATAGTCCGACCTGAGTTGACTACTTGAACAGACAGTACCTGAAGAATATAAGAGCAATCTCTTTTTCAGCTATATCACTTCTGACCCTGAATTTGGGCTTCGCCATTATCGTCTACTAGATCTTCATCAGTAGTCGATAAAATTATATGAAAAGAAGTTTATCTGTAATTAGGATTCGAAGGCTGCTTATGATGGGGGTATCATCATCGATGATTATATTTAGCATACACTGCATTTCATATGCTGGCTTGAATTAGTTGTCTGTGGTTGGCACCATTTGTGGACTTTTGATCTGAACAGTTAAGATATCTCTCCGCGCACCTCGGCTGACTGTGTTAATATCAGCATAAGGCTTAACAAGGCTCACGATATTTACATTTAGAAGTTCGGACATAACTTCTTGGAAACGTTGTTAAGGTCAAGTACGCACTGCCCAATACTTACTATCACGATTACTACTCCGAGATCGTAACTCGAAAATAAGAGTCTCAAAGAACTACTGTCTGCAAACGGTAAAAACATCACAAAACACTTTTTTTTTTTTGCTGTATCACTTGCAGAGCCGGTTTCCTTTTAGCTTGGCGTCTGGATTTTTCAAACTGCGGATGAAGATATATTCGAAGATGTTGCTGTGAAGCCATTCTTCGAAGAACTCTGCGTCGCCCGATGTTAGTCAAGCGCGGTAAATTGAATGCTTATAACTCTAGACAAGATCAATTCGTACTTGTCTAAATGTACAAGTTATTCACCTCTTTACAGATTGGAACAAACCGAATGGAAATATTGCCACCATCAGATATGTGAGGAAATTCTCAACTAAGGAATCAGCAACATCGAGAACGCGACTTCCTCAACTGATGGTCGACAAGATGTATTTTCGGATGAAATATGAAGAGGTTTATGTCAGTTCATGCTGTGCTGCTAATGACTCGATCTTCGAAAGAGACCCTTCACGACCAGAGTACTCGCTTTCTCCTTTAAAACGATATTTTGGTGACATTACAGTCATGACCTTGCGCAGGCACTACACACATAAGCAAGTACGCCCAGCTATCATAGACTACGCTGGGCTCTCTACATCGCCTGTCGACATCTGTAAATTTGTTAATACATATGACAACATTTAAGAAATAGTAATAGGTCATGGCAGATCAATTGAAATTCTGTCTCAGCACCAGCTGCTACAAATAAAGGACGCTCAAAAGCTTTGTTGTTGCCTGTACTCGTACAAGAAACCATGTAAATCGCCAATCACGACTTGAAAACTTTTTCTTATCCAGAAATCTGTAGCGCTGCCTTCAGTGTATTTAGATAGGTAACAATGAACATACTGTATGTGTGAGCTATACAACATAGTTGCTAGGCTTCTTAGCCTCCTAAAATGCCCATTTCGGTTTTTACGGAGGACGGCTTAAGCATTGATTTCGTTTGTTTTCATCTCATTATTATTTATATGCAAAAGAATTGCCTCCACATTGGAAGGCGGTGATAGTAAGAATGAAAAATTTGGCTGCACCTCTCCTCTTTCAAACATGCTCCACTCTTGCTATATGTTTTCTATCAAAACATTCCAGACAAGTAATAAGTGCCATATTTGAAGGCACATTCCCGCTTGAGGTACATAGTGCTGTGAAGGATGCTGAGAAACTACCGCTCCGTTTTTTTCTTTCGAAAAAATACTTTTGATCATCTGAGATGGACGATAATGTTAGGTCAGATGTAAAATAATTGAACTTTCTCTTTAAAGTTATGTCTACATAAATGAATTAACAATACAAATTGGAAGGGGAATAGTACAGAACAAAATGAGAATTACGAACGGTAATCCGCATTGATCGATACGTATTCATGACTCAAATCGCAAGTCCAGAACTTGGCATCACTACTGCCTAAATTAAGGTCTACTTCAATGATCAAGTCCTCCATCTTCAATATTTCGGATGCTCGTTCTTCATCCACCACCTCTGGTTCACCCTTGATCATCAGCTTCAGTGGTTGTGATCCATCGGTGGGTACAAAGTTGACGCTCACTCGCGATGGATCCACTTCGATACCACTATGGCCCAAACTTGCACAAATTCGACCCCAGTTAGCATCTTGGCCGTACAACGCAGTCTTGACCAACATGGATGTTGCAATGTGCGATGCTGCTTGTTTCGCGCTTTCAAATGTTTCACCACCCTAAGGTAAATTAATGATTATGCACTCATTTTTTTCGTTTGTTGCCGATATCTACCTTCACATGGATGGTCACAAACTTCGTGGCACCTTCACCATCTCGCACTACTAGTTGTGCCAACTCGGCGGCAAAGTCTGTAAGGCGGTCTCGGAAGAATTCATAATCTGCACCTTCCGATTCGATCTTGACACCACTTGCACCATTGGCTAACACGCTGATAGTATCATTGGTGCTCATGTCTCCATCAACGCTGATGGCATTGAAACTACGATCAGCTGCGTATTTCAAGGCTTTTCGTAGCAGGGCAGGCTTAACTTCAGCGTCAGTTACCATGAATCCTAACAAAGTTGCCATGTTCGGATGGATCATTCCTGCACCCTTGGCAATTCCTGCCATACGGAATTGTTTGTTTTGTAGTTGAAACTGGCCAGAGCGTAGCTTTGGAAATGTATCCGTTGTCATGAAAGCTTCAGCCGTATCAAACCAACCGTTATGTTCTGATGACAAGGATTGGGATGCAGCACGAATTCCCGTCACGATTTTCTCAATCGGAAGTTGTTGTCCAATCACGCCTGTTGACATAACCAAGCAACTCGTATCCTGGTTTACCAAATCATCCACCGCTGATCGCATACGTCTGGCATTTTCTATTCCTTGACTTCCCGTTACCGCGTTAGCGCATCCAGAGTTGGTTACCATTCCGTAAAGCTTGCTGCCATCGTATTTTTCGAGAGTCTCTTGGCTTACTTTGACAGGGGCTGCCTGAAACTTATTTGTTGTAAAAACAGCTGCACCCGTACACGGTCTATCTGAAAGCACAAGAGCAAGATCCTTGACACCAGATTTCTTCTTGACACCACAGTGGATGCCTGTCGCTCGAAAACCGGAAGGGTAGGTTCCTTGAGAAGGGATAAGCGATTGTTTTCGCGCAGATAGATGCTCATAGGTAGACACAAAACGGCATTGCAAACTAAAACACCGAGAACGGCTTGCACGAGCAACGAGAGTCAACATGGAGGAAGAAAGGCAGGTAGAAAGTGCCTGTTACACGATGGTCGATCTTGACATAGAAATGAGTCATAATGATGTCATTCAATTTCCTGATTTGTACAAGTTGTTATGTATCTCGCAAGAGCGATTTTTTTTTTTTTTTGAATGTCTACATGATCAGAACAAACTTTGAATTTTCTCGATCAAAGTAGATTTTTAGATGCATATGCAGAATTTAAGCTCCCAACTCCCTTCTTTTTTCACCATTAGTAATTTTAAACTATGCTAAATTTTTTACACCTCTTATTTTCACTGATACAGATTCAAAATGCTATATTAATAACAACAAATCACGTCAAAGGAACAGGAAGCCATAATGAGACAATATTTCATTAAAAAACAGCTCAATTTCCCGCAGCCATATATGCAACAATCCCAATTTAGTTCAGATAATAGGTATTTAGATATCTAGATGAATCAATTTCACTCATCAGTTATGAGTTGTTTATTTAGATTATTAGCCTTTTTAATCTTATCGACGGTCCTGGCACACAGGCCATTGTCATGCAGCTTTTTTTTTTTTTTGTAATTCAAACTGCGCGACTTTGCATGTCGCCATAAAAATTGACTTTCACAGCACTTATCGACTGTCTACATTCTTAAATTCTTTCATAAAAGCAAATACAATAGCCAAAAAGAAAATAGAGAAGTAGAATCTATTTTGTCTATCTGTACTTTATAAAAAAATACAAAATTATTATAATTCCCAGACGCATAAATTATAGTGCGTGTGTACATGAGTAGCTTCGACTAAAGTACTAAATCCCACTCGCGTGCTGCAATATGTAGAAAAAGACAATTGAGGATTGTGGCTTCTATGGATATAGCCTGTGCATGCTTCGTTCGAATTCCAAACAGGCAACCTTTGTTTTTTTTTTCGCCCAAATCGATTGCACTGTACTTACCATGTAAGATGAATGGACTTTCTAGATAGCCTAAATAAGGCTATGGGTTCAGCAAACATTAACCAGATGTCCATTTCAGAACAATTATAAGCATCGTGCAAACATTCTCAAGGTGAACGCTCACTATACTGCTTATTAGTGTCCAAACACTGTCAGTGCAACATCAACCCTTGGCATCATGAAACGTAGTATATGACTATGAACACGTACTCCAAAATAGCTAAGCAACGTGTCAATACAATACTTTGATAGGATGCAAACATTGTGAGTACTACATACTCTCAAGTTTGCATGATTGCAATTGGCTTTGGTTGTGGCTTATGCAAATTGGGCAAGCGTTTGGACTGACTGAGGAACGTCTCTTATTGAATACCCCCAGGCATGAGTACCATCAAAGCAACATACGCGTCTGGTTCAGAGACAAAATCATTTGAATCTATCATTCAAGGCTCAGATATCACAACAGCCATCACAGCAATTCAGAAAGACATCAACCAGTTTCTGACGGAACGCATAACTGCCAATGATGGACCTAACGACTTGAATGAGGAGCAAGAAGACGAGGAAGCTGATGAGGATGAAGAAGACGAAAGTACTGAGGATGAACCAAGAAAACCGGAGAGTCAGGAACAACAAAATGCCAAAAAACAAAAAACTGCTTAGAAAGAGCTTATGAACGATACTTTTCTTCCTGAATCTATTTTTTTCTTCTTCTCCAAACTGCGCGTGTACATCGTATATCATAAGTCGGTCAATCAAATAGCGAATAGTAAATCAACAAACCAGTTTCTTGTAGATCTGCGTGTAATATTAAAAAGATAGTAGCGTATGCAGGACTATACATCTATTTCGAAATTGGTAATCTGGGGGAGATAAGCGCAGGCGCTGAGCTCCAGCATGTAAACGTCGTCAAACACATTCTTGCCATCGTAGCCTCCCAAAATATACAATCGGGAATCATGCAGGACTGATGTATGGTATCCACGTGGATTTGGTGCAACACCATAGATCTTTCGTGATTCCCAACTCATAGTCACTACGAAAGACCAACATTACTCTCTGTACTCAAAGTCCAGGTAACTGATCCAAAGCTTACCGAGATTTAAAAGTAGCACATCACTTGAATATCGGCTTCCATCGTGTCCACCAATTACAAAGACATAAGATCCTACCTGAGTGGCTGTATGGGCTAACCGTGGGACGGCACGATCCAGATCGATATGACTCCACCGATTAGCAACTGGGTAAAGAGTCAATGCTATGTCATCTCTTTTCCTCTAAAAAAGGAAAGCAAAATTTACCCAAGTCCAGTACATGAACGTCACTGAAGCATTCATGGCCATCGCTTCCTCCGTATACTACAAGTTTATCTTTTACGAGGTTGCTAGTGTGATATCCACGTGCAATTGGCGGTGTACCGCTAGGGTTGACTAGCGTCCACCGAAGTTTTTTTGGGTCCGATATATCCAGAGCGTGCACATCGGCCAACGCACGCTCTCCATCGCCACCACCCACCACGATAATGTTATCATTCCACAAACAAGTGGTATGTGCCCGCCGGGGGGAAGGTGGGGTGCCTTCGATCGCTGGCTTGGACCATGTCAGCGTTTCTATGATGACGACGATAAGCACATACTAACGGGACAAACGCATACGCTATATATGTACGCATGCCTACATTTTCCATAGACAGTGTCATTTACCTGCATTCAACACATGCATATCATTGGAATAATCAGGGCCATCACCGCCACCGAATATATATAACTGATGTGTACGTTTTCCTGGAGAAATCTCTCGCTCCACGACAGTGCAAGAATGCGCCCGACATGCTGGTGGAACTTGGCCGTAGGTTCGGGGCTTTGACCAAGTCAGTGTATCTAAATCCGAAGTCAGCCATTGGTGCAAAAAAAGAAAGGCGCTTCAAAAATCTGGCGCGCGAGCAAGCAACTTTACCCATATCGAGAATATATAATGTGTTGAAACAAGTCTTTGTATCACAACCCCCAAATACATACAGTAATTCGCCGATCAAATTTGCTGTATGAGCTCGCAGGGGCCTAGAAGGACCTCTTCCATACGTAACAGTGCGAGACCAGTACATACCGGCAGCAGGAGCAGCAGGGATATTCGGATTAGCTGAGCTAAGTTCGATAGCTGCTGCGACGTGATCCGACATAAATTGAGATCGTTTCGATCGAGATTGGTGTAATGCATTGGAAGACGTTGCATGACGCAAGAGACATGTTGTTGTCGCGCTATGTTTTCGAGGAGGTTGTGATATAGGTAAGGGGACATTCATTTGCGATTGTGCGGTACGGTCAGTTAAAAAGCTCGCCGTCTGGCTGTTATTGCCACTACTGTTCATGCTTGTTGTACTATAGATATGGGATGCTACATCACGATAAGTCCCTCCGGTTGAATGCTTTATCTGTTTACCGGATGGAGACAAAGGCTGTCCACGGTGATCTTGAATAGCCATGCTGACTGAACTGCTGTTATTACTAGTATTGTAATACGCTCCTCGCAGAGGAGAAGTAGGAGCGGACGACGTGTACTCTGTTCCTTTTGGCGTGCTGACAAGGTCTGTATAGTCTTCGCCTTGACTACTTTCGGGAGGTAGTGTAGGCGACTCTGGACGTTCTATGCCACTATCCACATCATTAGACACATTCTTAAGGACGATGAAATGTCATGCAATGAAGCAATACCTATCACTGCTATAAACTTGGCTCATCGGAACCTGGTTTAAAGCTTCCGAACCAAAAGAGTGATTCTGTCTCGAGCTGGTAGACCGAGCATCGTGCGAAGACTTTATTGAAGGAAATCCAAACTTTGATTTTGGCTGTCGCTCTTCCATCAGGCAAGAGGAATGAACTGACTCGCGCAAAAAACCTGTATCGACTTCCTTTTAAGTCCCGCTCAATGGCCCGTGACCGATTTGTTTAAGCCAATGGCAACGCTGAGATGATCGTCGGAAACTCGAGCAAGGATATGCGAGCCTCAAAGCTGATCTTCGGAAGTCAACACTTGCTAACATACATGTTCATCTTTAAGAGATTATTTAATTAAAAAGTAAGTAGGTTGACAAGATTGCTGACCCTACGTTGGTTTTTACGCTTCAGATCTTAAAAACATCCATATGAAAAAAAGAAGCAAGAAAATTGCGATGAACAGGATACAGTAGTGCACTATTATGACTTGGCAGGATTGTGGATTGATTTATCCTCCTGGAGTCAGACGATAGTACGTCTCCGCATATTCTTCATCTCCTAATGGCCGTGTTTCGGCCAGAGCCAGTGCATTAGATAGCATGGCTGCCAAGATGTGTCGACACTGGGTTAATGTTCAGAATGTACCGATGAATCTATTGCTTCTCACCGTCAATTGACGTCGGTCACACACAACTGATCTGCGAAATTCCAGGCAGGAGCAATAGTAAGGACTTAATAAACAAAGGCAACCTTGCATTTCGTCTTCTTCTGCGCCTTCTAGACACGCATCGGATACCTTATAAATCACACGGTTGGCAGGGCAACTGTACTTGACAACTAAGAGGAAATAAAGGTTAAGAATCGGCCCTCGATTTCAAAGCGATGTTTTACCAGCTCCATTCTCTGCAAGATGTAACGATTCCAATAGCAAATCACCTACGAGGCTGTGAAGCACATGTATTAAATCGTCTGTGACTTAAAAAGTGGGTTGGTTAGCGTTGTATGAAAACTGTCTTCTTACGTTCTCCAGCTGAATTCACAGATGCTATCACTTGGTCTAGCAATGAAATCGCATGGTGCTCATTCATGCCTTTGTGATCCGTTGACAAAAGTGCAGTCCCTTCTGCAGTCGATATCCGACAGCTGGGTTGAATACTGTATTACTATTGAATACAAGCTGCGACCTTCACTTCGTTCAAATGCAATCCTTTCTGGGTTTGACTATTTAAAAGGTATTTTTTTCTTTACTAAGCATCGTAAGATAGTACACAGCAAGGAAACACACAGCAAAAAAATACGTCAAAAGAAGATACACTGAACAAAGGGGCAGCATATGAAGAAACATGGAAAGAACATACAGGTAGCATAGTTACGTAGATATCACGGAATGAAACTATAATGACGGGGAAATGCTTTTTACCGAAATGGAGGTAAACGCTTGGCCCTCCATTCGTATCCGGCTACACATCCCTTTCATCAATTAATATTCTTTGCAAAGAGCATACATGGATGGCAGTCAATAGGAAACTAACATGAAAATGAGGATGTTGATTTGGCAATACGTCAGTATTGATAATCGCTCGCGCTTTACAGCTTTGTTTTCTACATCTTCAAATGTAGGGAAAAGTAAAAGACATTATAGAGACATGAGCGAAGATGTAGTGGTAATAATTGAAAAAGAAGAGGTTGTGAGGACGAGAGTTAAAAGTTTCTGAAGAAGAGATCTGAATATAAGAGGCGTTGTGAAAAGATGCATCACAAGAAATCTCGTTGAAGTTGGCATTTCATTTCAGCAAAATACGTTCCAATGCAAATCGACCATGATACAGTTTACTTTCACCCGGTCTAGACATATGTACTGTCTCGATAGAAATTGACGGAAGATAAAAAAAAAAAAAACCTGGTTGCACCTTCCAAACTAAAAAGTGGTTAGCAGGCAAGAAAACGCAAAACCGCTCCCAGCTTGTTTTTACTTCTGTACTATCATCTTCAGCTCATTTACCAGAACAAAAAGATTCAGGTCTCGAAATAGAATGGTCAGGATATTGATTAATCTGAGAGTATGCGCAGCAATTGCCTTCTTACTTTTTTTTTCTCTGCAGAGCGTTGCACTTTTTATGCTAAAATAAAACATAGTTTTGTATGTATTAAACAGAAAGTAAGGAATTGACAGTGCAATGTCTGCGTGTGAAGCCGCTGTGTATTCTTGTCATGGTCTTTTATGCATACTGAGAATCGATTCTGAAGTCAAAAAAGTACCCGTTATCCTTATTGTCAATAGAGTTGTTTTCTAGATTAAGAGAAATATGGTATTTGTGCACTTGCAGAATTCAGATCACTTCAACTGTAGTCATGCCATCATCCCGAAAGAAAGATGTTTATTCTTCTCGACGTTTCGGAGAGAAGAGGTGAAGCGCGCTGATGTCGGAAATTCTCAAATGCCTGGAAACAGGTGCAGAACTTGATAATTTATGAAAAGCCTACCGCGTTTTTGAAAGTGAACTACCGATCGATGGGAAGCAAATGTATGTATGTATCATCAATAAAACATGTTTCCCTTACATCTATGATGCACCCATCCAGACACATGATCCGTGTACCAGGTTTACGATGCCCAATGGTGGGAGTATGAAATTGCGAATATGAGGATGATTTGATTGGACTAAAGCAAAAGTTTAAACTACCGTCCTCAGTATGCTGCGCGAAGAACAACATGGCCTTTCCTGATCACTAGCAATCTGGACCATCTCAGTCACATATGTGACCAGTTTCCTCTTGACAGTCCACAAACTCGAAAGTATAAAAAGGGTCCACTTTCATTGCAAGAAAAGTAAAACTGTTTTGTGAGAAAATTATTCTCCGACTGTTGGGGTATCTTGGTCTTCATTAGAAGACACCTAATGGTTGACATTGCACAGAGTTGGCTTTTGGGTTTATTCATGATATAAGTCTCGTAAGCCGAACTGCCCACATCTTTGATGTGAGAAGCATCGCTCGCCGGGTTGGAGAATCCCTGGGATTTACTCCTGGGTTTTTGTTCGTCGCTCACACTGACGGCGACTAAAATAAAGAAAAAACGAAAAAATCTTTCAAAGGACGCTTGGGCCACATTATGCAAGCTGCTGTTGTATCACATAAAGTCATGGAATCTCATTGGCACTACGCTGGTTAAAAGGTGTTCTGCGTCGACCAATAAAATATGTTCTCTTTAGAACTTTTTTTCCCTTCACAACGAAATGATCCTTACGGAAGACTTCCTGAGGCATAAACGTTCCTTTTGATGCACTATGTTACTTTTCAAAGGTGAATCGATCGTTTTACTCGAATAGCCAAGACTACTCAAGTGAATAATCATACTTGAAAGGAGGTTCATTCGTCTTCGATATGGAGTCAAATGGACTGTTCATTATGTTTTCTTTTCGCTTGCTACCTATATCTGTGGTCGTATAACCTTCAAGATTTCGTTGGCCCTTTTCAAAGCGATTTGCCTAGTGAGAAGTAGTCGGCTTTAGCAAACGGAATGATTTTACGTTGGGCGGGAATAAATTTTGTTTCTCTGGAGGATTGCTGTAGTTTGCACCAACTTTTTGTGACCTTGCTCAAGGTGTGTCTCATCATTTTGTGTCCTTTGACGTAAAATTTATTTATAACAGTGCAAACATTCATTCAATAACAAACAGTATGTAGATTAACTTCCGAAATACTTTTTCTTGAGATCAACAATGGAAAATTTCCGGTGATTTCGTCAAGGGTAGTGTAATGCCAGTTTTTATGTTTATGGGTCTATCATCATAGCTTTTGATTCGCCTCCTTCTTTAACAGACTTATCAAGTCCACCTGTCCAGAGTTCGGTGTTCCACTTTGGAAACATGCGTTTGTACAAATACATCATGACGGTATCTTGTTGCGTCAATGAGCCGTCAAAGATACACTTCATGTAACCATGGGTACCAACGGATTCTCTAATGTGGCCGACGCGACCGTATTTAGTGCAGAGTTGCACAGGTTTAAACCAGTGAACATCATCTGGAAAATCAGTGAGTACAAATCATAAATTACCATAGCCATCCTACCAGGATTGAAGAACATGTATCGGATAACAGCAGAACGTTTGTGGATGCGGAAAGGATGACCACTCAAGATAATACGTTTGGCGACAATACGTTTAACGTCTGTGTTCATGAACATACCCACTGAAACCAAGATAGGATCTTTTCCCGCAATGTTCAGTCTTTATCGGTTTCTTTTTCATCGCTCTTACCGTTGATATCTTCTGTTTCTTTGTACATCATACATGGGACCTTGCCAAATACCACAGGGCCATAGACTGTAGCCACCGATGATCGGCCAGACTGCAAAAACCGTTCGAATTTATGTACATGGTTTGTGCCCTTGCTGGAGTTTTGAGAATAGATGGGTCGTACTGTATACCTTCGGAAACCGAGATGTAATACCATGGGATCCTACACACAATTAGCTTATAAACCCACACCACATTATCTATTACCTTAGATCTAACAGGCTCTTCGTAGGCATTGTCACGTGTGATCTGAAGATTCAGAAGCGACATCTTGTGTTCGTACTGAAGCAGACCAAACACAACATATGGCCGGGATTTATCGTACATTTCTATCATCTGAGTTAGCCTTAATCTATTATTTCCCCACATTACATACCGTACGCGCCCTTCGGAACATTCTTAATCCAGAGAGTAATTCGTGTTCCTGGCTTAACAGGACCAACAATGGCTTGGCTTGTCACACGATTCTTGGTACGAACAAAGTTCTCAAACTGGAAGATACGTGCGTAGTCAACGGGAAGGTTCTCATAAGGATCCCACGGAGATGTTCTGAAGGACTGAAGACCACGGTAGCGTGCAAATCTGTCACGAGCTGAGATATGCATTGGTGTGTCAATCTCATCTGGGAAATCTTTGTGTTCCTGGAACTCCTTTTCGCGATTTTTCAAGTATTCCTGATACCTTCGTGCAACATCTGAGTTTTCATGTTTTCGTTCAAAATTACTTACTGTCGCTCCTCCTCTTCAATATCAAATTCATCGTTTTCTTCCTCCTTCCCCTCCAACGCAATTTCTTCGTATTCTTCATCCTCGAAGTTGTTGAAGGTAGCCATATTTTCGGCTGGTTCTACATCATCGCCATCGTCTGCCATACCCATATCAGTATCCATATCGTCATCCTCATCGTGATCGCTATAATCCTCATCCTCTTCATCAACAATCCATGCTGCCTGGTAAGCTGAAGTACCCTTTGGAACTTTCTTTTTCACAGTGCCAGCATCTTGGCTGTCTTCGTCCATTCCGCTCTGCATACGACGCACACGCTCTAATTCTTCGTATAAGCCCGCGGGCACCGACTGCTACACATACGTTACCTTCAGCTTCAGCGAGTTCTTCCTCAGTTGGCCAAGTCTGCTCATTTTCCATGAAGTCAGGTTCATTTTCAGCAACTAAGTCATCCTGCTCTTGCGGATTAGGGGTATCGACAACGTCGGCGTCCTGCTGCATATCGCCCGCCTTGGCAGTCAAAGGTGCAGTCGTAATCTGTTAAGATATGTAAACATTATGGCACACACTAAAAATAAAAACAAAAATGAACATACTTGATGCAACTGGAAATCACCAAAATTTTGAAGATGCACCAATCTGTTTGCATTGAATGGATTTCCACGTGCAAATCCTGTCACTTTCAAAGTACCCATTTCCTAGAAAACGCAATGACTTAGTATCATTATGAGTACGACAATCCCTTACCTCCGATGTAGGTTCGTATTCTACGTCCTCTGCAAGCATATAGGGATGCAGGTCGCGCCACGAAAGGGGTTTGGGTCGCTGCGATGTCACGCGGCGTAGCACGTTCACGGAATCATTATCGTTGTCCAAGGTGAATAAATGCTCTTCCTCGGGGAAAAATTGCTGTGTGAAAGCAACCAACGACTTTTTCGTGCTCTGGCGTAACTTGGGTGCAATATTATCCAAATGCTGATAGACACTCAAATCAGTA
The DNA here is from genome assembly GCA_000697495.1 of Saksenaea oblongispora B3353. Classification (NCBI taxonomy): domain Eukaryota; kingdom Fungi; phylum Mucoromycota; class Mucoromycetes; order Mucorales; family Saksenaeaceae; genus Saksenaea; species Saksenaea oblongispora. The sequence continues at coordinate 394,185 of JNEV01001682.1, forward strand.
GGTGAACTTTCACAGATATATTCTTCCTTTTACCTGAACAACAGGAACCACATTCACAAGACCTTGGTTCAGCACACCCAAAAGGCAGTTGATTCCAAACTTGTCAACTTCCATCTCAGCCGACATAAGCAAGATAGCGAAATCAGCAACTTTGAAAGCATCCATGACATCAACAAAGTTTCGGCGCAAAGGAACTAGTTGCATTTTCTGCTTAAACCGTTCTACGTTGAGAATTGAAGTTTGACCGGGGACAGGAGGTTCCTGTCCGAGTGAGCGGTACAGCGATGCAATGGCAGCTTCCACATCGCTGTCCGGGCACAATGGCAAAACTGGCACGATCTTGGGAGCTCCATGACGACCCTCAAATACACGATTGATCCGCGTAATTTCCTCTCGTTTCTTTTGTTGCAATGATTTGGCGGCATTACGGCGATCTGACTTTGAGACAACTTTTTGGGTGGCGTGCTTGATTGGCGTACGGTTAACTTTGCCTTTGGACTTTTCTCTCAGGGCACTCTTTGTAGCATGACGTGCCTTGAACGGCTTGTTCGATTGGTGCATCGCACCCGCTCTGTGGCGATGCATGGTGTCGAGAAGTGTGTGTGCGGAACGGGACCAAAAAATGTTCGAAAAACTTTTTTTCCGCGCATTAAATGAGGCGTTTGACCGTCACAGTCTCCAATGCGACAGAACCTCGAAGGGACCCACTCCATTTCAGACCATGAGTCCCAAGTCGCTTGTGCCCTTGGTGCAGTTTAACGGTCATAAAGCTCCTGTTCTATGCCTTTCATACGCAAAACAGTCTTTCTTAGGTGAACATGTGCTTGCGTCTGGTGCGGAAGACAATACTTGCCGAATTTGGGACCTTCGATCGTCAAAAGTGATTAAAGGAATCCAAGGTCTTTCCGATCCAGTATGAAATGTTTCAATGGAAAAGCAACGAAACTCATTTCGCTGTAGGTATCTAGTATTGCGTTTTCAACCAATCCCAGCCTACCTTATTTGTACCTGGCTACTGGTTCAAAAGTATATCTTTGTTTGAATTGATAAATTTCCTAATTGGATATGACAGGTCCTAACCTATGATTTAAGAAATACCAGCATGATTCTGACAGAGCCAGTTCAGACGTACGAGTACAGCAAAGATGAGATCAATAGTGTAATGAAGAGAAATTGTAGATGCCATAGGACCTCACAGCAGAATAGATTGATGTGAACGAAAAAGACACGTTCTTGGCGACAGCAGACGACTGTGGTGAAGTTAAAATCAGTAAGTTCGGCGATTGGATGAATACGAACTAAATAGCTCAATATCAGTTGACCTTAAAACCCACAAGATTTTTAAGCAACTGGCAAAGAAACACAACAATGTATGCATTGCCCATTGTTTTGTAACGAAGTGTCTCATCCATAGTTACAGATCTGTATGGGGGTACGGTTTAGAGCTAAAAAGCCCTGGGAAGGTAAGAAATGACGTTAATGATTGCTTAACGCCACCCAATTCTCTACAGTGTGGTCCGGTGGTTTAGACAGTCGGGTGTTTCAATGGGATTTTTCGCGTGGAATGCCTTCAGATATATTTGATATGAGTATGTTCAACGTTTTTTTTTTATTTTTTTTTAAAAAAAGAGGATTTTAAACATTTCTGTTATGACACAGATGTCAGTGAACCATCGGCAGCGCAAATGTTCAACCCACCTTTCGTCTACTCGCTGGAGACGTCACCGGATGGAAAATGGGTTGCAGCTGGTCTGGGTGATTCTACCATCCAGCTATTATTCCAGGAAGCATCGAAAAAGCAATCGAAAAAGAAAGATCCAGTCGAATTACGATTAGAAAATGGTCACAATACTATGGTCAATTGCTTGTAAGTAGAGTAATTGCTTATTCAAGTCGTTTGACAAATACGCAGGTCTTTCTTACCGCTGGCTGACGAACAACCGCTTCGTTTACTATCGGGGTCCGCTAATGGTTCTCTTGCACTCTGGAATCTTTCTACGGAAGGCGCCTATAAACTAGAAACAACATACAAGATAGATGCATCAATGAGTCGACTTAATTGGCTAGAATCATTTGCGCTCGATGGAACGAGTATACAAGTAGCAGCTGCTGGTGTCGGCGATGCAGCTGACAAGGGTGTTTTGAATGTCTATACAATTACTGAATAAGAGAGACATTTTTCTTTTTCGCTGACTTTTGTCAAAACATGCATACAAATGTAAACACAATTTTGGTTCCCAACATAAACTTCACATATTTATTGCTACAGTTGCAAAACAAAGGAGCCATATCATGTGAACTATGAATAAGCGGAACCCATTCGGTACAAGAAACGACCAGGGTTTCATTCATCCGATGCGTAAGCCGCTACAATGACAGTGAGTCCTCGATGAGGAATCTCATGGAATTGCAACATGAGTAGAATTTAAGAATGGAATCCGTTTCTGTACTTGAAAGAGCAGAATGCAGAAAACTATTCGGTGAGAAGGTTGCGTACAGTTCTTTCAGCAACCAAGTCGGTAGAATTATTTGCCTTGAGTTTAGAGTGTGCGATCATGATAGACACAAAACAGACAAAAGAGGATTGTTTGTTGTTTCGCTTACTTATTTAAGGCGTACTTAATCCTGTGTGAACCGTGAATTGTGATGAATTAGCATACTAGCAGGGCTATAGGTGAATATGTCAACAAAGTTAATTTGAAGGCCAGGAGAGACAAAAGCAACCTCACGATGACTCATAAAGATGAATTGGCGCTAAAAACGATAAATACTATAAAAGACCTAGTATTTTGATTCAAACAGGCATAACTCTTTCTCACTTCCATCTCATGTCTCCCGGATTCCCTATCAAGAACGAAAAGCCTAAGCATTTTTTGACCACGGCCGATTTCTCGGCAGAACAACTTCTTGAGTTTGTTCATCGTGCTGTCCAATTTAAAGTCCAGTCGAAGTATCAACAAGGACCTACAGAACGACCACTTGTTGGAAAGACCCTTGCGCTTTTATTCTCCAAACGATCTACACGAACTCGTGTTGCCACAGAGACCGCTATGAATTATCTTGGTATGTAAAGAAAAATTATATTTCCAACTTATTGACGATGGGGTATTTCAGGCGGCAGCGCCATGTTTTTGGGTCAACAAGATATCCAGTTAGGTGTCAACGAATCACTTCTGGATACCTCTCGTGTTATCAGCTCCATGACAGATGGAATCATGGCTCGCATGGGCGATCATCAAGAAATAGAGGTATGTTCCAATGCTGCGTCTAGCATATAAAAACTAAACTGTTTATTTTCACTACGAAAGTTACTTGCGCAAGAATCTACAGTCCCAGTGATTAATGCCTTAACAGCCAAGTACCATCCAACTCAAATTCTTGCTGATCTCATGACTCTGCACGAACATATTCATCATCGTCAAAACAACATGAAGGATCACTACACTGCTCATACTCAGCATCCTCGCGAAACCTTACCTGGACTACGTGTTGCATGGGTTGGTGACGCTAATAATATCTTGCAAGAAATTTTGGTAGCGTTTCCCAAACTTGGTATTAGCGTCGCTGCAGCATGTCCTGCTGCATATACCTGCGACGCTGATGTAGTCCAGATTGCTCAGGCCGATGCAGCAAAAACTGGAGCAAACCTTATTTTTACCACTAATCCCGAGGAAGCGGTGCAAAATGCGGATGTCATAATTACAGACACCTGGTAAAGAGATCAAAATTTCACGCTGATTTTGAATTAAAGTTTAAACTTCATTTTTTTCTAGGGTTAGTATGGGTCAGGAAGAAGAAAAGACCGCACGGCTAAAAGAATTTGCTGGGTACCAAGTCACCATGAACATGGCCCAACGTGGCGGTGCAAACTCAGACTGGATGTTTATGCATTGTTTACCACGAAAATCAGAAGAAGTGGATGACGAAGTATTCTATTCTGATCGGTCGCTTGTATTTCAAGAAGCGGAAAATCGAAAGTGGACCATCATGTCCGTCATTGATGCATTATTAGTAAAAGACCAGTAGTCTATAATCGTTTAGATTCAACTTGATGGTCTTACAAACGAGTGTAGTTCGTATATAGTTGTATTTCATTTGCATAATAAAAACATCTTTACTAAACATGTAACTTCAGCATAACCCAACGGAATCTTTCTTCGTCCACAAATGAAACGATAGCTGACCCGGCATTAATGCAGGCATAAATAAATAGGGTACACTCTAATTAACAGTGAATTACCAAGCTCACTACATCGTACGCGTCAACTACTTGGAGACTGTATGCTGAAGCAAAGTGGTGTACGTCGAACTGAAATACGAATAGAGTGTCGCCTTTGAAGGGAGCATTGCTAGGCAAGTGGAGCACAAATATGGCATATTTTGTTTACGATTGCCGTAAGCAAATCTTTGATAACGTCAGATTTGAGGCAATTTCCTTTTTTTTTTTTTTTTGGAAGCGATGCATCCTCACGACCTTTTAAGATTAAAGCGGCAAAAGGTCGAAAAAAGTTTGTATTTCTGCCACGATCAAGGTCTGCTAAGGTAAATACAGTACTGTTGTGGCATTCATCAGATCGGAATTAAACTCTAATGGTGATGACACATCTAAGGAGAGGTTTTTATAGAATTTATCCTATTTCTCTCCACCTTAATAAAGGCCTATCGTTTTGCCTCGTTCTGCGATCTGGTGATTTATTATCGAGTACAGGGATCTGCCTATAGCACCCGTCCATCAGCATTTAGTATAAATAAGATAACTAGATACAGTTGGAAAAGACATCACTTTTATTTTGAATAAATCTCTGCAAAGAGTCTCAAAGTATTTCGATTCGTTTCCTCTTTTACTAATTTCACAGAAGCAATACAGATCAGATCCTACAATGAAAATGAAAAAAAATTAGCACTTCTTGATTCATTTTTTTTTCTGCATTCTTATCATCGTTTTGCTGTGGAGATTGTTTACCAACGACATCAAAATACATTGTGTCGGTCACACCACGGAGAGCATTCCGAAATAGGATCGCTGCATTGATTCTCATGTTCTTGGATTGCTGAGACAAGACAACAGATTTCGACACAGATTGGCGCTTGAACTCATTGGAGCACATTTCTACCATCCTATTGGGAATTGCCCATTCACACTTGACGAGAAGGTCAATTTTACGTAAGTATGATAATGACGTATCATAAGGACTAAACACGGCCTTGTTGAGGATGATGGCGGATTTTGTCGCTTCAGACCCGGTCTTACCACTGAAATGAAAGAAATATTAAAAAAAAAAAAAGGAAGTCAATATGGTGCACCACAGCTATAACCGACCATTTTCAACTTTGTTTCAATTTTAACATATAAACTCCCACTTAAATGTGCTTGGATTTTATTGATTGATGCTTAATACATGATACTCATCGTAAAACGCCTCACTTCTTCATCAGCTGCTCATGCGTCCATTTTTCTGCTATAAACTTATATGTATCGCCAACATTTTTTGTAGTGTCTTATTATCTTCGTTGAAATTTGATGAGGTGGAAATGCAGTATCTAGAGCAGCAGGAGGATGCTCACGTTGCCTCGTTGCAATTCTCCATTGTCTGGTTCCTGGGCTTTTAACATAACTGCCACGTAAATAAGAGCCATCGTTTTTTGAGCAGGGCTGAAGTGTGTCAAAGGTGATAACCAAATCACTGTCGAAACTGACATCCTCATTTTCAGAACTTGTATCGTTGTTGTCGGTTACAGTTTCTATAGTGGCTATGGGAGTAAAATGTTTTCCAGACTCTCTTAGTTCCTAACCTAAGGCTCT